>CM065592.1:253654495-254210563 GCA_033119425.1 Bufotes viridis | reverse complement strand
GGATACAGGCAGAGGTCATAAGCAGGATATCGAATGCAGGAACAGCAGGAGCCTTAGCCGTAGGAAGTACAAAATTGCTCAAGCATTGCAGGAAGAGGGAAGCACCCTTATAAAGGTGGTGCCTGGCCAGGATTGGAGAGAGGGCGGAATCAGGGGCGTGCATTAACCCTTAAGGTACCAGGACTAGTGTAGAGCGCGAATATTCGAAAAGCGAATTTTTTTTGCGAATATCGGCACTTCGCTAATTCGCGAATATTTCGAATATAGCGCTATAAATTCGCTATTTCGAATATTCGTTTTTTTTTTTTTTTTTTTTTTAGTTATATTTTTTTCTTTCCCACTTCCCAAAAGTAGTTCTTACCTGTCCTGAGGATTCCTGGCTTCCTGGCTGCTCCAGTCAGTGCCCGTTGCCGCTTCTGCCGACTTCCGTGCTCATGGAGCGTCCCCATCCATGGGAAAATCTCTATATACTAAAATTTACTGTCGGATTTGAGGAATTACGTTGAAATCGCAATGCGATTAATTCAAGTTATATTAATCGCATTGCGATTACAACTTAGCACTGCTATCTTACATAGGCTAGAATTAGCGAATATGGAATATATAGCTATGCACTAGCAGTGCTAAGTTGAAATCGCAATGCTGAATACTTTAAGTTAAATTAATCGCATTGCGATTTCAACTTACACTACTGCTATATTCCATATTCGTTAACTCGTTAATTCTAGCAAGCTGACCCATTATAAACCCAGCTCTAAGTTGAAATCGCAATGCGATTAATATAACTTGAATTAATCGCATTGCGATTTCAGCGTAATTCCTCAAATCCGACAGTACATTTTAGTATATGGAGGCGTTCCCATGGTGATGGGGACGCTCCATGAGCACAGAAGTTATGGTTGGCTTGGTAGAATTAGCGAGGATGACGAATATGACGAATGTATTCGTCATATTCCTCAAAGCGAAGATAGCGAAGTATTCTACATCTTCGTTTTAGCTACCTATTCGTCAACTTCAGCTAATTCTAGCAATCATCAAATAGGAAGGTTGACTTACCAGACAGCTGTGTTAAATTCGCTATGCGATTTTTTTTTTAATACAATAATTATATTACTTGATATGATAATATTATTATAAGTATTCTATTTATTAAAAAAAAAAAAATGCATAGCGAATTAACTACAGCTGTCTATAGTCAACCTTCCTATTTGATTGCTAGAATAGCGAGGTTGACGAATAGGTTGCTAAAGCGAAGATGTAGAATACTTCGTTATCTTCGTTTTGAGGAATATGACGAATACATTCGTCATATTCGTCATCCTCGCTAATTCTAGATATGAAACCAATAGGAAAGTAGCCTTAAGTACAAATCGCAATATGCGATTATTTAAATCGCATGTTAATCGCGATAACTAGAAAAAATGACGAATATTCGATTTCGACGAATATGAAACGAATATTCATTCGAATATTCGCGAATTTCGTCGAAATCGAATATGGCACCTGCCGCTCATCACTAACCAGGACGCCTGCAGCTCCTACAAGATATAACAGAAGCTGTCGTAGCCTGCAACAGCGCACGAAAGCGGGTCCAGAGCCTGCAGCGAAGAGGAGGAGCCCCACGTGCAGCTCGGCTGAGGTTCGTAGTCCTGTGTCGGTGTCAGAAAGAGAAAAAATCGCTTTAGGTCACATAAATATGTGACAGACTAATGTAATTCAATTATTTACTCTGCCAGGTATGCACTGCAGGCCGCAGGGGTACTTGACCGCCAAAAATAGTTTTTTTCCCCTAGAATCCAACAGATGGATTTATTGAATAGATTTTCCCTGTCAGATATTCAGCACAGTGGTAGTTCGCAGAAAAAAGTGGGAATATGTCACCCCCCTGGGGCACTGAAGTCACAGATGGATTAGCTATATTATTTTCCCTTACCCTGGCACATATGCAGTGCAGGTGCACTTAAAAAATGGGTATTTGTTGCCCACTGAACTAAGAAATTATTGTCCCTGGCACATATGCGGGGGAAGTGCACTACACTTGCACAAAATGGCCGCTGACACCCACCTAACTAATAGACGGCAAAAAATTATTTTTCTGTGTCACTGGGCTCATAGATAAAAAAATGTAGCATAGCACCCACAAAAATAATCGCTGTAGTTTGCAGATTTAACAACATGGAAACCGGACCAGAATTGTTTCCTAATCTCTCTCTCACAGCAGCAGCATCCTATCCATACACTAGTAAGAGCAGAGTGACGTGCGGCGCTACGTGACTCCAGCTTATATAGAGGCTGGGTGACATGCTGCACTTGGCCAATCACAGCTATGCCATTAGTAGGCATGGCTGTGATGGCTTCAAAGGGCACACTAGCTAAACACTTGTTGATTGGCTGCCCTGCAGCTTTTCAACAAGCGTCATTAAATCGCCGTACACCGTACTTTTATGAAAATGTTCGGGTTCGGGTCTGGGTACCAAAAACCCTACAGTTTGGGTTCGCTCAACCCTACTTGAAACGTTGCTTATCAGCATATGTTGGGGGACACTGTTCTGCTGCTGCAGCTCAAGGACAGTGTGCTTTGCGGTGTACAAGTGGCTGAAGTGTATGCAAAGTTTCTTGGCTATTTTTAGGATGTCTTGTAGATGGGTGGAAGATTTCAAGAACCCCTTGACAACCAGATTGAACATGTACGCCATGCAGGGCCATGGCTCAGCCCTCCTTGACGCAGCGCCGGCACCATGTTCTTCCCGTTGTCTGTCACCCAGGTTCCGATTTTGAGTTTTTTTTGAGTGGAAAAGCCAGGATTCAATTTCTTGATAAAGGACACGGAGCAGTTCCTCCCCTGTGGGACTCTCACAGCCCCAGGCAAACGAGGTGTAGAACAGCGTGACACCGCAGTGAGAACATGGAGGTGGAAGCGGCATCATCTGGCCAATTTCCTGGTATGGCTGGGCAGGAACTACATTCACCCAGTGGGCTGTAAACGGCATGTATTGTCCCTGACAGTTGTTACAGCTCCACACGTCGGCGCTGACGTGCATTTTGGCAGACACCAACAGGCTCAAGGACTGGCCCACCTTTTGTTCTACATATTTGTGCAGGGATAGTACTGCCTTTCCTTTTTCGCAAAGAAATGACGACTTGGGACTCTCCACCTCGGCTCGGCATAAGCCATCATTTCTCTGAAAAGTGCAGAGTCCACCACTTGGAAAGGGAGGGACTGCAGTACCAGCAACTTGGCCAGGAGCACTTTCAGCTTCTGTGCCATAGGATGACCACGCGCGTATTGCTGTATCTTCGAGTCGATGATCAACCTCTGAGAAAGTGAGTAACTAGGAGTAGGAGCATCAGGACCAGTAGATCATGCGAAGGACAGACAGCTCCCTTTAGCTGAGGTGGTGGAGCCATGACTGCCTGAAATGGGGTGCTTTCCATTTGGTGATGCAAAGGTTGCCGAAGCACACTGGACCACCACATCGGAGCCACAGTTCTCCCAGGCCACTTTATAGTGAAGCTGCATATGTTGATGCGTGATACCAATATTTTCACCCTGGCCACGCTTCTCCTTCTGCCCACAGATTCGGCAAATGGCCATGATTACTTCCTCCGGCGGATTAAAAATAAACTGCCACACCGCCGAGTAGATGATTTTACCGACAACACTCTGCAATGACTGACTGCTACGGTCACTTCCTCCGTGAACCCCTGCACCACTACTTTCTGGGCAGATAGGCTCATGCAAAGTGGGTGGTCTACCCTCGGCACATTTTGCTCCCACTGCTGCCACTCTGCTGACTCCCGGCCATGCTAGCAACTTGTTGGCTCCACTGCTGCCTCACGGGCAAGCTGCCACCCTCTTCTTCTGATGATGTTGAAGCCCCTTCGTCACCCGGCTCCCAAGTGCGATCAGCTACATCATCATCATCATCGAGTTCTGTCTGCATGTCACTGATGTCCTCCTCAACCGTCTCGGGGTCAGGAGCCCAACACCAGCTCCCATGCCACTCTCCTCATCACTACCTCCCGCCTAGTGGAGTAGGTGGCGGATGTATCCTCCACATCTTGGCTTGCCAGTAGCTGCTAACTGTCTTCTAGTAGATCGTCCTGGCTGTATACAATACTTCTCTGGCTGAGGGAACAGAAAAGGACAGAGGCAGGGTGAGGACAGGTGAGGGCACAGGGCCATACCAACTAAGGGTTGTGTCTGACGAACTCACTGACTCTTGGCTGGGGGTGTCTGATGTCACTTGCAACGAAGTCGAAGATCAAGTCAATCATTCAAGAACCGCTGGGTTGCTGGTAGAGATAAATGAATCTAAACTGACAAAATGGAATTCGTTTAGAATTTCAGGAAAAATTTGATTTGCAATGAATGCGAATTTCCTCGCACTTATTGGTAACAAATCACAATTTTCCTAACATAGCAGCTACACCTGTGAGGACTGAGGACATCGGGCAAGGAACTGTGGGAAGGCGGGATCACCCAGATTGACATGCCTGCATGCAGCCAATCAGCAGCCAGCCAGCCCCATGATGTCTCAGCCCTACAAATCCGGGGGCCATCTTACAGTCAGACATTTTCCAGCGTTCAGAGTCCAGGGACAGACATGTGAAGGCCCTATCCCTGGACCTGTAGTTTTTAGATGGCGTCACTTTTTTGGAGTTTCTAGTCTAGGCTACATCAGGGGGCTTCTAATGGGCCATAGTGTAAATAAACCAGTCCATCAAAATCTGCCTTCCAGAAACCATATGGCGTTCCCTTCGTTCTATGCCCTGCCTTGTGGCTATATAGCCATTTACGACCACATATGGGGTGTTTCTGCAAACTACAAAATCAGGGCAATAAATATTTAGTTTTGATTGACTGTTAACCCTTGCTTTTATTACCGGAAAATATGGATTAAAGGGAAATTTTGCCAAAAAATGGGTGTTTTGGCACCGTTTTTATTTTATTTTTTTAACACCGTTCATTCGAGGGGTTCGGTCTGATGTTATTTTAATAGGGCAGATTATTACAGACGCGCCAATACCTAATATATCTACTTTTTTATTTATTCAGATTTTACACTATATTATCATTTTAGGAACAAAAAATAGATAATTTTACTATCTCCATAGCCTGGCAGCTGCAGTTTTTTTTTGGGGGAGGGACTATATAATGTAGGGGCTCATTTTTTGCGGGATGAGATGAGCGGTTTTATTGGCACTATTTGGGGGTGCATATGACTTTTGATCGCTCGCTATTACACTTTTTGTAGTGTTAGGTGAGGGCCATGGCTCAGCCCTCCTTGACGCAGCGCCGGCACCATGTTTTTCCCGTTGTCTGTCACCCAGGTTCCGATTTTTAGTTTTTTTTTAGTGGAAAAGCCAGGATTCAATTTCTTGATAAAGGACACGGAGCAGTTCCTCCCCTGTGGGACTCTCCCAGCCCCAGGCAAACGAGGTATAGAACAGCGTGACACCGCCGTGAGAACATGGAGGTGGAAGCGGCATCATCTGGCCAATTTCCTGTTATGGCTGGGCAGGAACCACATTCACCCAGTGGGCTGTAAAGGGCATGTATTGTCCCTGACAGTTGTTACAGCTCCACACGTCGGCGCTGCCGTGCATTTTGGCAGACACCAACAGGCTCAAGGACTGGCCCACCTTTTGCTCTACATATTTGTGCAGGGATAGTACTGCCTTTCCTTTTTCGCAAAGAAATGACGACTTGGGACTCTCCACCTCGGCTCGGCATAAGCCATCATTTCTCTGAAAAGTGCAGAGTCCACCACTTGGAAAGGGAGGAACTGCAGTACCAGCAACTTGGCCAGGAGCACCTTCAGCTTCTGTGCCATAGGATGACCACGCGCGTATTGCTGTATCTTCGAGTCGATGATCAACCTCTGACAAAGTGAGTAACTAGGAGTAGGAGGACGAGGAGCAGGAGCATCAGGACCGGTAGATCATGCGAAGGACAGACAGCTCCCTTTAGCTGAGGTGGTGGAGCCTTGACTGCCTGAAATGGGGTGCTTTCCATTTGGTGATGCAGAGGTTGCCGAAGCACACTGGACCACCACATCGGAGCCACAGTTCTCCCAGGCCACTTTATAGTGAAGCTGCATATGTTGATGCATGATACCAATATTGTCACCCTGGCCACGCTTCTCCTTCTGCCCACAGATTCGGCAAATGGCCATGATTACCTCCTCCGGCGAAAAAAAAACAAACTGCCACACCGCCGAGTAGATGATTTTACCAACAACACTCTGCAATGACTGACTGCTACGGTCACTTCCTCCGTGAACCCCTGCACCACTACTTTCTGGGCAGATAGGCTCATGCAAAGTGGGTGGTCTACCCTGGGCACATTTTGCTCCCACTGCTACCACTCTGCTGACTCCCGGCCATGCTAGCAACTTGTTGGCTCCACTGCTGCCTCACGGGCAAGCTGCCACCCTCTTCTTCTGATGATGTTGAAGCCCCTTCGTCACCCGGCTCCCAAGTGTGATCAGCTGCATCATCATCATCATCGAGTTCTGTCTGCACGTCACTGATGTCCTCCTCAACCGTCTCGGGGTCAGGAGCCCAACACCAGCTCCCATGCCACTCTCCTCATCACTACCTGCCCGCCTAGTGGAGGAAGTGGCGGATGTATCCCCCACATCTTGGCTTGCCAGTAGCTGCTAACTGTCTTCTAGTAGCTCGTCCTGGCTGTATATTGGAGCTGAGCCCAAAGCATACAATACTTCTCTGGCTGAGGGAACAGAAAAGGACAGAGGCAGGTTGAGGACAGGTGAGGGCACAGGGCCTGCTCCTGGGCCATACCAACTAAGGGTTGTGTTTGACAAACTCACTGACTCTTGGCTGGGGGTGTCTGATGTCACTTGCGACGAAGTCGAAGATCAAGTCAATCATTCAAGAACCGCTGGGTTGCTGGTAGAGATAAGCGAATCTAAACTGACAAAATGGAATTCGTTTAGAATTTCAGGAAAAATTCGATTTGCAATGAATGCGAATTTTCTCACACTTATTGGTAACAAATCACAATTTTCCTAACATAGCAGCTACACCTGTGAGGACTGAGGACATCGGGCAAGGAACTGTGGGAAGGCAGGATCACCCAGATTGACATGCCTGCATGCAGCCAATCAGCAGCCAGCCAGCCCCGTGATGTCTCAGCCCTATAAATACGAGGGCCATCTTACAGTCAGACATTTTCCAGCGTTCAGAGTCCAGGGACAGACATGTGAAGTCCCTATCCCTGGACCTGTAGTTTTTTAGATGGCGTCACTTTTTTGGAGTTTCTAGTCTAGGCTACATCAGGGGGGCTTCTAATGGGCCATAGTGTAAATAAACCAGTCCATCAAAATCTGCCTTCCAGAAACCATATGGCGTTCCCTTCGTTCTATGCCCTGCCTTGTGGCTATATAGCCATTTACGACCACATATGGGGTGTTTCTGCAAACTACAAAATCAGGGCAATAAATATTTAGTTTTGATTGACTGTTAACCCTTGCTTTATTACCGGAAAATATGGATTAAAAGGGAAATTTTGCCAAAAAATGGGTGTTTTGGCACCGTTTTTATTTTATTTTTTTAACACCGTTCATTCGAGGGGTTCGGTCTGATGTTATTTTAATAGGGCAGATTATTACAGACGCGCCAATACCTAATATATCTACTTTTTTTTATTTATTCAGATTTTACACTATATTATCATTTTAGGAACAAAAAATAGATAATTTTACTATCTCCATAGCCTGGCAGCTGCAGTTTTTTTTTTGGGGGGAGGGACTATATAATGTAGGGGCTCATTTTTTGCGGGATGAGATGGCGGTTTTATTGGCACTATTTGGGGGTGCATATGACTTTTTGATCGCTCGCTATTACACTTTTTGTAGTGTTAGGTGACATAAATGGCTTTTTTTTACACGGTTTTTATTTTTTATTTTTAACGCCTTTCATCCGAGGGGTTGGGTCTAATGTTATTTTTATAGGGAAGATTATTACAGACGCGCCGATACCTAATATGTCTACTTTTTTTTATTTATTCAGATTTTACACTATATTATCATTTTAGGAACAAAAAATAGATAATTTTACTATCTCCATAGCCTGGCAGCTGCAGTTTTTTTTTTTTTTTGGGGGGGGGACTATATAATGTAGGGACTCATTTTTTGTGGGATGAGATGGCAGTTTTATTGGCACTATTTGGGGGTGCAAACGACTTTTTGATCGCTCGCTATTACACTTTTTTTGATGTTAGGTGACAATAAAAATGGCTTTTTGGACATAGTTTTTATTTTATTTTTTTAAAATCGTTTTTCCAAGAGGTTGGTTGAAATTTTATTTTTATAGAGCAGATTTTTACGGACGCGGCGATGCCCAATATGTATGTCTCTCAGACTTAGGAGACACTAAAACAGGCATCCTCAAACTGCGGCCCCCAGATGTTGTAAAACTACAATTCCCACTATGCCCTGCTGATAGCTGTAGCTGGGCACGCTGGGAGTTGTAGTTTGACAACATCTGGAAGGCTGCATTTTGAGGATGCCTGCACTAAAACTAATATCATTTTTGGAAAAAAAATTGTTTCTGTGCCTCCAAAGTCTGAGAGCCATAGTTTTTTATGTTCTCTAGGGGACTGTCGGGAATTATAAAAATTTAGTACTCCATGGAAGTGTGATAGTCCCTGAAGCAATTGATAACGCAGAGGCCCAGATGATCGGAGCATGTGTCACATTGAGTGGTGGTTTCCTTCAGTATCCCCCTCTTGTGATACACTCTGCATCTTTTTTGGGTTCGTCCCTTTTTACCAGTATGGGGGACCACACCTGGAAAATGTTGGCCAGGGACGACCCGGGCGCCTCCAATTCCCGAGGTACTCTGACCTGCTCTTTCCCGGTCTGAAAAGATCAGGTCCTTGAGGACTGCCTCATAGAACTGGAGGAACATCTCTGTGCTGGCAGCGCTTCGGGATAGTACAAAAGCGTTGTACATGGCAACCTGCACAATGTAGACCGCAACTTTTTTGTACCATGCCCGGGTTTTCCGCATGGCATTATATGGTTGAAGAACTTGATCAGATAGATCAACTCCACCCATATACCGATTGTAGTCGATGATACAATCGGGCTTGAGGACCGTTGCCGTGGTACCTCGTACAGAGACTGGGGTGGTGCCGTTACCATGGATTGTGGTCAGCATAAGGACATCCATCTTGTCCTTATACCTGAGCAACAGCAGGTTTCCACAAGTAAGGGCACGGGTCTCACCCCTGGGGATAGGTACCTGGAGGGGGTGGGCAGGGAGGCCACGCTGATTTTTCCGCACGGTCCCACAAGCGAACGTGGATCTGGCGTAGAGGGCCTGATACAAGGGAATACTGGTATAAAAGTTATCCACGTACAGGTGGTAACCCTTATCCAGTAGTGGGTACATAAGGTCCCACACGAGTTTCCTGCTAACACCCAGAGTGTGGGGACATTCTGGGGGTTCAAGACGGGAATCTCGCCCCTCGTACACACTAAATTTGTAAGTGTACCCTGAGGTACTCTCACAAATTTTGTACATTTTGACGCCGTACCTCGCCCGCTTAGTGGGAATGTATTGGCGGAAAGCAACGAGAGACTCATCAACCGCAACCTCCCTTCCAGGTACATAGGCCTGTGCAAACTTGGCCCCTAAATGATCGATGACCGGCCATATCTTGTACAGCCGGTCATAGGCAGGATCACCTCGGGGGGGACATGCTGCATTATCTGCATAATGCAGGCATTTCAGGATGGCCTCAAACCGTGAGTGAGTCATGGCCATACTGTACAGTGGGGTCTGGTAGAGGATGTCCCCACTCCAGTATTGCCTGAAGCTCGGTTTTTGCACTAGACCCATATGCAGCACGAGGCCCCAAAACGTCCTAATCTCGGCTGCACTGACCGGGGTCCAGCCACCGGGTCTAGCCAAAAAGAAGCCTGGGTGCTGAGCGACGAACTGTTGGGCGTACAGATTTGTCTGCTCCACCATCAGATTTACCAGTGGGTCACTGAAAAAAAAACTAAAAAAGTCAATTTCAGTAAATCCCACTGTGGGAATCTGGATTCCTGGATTGCCAACAAATTCAGGAATCACAGGCTCGTATTCCCCTGGGGTGCACCAGACCAAAACTAGTACAAGCCCCAGGGCTGCTTGTACTAGTGCTGGCCACAGGGTCCCTAGCATGGGCCTCCTCTGTGTATGTGCGTGTGTGTAAAACTTTATTGTATGTGCGTGTGTGTGGGGGCGGGTGTTCGCATATTAATAAATGAAGAAAAAAAATGGGACAAGTGTTATGGACAAGTTCAAACTTGCTGATCAGCCGTCTGGCACTGATCAGCGGTGGGGCGGGCGATGCACTAACAGTGGCCGGACGCTAAGAGTTCCGGCCACAGTAAGCGCACAAAAAAAAATTTAAATACCCAAAAAGTGGTGGTGGAGAGGGGCGGCAGGTGGCGGAGGGGGGTGGCGGGCGTGGACCCCAACCACCACAGGCAGCACTAAAATAAAAGGTTTTTTTTCCCCTAACACCTAACTGTCCCTTCTAGCCCTGCCTAAAATACCTCTCCCTCACTGACCCTAACCTACCTGATGGGTGCAGGAGGGTGCAGGAGGGTGATGGGAGCCGAAGGGGGGGGGGTCACAGGAGCGGTGCGGCGCGGTCCTCACTCGGGGGCAGCAGCAGCAGGAAGGGGAGGGGAGAGAGGAGCGCCGGGAGTTTGAACCTCCCGCCTCTCTCCCCGGACCAATCAGATCTCAGCACCGCCACCACCGCCCCCAATTCAAGAACGGTGATTGGTGGTGTGATATCACACCACCGATCACCGTTCTGTTCCGGTTCATCGGGTCACCGGAGACCCAAATAAACCGGAAACGCAGCAAACCGCAGGTCTGAATTGACCTGCGGTTTTCTGCGATCGCCGATACGGGGGGGTCACATGACCCCCCTTGGCGTTGTGACAGGATGCCCGCTGAATGATTTTAGCGGACATCCTGTTTCTTTTAACTCCTTCAGCGCCGCACTCGTATTTTATTCACATGACGTACCGGTACGTCATGTGTCCTTAAGGACTCGGGAAACATGCCGTACCGGTACGTCATGTGATTAAAGGGGTTAAATGATCTGGGCCTAATCTAGTGTCCATAGTGTGTGGCTTTCTGTGACAAATACTGTACTACATCCGAAAACAGTGTCTGTAACGCAAATTTAAAAAATCTAGGCCTAATCTAGTGTCCATAGTGTGTGGCTTTCTGTGACATATAATGTACTACATCCAAAAAAAGTGTCTGGAATGCAAATTTAAATAATCTAGCCCTAATCTAGTGTCCATAGTGTGTGGCTTTCTGTGACAAATACTGTACTACATCCGAAAACAGTGTCTGTAGCGCAAATTTAAATAAACTGGGCCTAATAGTGTGTGGCTTCAGCTGACCCTCTAAAACATAATTTGCGAGTGCCTTCAGGGCAGCTGACACTGTAAAACATTATATGTGAGGGCCTGCAGGTGATCTGACCCTGTTGAACATTATGTGTGAGGGCCTGCAGGTGAGCTGACCCTCCTAAACAGGGATGCCCAACCTGCGGCCTTCTAGCTGTGGCAAAACTACAACTCCCAGCATGCCTGGACAGTCTACAACTTTTAGGGCATACTGGGAGTTGTAGTTTTGCGACAGCTGGAGGGCCGCAGGTTGAGCATCCTGAAGCATTATATGTGAGGGCCTGCAGGTGAGCTGACCCTTGAAAACATTATATGTGAGGGCCTGCAGGTGAGCTGACCCTGGTAAACACTATATGTGAGGGCCTGCAGGTGAGCTGACCCTCTAAAACATTATATGTGAGGGCCTGCAGGTGAGCTGACCCTGTTAAACATTATATATGAGGGGCTGTAGGTGAGCTGACCCTGTTAAACATTATATGTGAGGGTCTGTAGGAGAGCTGACCCTGTTAAGGGTTAATAATCTGGGCCTAATCTAGTGTCCATATTGTATGGCTTTCTGTGACAAATACTGTTTTGCATCCGAAAACAGTGTCTGTAGCGCAAATTTAAATAATTTGTGCCATATCTAGTGTCCATAGTGTATGGCTTTCTGTGACATATACTGTTCTACTGTTCTACATCCGAAAACAGTGTTTGTAGCACAAATTTAAATAATCTGAGCCTAATCTAGTGTACATAGTGTGTGGCTTTCTGTGACATATACTCTACTACATCCGAAAACAGTGTCTGTAGTGCAAATGTAAATAATTTGTGCCAAATCTACTGTGTGTGTGTTTAATACAAATCGCTGACATATATGGTACTTAATCTGTAGACGGTGTATGCTAGTCTGTGAAATTATCTCAGCTAAATCTCCTGTGTAATGTGTGCACATCACAAATACCTTTTTTAATTTATTGATGCAGACACTTACAAATCCTACACTACTGTATGTGTGACATACCTTTAAGCATATATAACATTTAATATTAAGAAGGCAGCCAGTAAGGGCAGGTGGAAGTGGCCGCAATGCTGATGGTGCAAGCAGAGGACTTGGCCCTGGGCGCGATGAGCAAAAGAATGTAGCTGAGGCCCTCCAGGTGCGCTAACCCTCAAAAACATTATTTGGAAGGGCCTTCCGGTCAGTTGACCGTCTAAAACATAATTTCCGAGTGCCTTCAGGTCAGCTGACCCTCTAAAACATCATTTGCAAGTGCCTTCAGGGCAGCTGACCCTGTAAAACACTATATGTGAGGGCCTGCAGGTGAGCTGACCCTCTAAAACATTATATGTGAGGGCCTGCAGGTGAGCTGACCCTGTTAAACATTATATATGAGGGGCTGTAGGTGAGCTGACCCTGTTAAACATTATATGTGAGGGTCTGTAGGTGAGCTGACCCTGTTAAGCATTATATGTGAGGGCCTGCAGGTGAGCTGACCCTCTAAGTTGACCCTGAAAAGCATGTTGATATGATGGGGGAGGAGGAGAAGTAAAGATGTCATGGGCAATCCAGGCTTTGTTGATTTTTATAAGAGTCGACCTGTCAGAATTTTCAGTTGACAGACGGATGCGCTTATCAGTTATTATGCCCCCAGCAACACTAAATACTCGCTCTGACAAAACACTGGTGGCAGGACAGGCCAGCACCTCTGAGGCGTAGAGTGGCAGTTTGTGCCACGTGTCCAGCTTGGACACCCAATAGTTGTAAGGCACAGAGGGATCACTGAGGACGCTGACACGGTCTGCCTTCACCATCTTCCAAAAATTTTCCCACCTTGTGACAATTTTTCCCGCCTCTGTTGGAACTGGTGTGTGTTACCCTCATCTTCCCTCCTGGGTTGCACAAGTAACTACATACTCTGCCGCCAGCATTGTCAGCTGTACATTTTTCCACAATGACATTCTGTTCTATTATTATTATGGTTTGTGGTTATATTATTGTTAGTATTTAATTATTATTGTTATTATGGTTTATGGTTGTAAAATATGTTATGGTTATTTATGAGTTAATTAACAGGCTATGCCATTGGTTTACCTTCACTCTTGTGTGCTATGTTTTTAGTTATATTAATGTATAAGTTTGGGATGTTTGTTGTGCATGGGACATATATGCTGTTTTATTGCCATGTGTGTGAGCTTGCCAAGCTCCAAAGCTGCCAACAAGTTACGGGCCATTATCAGACCCAACAACCAACCATGCCTGGTTGTAGGTTTAGTGGCGAGAGCCACAGTTCAGTCTGGTCCCTCATACCCTGCCACAGCTCTGCTGCAGTGTGCTGTTTGTCAACTAAGCAAATGAGTTTAAGCACGGCCTGTTGCCGCTTCCAGCTACTGATTGATGGCTGACTGGTGCTGCAAGATGAGAGTTAAGAGGTATGAGTAGGAGTAGGTGGTTTAGTGAAAATCCTGATGGAATGGTGGCCCGCAATCCTTGGCGTTAGGTAGCACCTGTGCAATCCCAGGGTATGACTATCTACCGGCCTCCACAAGGTTCACCCATTGTGCCGTCACGAAAATGTAGCGTCCCTGTCCAAAAGCACTTGTCCGTGTGTCAGTCGTTAAGTGGACCTTCCCAATAACTGCGTTGGTCAGGACACAATTGCTGGTGTAATGCGGAGACGGCACACCAGAAAAAATAGTGGCGGCTGGGGACTGAGTAACGAGGGACGTCCGCCGCTATGAGGGGTTGAGGAAAACCTCATTGTCCATAGGCCTAAATAGCAACATTTCCAGGGCCAGCAATTTTTAAAGGTGTTCATTTAGTGCTATGTCCTGTGGGTGGGTGGTTGGGTATGAGTGCTTACGTTCAATGGCCTGAATTAAGGACATCTGTACGCGGGCCTATTTGGTGTGGCCCGCCTTCTCCCTTTTGCCATCTCACAGCATCTTCCAGCCTGTTGCTCTGCTGTGGATCCCACCCCCTCTGTACTGCTGTGCTCGCTTGGCTTGCCACCTTCCCAGGTTGGGTCAGTGATGTCATTGTCCATCACCCCTTCTTCCACTTCTTCACTCTGGTCATCCTCCTGACTTGTATTGTTGACCTAACAAGATCCTCACTTATTGACAACTGTGTCTCGTCTGCGTCATCCACCTCATGAAACACTAATTGCCATTCCCCACCGTCATCTTCTTCTGAATGTGGATGCTGAAGAGTTTTGGATTGGAATCAGTGCACAAGATCTCCTCATGTCCCTCTTCTGGGAGGGTTAGCTCACCTGCAGGCCCTCACCTAAAATATTTTGGAGGGTAAGCTCAACCGCAGGCCCTCAACTGCAATATTTTAAAGGGTCAGCTCATCTGCAGGCCCTCAACTAAAATATTTTAAAGGGTCAGCTCAGCAGCAGGCCCTCACATACAATATTTTACAGGGTCAGCTCAACAGCAGGCACTCGCCCATCATTTTTTTAATGGTCAGCTATGCAGCAGGTACTCGCCCATCATTTTTTGCAATGCTCAACAGCAGGCCCTCGCCCCTAATGATTTATGGGGTCAACAGCAGGACCTTACTCCTAATGTTTTGGAGGGTCACCAGCAGGCCATACATGATAATTTTTCAAGGAGTTGTATGATGTCCTTCTTTATGTGTAACAAAGGTTGTTTTGGAGTGCCGGTTCCTTGTTATTTTTGGCAGTCCTTTCACTTAGTGCACATGCTTTATGAGTGTAGGAGTCCCACTACCTGAATTGTACCACAATATGAATGAGGCCCTCTTTTCTGTGATATACAGGCTGTTTTGGAGTGCCTCTTCTATGTAATGTTTGGCAGCACTTGCACTTTATATACAATTGAGTATACAGGAAAGAATGTTTCCTAACAATTTTTCCTGTAAAATGTATTTATTTATTTATTTATTTTGTGGGGTTGGGCGTATTTTTGTCAGTCTATAAAAGTGGCGTACTACTCGGTCAACATGGTTCCCAAAAGCGACCTGGTAGTCCAAGATGCACCCAGACATCGTCCCCATGCTGTTCCTGATCAATTTTGGTAGGTTTTTTGTCACTTTCTGATCTTTTCCAATAAACTAGGCACCCTCCCCTCTTCAGAGCAGGGGGTGCCTGATTGTCTCCTATTGACTTCCATTATACTCCACCCGAACATAGTGATGTGTTCGGCCCGAGCACCCGAACACCAGAATACTTTGGTGCTCTATCATCTCTACTAATAACACTTTTTTCCCCTCACTAATACATCCCAAAAAAGGCTGTAATTTTGTCACTTCACCACACAATGGCTTACAAGTATTGTTTTCCACTAATACACCACAAAAAGGCTTTAGAGCGTATAACTGCACCGCTGAACGGCTAATAGGCCACTTTTTTCCACTAATACACCCAAAAAAATGCTTAAAACATATAACTGCACCGCACAAGGCTAATAAGACGTATAAATATTTCCTAGTAATACACCCTGTTAATGGCTGTATCACACAGCACTTGCAACCCAATAACAAGCAAGGTTTGCTGGAATTACAGAGGTTTCATCTATTGCAAACCTAAAAGCAACAGTATAATTGCAATGTGGATCCCCAGTCAGTGCAGCAAGGTGTAATAGGATTGCTCCTATTAGCCAGGCTGTACACTCACCTATTTGAAACATAGAAACATAGAATGTGTCGGCAGATAAGAACCATTTGGCCCATCTAGTGTGCCTAATATACTGAATACTATGAATAGCCCCTGGCCCTATCTTATATGAAGGATCGCCTTATGCCTATCCCATGCATGCTTAAACTCCTTCACTGTATTTGCAGTTACCACTTCTGCAGGAAGGCTATTCCATGAGTCCACTACTCTCTCAGTAAAGCAATACTTCCTGATGTTACTTTTAAACCTTTGCCCCTCTAATTTAAAACTATGTCCTCTTGTAGCAGTTTTTCTTGTTTTAAATATTCTCTCCTCTTTTACCGTGTTGATTCCCTTTGTGTATTTGAAAGTTTCTATCATATCCCCTCTGTCTCATTCTTACTTCCAAGCTATACATGTTAAGGTCCTTTAACCTTTCCTGGTAAGTTTTGTCCTGCAATCCATGTACTAGTTTTGTAGCTCTTCTCTGAACTCTCTCGAAAGTTTCAATATCCTTCTGCAGATATGGTCTCCAGTACTGCACACAATACTCCAAATAAGGTCTCACTAGTGCTCTGTAGAGCGGCACAAGCACCTCCCTCTTTCTACTGTTAATGCCTCTCCCTATACACCCAAGCATTCTGCTGGCATTTCCTGCTGCTCTATGATATTGTCTGCCCACCTTTAGGTCATCTGATACAATGACCCCTAAATCCCTTTCCTCAGATACTAAGGTTAGTACTGTATCACTGATTTTATATTCTGCTCTTGGGTTTTTACGCCCCAGGTGCATTATCTTGCACTTATCGACATTAAATTTTAGTTGCCAGATTTTTGACCATTCCTCTAGTTTTCCTAAATCCTTTTCCATTTGGTGTATCCCTCCAGGAACATCAACCCTGTTAGAAATCTTTGTGTCATCAGCAAAAAGACACACCTTACCATTGAGGCCTTCTGCAATTTCGCTGATAAAGATATTAAACAATATGGGTCCCAGAACAGATCCCTGAGGTACCCCACTGGTAACAATACCATGGTCTGAATATACTCCATTGACTACAACCCTCTGTTTCCTGTCCTTCAGCCACTGCCTAATCCATTCAACAATATGTGAGCCCAAGCTCAAATACTGCAGTTTATTGATAAGCCTTCTATGTGGAACAATATCAAAAGCCTTGCTAAAGTCCAGATAAGCGATATCTACTGAACCTACGCCATCTATTATTTTAGTCACCAATCAAAAAAGTCAATAAGATTAGTTTGACATGATCTCCCTGAAGAAAACCTATGCTGTTTTTTATCAATCAACCCATGGGTTTTAGATGTTCCACAATCTTCTTCTTGAGTATGGTTTCCATTAATTTCCCTACTATTGATGTCAGGCTTACTCGCCTACAGTTGCCGGATTCCTCTCTACTACCTTTCTTGTGAATTGGCACAACGTTTGCTAATTTCCAATTTTCTGGGACGACTCCTGTTACCAGTGATTGGTTAAATAAATCTGTTAATGGTTTTGCTAGTATACCTCTAAGCTCTTTTAATAGCTTTGGGTGTATCCCATCAGGCCCCTGTGATTTATTTGTATTAATTTTAGACAGCTGACTTAGAACCTCTTCCTCTGTAAAGACACATGCATCAAAGGATTAATTAGTTTACCTCCCTAATGAGATCCTTCTCCTTCATTTTCCTTTGTAAAACTGAACAGAAGTATTCATTGAGGCAGTCAGCTAGTTCTTTATCCTCTTCCATATACCTTCCTTCTTTTGTTTTTAATTTTGTAATTCCTTGTTTTAATTTCCTTTTTTCATTTATGTATCTGAAGAATGCCGTATCACCTTTTTTCACTGACTGACCTAATTTCTCTTCTGCCCTAGCTTTAGAAGCTCTTATAACTTGCTTGGCCTCTCTCTGCCTAATCTTATAGATTTCCCTGTCATCCTCATTTTGGGTGTTTTTATACTTACTAAATGCCATATTTTTGTTTTTAATGATTTTGGCCACTTCTGCTGAGTGGTCTTTTCCTTTTTTTGCTTTTACTGACAAGCCTAATGCACTTTTCTGTTCCCTTCAATAGTGCCACTTTTAAGTAGTCCCATTTCTCTTGAACTCCATTGAACCCTGTTCTCCTTTTATAGTGTGGAATAATTTCCCTATAGTTCTAATGATCTTTCCCTTAACTTCCCTTAACTTCTATTCAGCAAAAAAAAATTGTTTCTACCCTAATGCCCGCTGACGTCTCTCCTTGCACTAAGTACACTGGAAAATGGCTGAATCCAAGATAGCTGAGGCTATTTATAGGGCTGTGACAGGGCTTGCTGGCTGCAAATTGGCTGCATGCATGGCATTGTGGGTGATCCCTCGTTCCTAGAGTTCTTTGCTCCATGTTCTAAATCGTGCAGCAGTTATTTTAGGAACAAATGTGATTCGTTACCACGAACGCATGAGGAAATTCAGTGCAAATCAAATTTTTCCTGAAATTCGGATCAAATTCCACTTCATCAACTTCAATTCGCTCATCTCTAGTCACAACCTACCAGGACCTTATTGAGTCATTTCCATCGCATATATCTGCTGTCTGTGCTGCACACAGCTGTTACTCTGGATATTAGAAGGTGGTCATAATAATGTGACTCGACTGTGTAATACTGTTGCATTAGTATATTCACCCACTGTAAACTATGACTGGTCACAATACATATAAGATAGAAAGTGGTCTTCATTACAGTACCAAGGTTAGAGACAGGTCATTCTGTAATGAATGTAGTTTTAAATAAACCAACTACAGTAAGATTCATGTAACCACTGGCATATTTACAATATCTAATGTTGCGTACTCCCATAAAAATAACATTTGAGATTTCACAGGAAATATCAAGGACTTTAGGGATCCTCCTATCAATTCAAGAACAATCTAAAGGAAATGGTGGCACTTAGAGTCACATGCCCAGTCCCACTGATGCTACTTTACTGTCAAATTAAATGTTTATTTTTGTATGTGATTTAAGCAGCTCGATATAACCACAATGACTGCACTACTTAGTCCTTATATTGACACTTCAAAGACTGTGGAAGGATAGGGCTACATGTCAGACCTTGTGGCGTCAACATTAACAGACATTTTGGGAATGTTAAAAGACTAGAAAAGTCAAAAAAGTGTTTAACTGTGAAAAGCAACCATTCAGTTAAAGGTTTTTTTTTAATCTTTTTTAAAAATTTAAAATTTTGCTAGCTGGTATGGACAATCCTATGACCTATTGTATACCAATGTAAGCAATATTTTCTTCCAAAATGTCTTTGTTCTTCTACTATTTGAAATATGTAATATTGTTGTACCAACGTGCTAATAGCAAACATATTGAGAGATACAGACATTTCACAGATGAAATCACACTGACTTTGGTTCATGGTATATATGCTTATCTCCCTTATTTTTTAGAAAAAGATGCCATTCATAAATATGGAAACTGTCATAATTTGACAAACTTCACCAAAATGAATGTTTTTTTTTTTTTAATAAAATAGAAATGGTCTTATTCACCCTGTACATAATACTTAAAAATGTGGTCAGTATTCTTAGCATACTATAAGAGTCTAGGAAAGTCTTGGCTTTTCCATTATTATACAAAGTTATGGATCCACAAATAGAATTTAAAGGTAATTTAAAATTGTTATAGTTTATTCAAATTGATTTTTATTGGTTTTCAAAATTAAGCTATTTATCACATACATTAACATGTAACAATAAGAAGAATAAACATGTTGTTTCCATATCTTTCATGTCTTACAGTATTAGATATATTACAGTTGTGTTCAAAATTATTCAACCCCCAATGCTGTAAAGGGTTTTAGGGAATTTAGTGTACATTTGTAATTGTGTTCAGAATGAAATCTTACAAGGACTTTTTAAAGAACCAAATGCAACTAAAATGACATAAATTTTTTTAGTAATACAGTATTACATGTTTTTTTTGTGATTTCTTCATTGACACAATCATTCCCCTTAAAGACTACTACTCTTAAGAACAGAGGTTCATTCAAGTGTTTTCAATCAGGTATTGAAAACACCTGTGGATGTCAAGGAGCAGCAATCAAGCATAATAAGCACCAATTAGGCAGATTCAAAATGACTGTGATACTCAGCACCTTCTAGACATTTACTGGTGTGTTTACAAACATGATGAAGTCAAGAGAATGGTCCAGGAAGACAAGAGAAGAGGTGATTTCTCTTCCCAGGAAGGGCAATGGCTATAAGAACATTGCAAAGATGTTAAACATACCAAGAGACACCATAGGAAGCATCATTCGCAAATTCAAGGCAAAGGGCACTGTTGAAGCGCTACCTGGTCGTGGCAGAAAGATGCTGACTTTGACTGCTGTGCGCTACCTGAAGCGCAAAGTGTTGAAAAGTCCCCGTGTGACTGCTGAGGAACTGAAAGAAGATTTGTCAGATGCGGGTACTGAAGTTTCAGCTCAGACAATAAGGTGCACACTACGTAATGAAGGCCTCCATGCCAGAACTCCCAGGCGCACCCCCTTTCTGTCTCCAAAGAATAAGAAGAGTCGACTGCAGTATGCCAAAAGTCATGTGGACAAACCACAAAAGTTTTGGGATAGTGTTCTGTGGACTGATGAAACAAAATTAGAACTGTTTGGGCCCATGGATCAACACTATGTTTGGAGGAGGAAGAACAAGGCCTATGAAGAAAAGAACACCTTGCCTACTGTGAAGCATGGCAGGGGGTCAATCATGCTTTGGGGCTGTTTCGCCTTTACAGGTACAGGGAAGCTTCAGCGTGTGCAAGGTACCATGAATTCTCTTCAGTACCAGGAGATATTGGATGAAAATGTGATGCAGTCCGTCACAAACCTGAGGCTTGGGAGACGTTGGACCTTTCAACAGGACAATGATCCCAAGCATACCACCAAGTCCACTAGAGCATGGTTGCAGATTAAAGGCTGGAACATTTTGAAGTGGCCATCGCAGTCACCAGACTTAAATCTGATTGAGAACCTCTGGTGGGACTTAAAGAAAGCAGTTGCAGCGCGCAAGCCTAAGAATGTGACCGAACTGGAGGCTTTTGCCCATGAAGAATGGGCGAAGATACCCGTAGATCGCTGCAAGACACTTGTGTCAAGCTATACTTCACGTTTAAAAGCTGTTATAACTGGAGTAACTTTAAGTACTAAGATTGAATGTCACTTGGGGGTTGAATAAAACTGATAATGATGTGAGCACAGAAAAGACATTTGTGGTTATTTCATTATAAATGTTATATTTGTCTGACTTACAAGTGCCTCTTTGGTTTAATTGTAAACAAGATGACTGAAATGATCAAAATCAATATCAAACTGGCCAAAACACTCAATTTCAGTGGGGGTTGAATAATTTTGAACACAACTGTATATTCCTATATTCATGGGTCAGGTTATAGTTACAATGGTTCTTTATACAATTGTAACCCGATATGTAAGAATCATATAGAGCAACAAACAAAAAAGTTCACAAAATAATGTCTATTAGTAACGGTTCTCTTGTTGAGATCCATGGTTATGTAACATTGATTCATTCCGACCAGTTCTCGACTTCCATCCTCGCTTAAGTTATTGCTTACTCCTCCATAGTGCTTCTTTTGCCCTTCATTGTTGCATGCATTTGTTCGTTTATGAAATTTTTGTATACATATTCTATGATATCGCTGATCTTAGGTATAGTATTCGTTTTCCAATGCCTCACTAGTAGCGTATGGTATGCGATAAAGATGTGTATTATTGGTGTTTGAGCTAATGGATCTACTTTTTCAATTCATTTAGTAGAGTTAGTTCAGGAGTAAGTGTGTTTATTTTTCCAGTTATCAGGTTAACTAATTCTTGTAAGTCCTTCTTTAGTCTTTTTAAGACCAGAAGATGTGGAGTAGGGTGCCTTGTTGGTTACATCTTCTCCAGAAATCGTCAAGAAATCGAATCCTGGCTTTTTCCGTGACAACTTAAAATCGAAACCATGGTGACCGACAACGGGAAGAACATTGTGTCAGCTCTGCATCAAGGAGTGCTGAGCCATGTGCCCTGCTTGGCACACATGTTTAAGCTGGTTGTCAAGCGGTTCCTGAAGTCCTTCACCCATCTTCAAAACATCCTAAAAATGGCCATGAAACTTTGCATGCATTTTAGCCACTCAAACACCGCAAAGCACACCCTCCTTGAGTTGCAGCAGCTGAACGGCATCCCCCAACACAGGCTGATATGCGGCGTTTCCACCCATTGAAATTTCACCATCCATATGTTAGACGCACTATACGAACAGAGAAAGGCCATAAACAATTTTTTAATGATCCAAGCCGACAGTAGTTCTCCCCTGTGTAACTTCGATGTCAGCCAGTGGCAGCTCATGCGTGACACCTGCTGTTTGCTAAGGCCCTTTGAGGATGCCACGTTATTTTGCAGTCGCCAGGACTACGGGATGAACAATGTCATTCCACTACTTTATGTCCTGGAACAGATGCTAGTAAACCTGGCAGGTCAGTGGACTGGAGACATGGCGCCTAGATCTCATGGCCACATGAGCCCTGTGAGTGCTAAACTGGAAGAGGAGGAGGACATTGGAGCCCAAGCAATGTGTAGCGAAACGGGTAGTTTCTTTACACAGGTGACAGGAGAGGAGTAGCAGGAGCAGCCAGAGGAGCTACAGGGCGATGATGAAGTTGAGGCAGAGGACCCAGACAAACCATGGCAGTATGCAGTGGAGATGGAGGCCGAGAGTCCTTCCGAGTCACTAGCACAAATGTCCTGATGCATGCTCACTTGCTTGCGTAGTGACAGCCGAATTGTCACCATTCGGCAGAGGGATGACTTCTGACTCTCCACCTTGTTGGACCCTCGCTACCGGTCCAAAATGGGAGCCTTTTTTACACCCACTGAGAAGGAGGACAAACTGAACTACTATAGACACAGCCTATTTAGTCAGTTGGCCGATGCCTAAGTGCGCCATCATCCATCCTCTTGCAGGTCTGACCGAGGGGGTCCCTCTGCGCTCACGTTCCACTACCAGTCTTGCTGGGGAGGTGTAGGGTGGCAGGAGCAGTACCAGCTCTATTAGCAGCAGCCTGAGTCTAGAGTCGCTGACGAGCAGCATTCTTCACCCGCATAGTGAAGAAAGTACTCACCAGCAGCAGCAGGTAGACCTGGAGAAGAATCTGAACAAGCAGGCGGTGGCATACTTGGACAGCACCCTGCCACCCCACATTAAAGATCTGCTGGACTACTGGGCAGCCAAACTGGATTTGTGGCATCATCTAGAAGAGTTTACCCTGGAAAAGCTGTCCTGCACGGCCAGTAGTGTGGCATCAGAGAGGGTGATTAGTGCAGCGGAGGCCAAAGTTACCCCAAGAAGAACTCACCTGTCCACCCAAAATGTGGAGAGACTGACATTTGTCAAGATGAATCAGGTGTGGATCAGCCAGGATTTCCACCCACAAATTCCTGATGCATCAGACTAGATCGTCCATGGTGCCACACCCTAACCTTGACAAAAGAGACCAGTATCTTCTGGTTACCTGCCTCAAGTACTATTCTGATGGTGCCAGTTCCACCCGCCTGATGCCACACATCTAATGCCAAGTGCTACTTCTTACACCCACCATCGTCAGCAAGTACTGTTATTGCCACCCACCTCCACACTCTGTTGTTGTGCCACTCTGTGGCCTCCTTCTGATGCTGCTGCTGTCGCCACCTTCACACTTTGTCATTGTGCCACTCTATGGCCTACTGATGCTGCTGCTGCAACCTCCACAGTCTGTGATTGTGCCACCCTGTGGACTACTCCTGATGCTGCTGCTCCAACCTCCAGAGCTCACCCTATAAAACATTATGGTCGAGGGCCTGCTGGTGAGCTGACCATGAAAAACATTATGGTTCAGGGCCTGCTGGTGAGCTGACCCTGTAAAACATTATGGTTGAGGGCCTGCGTCTGCCACATTCAGAGCGTCGTCTTTAATTGTGAGCAGCGACCGTTTGAGTAGACACAACAGTAGGATGGTTACACTGATAATAGCGTCATCGTCATCGCCACTAACCATCTGTGTGGATTCATCAAAGTTTTTTAAAAAGTCACATAGGTCTGACATCAATTCCCACTCCTAGTGGCAGTTGACTGGAAAGGCGACGACCATGTTGCAGCTGGTATTCCACAACTGCCCTCTGCTGCTCACAAAGCCTGGCCAACATGTAGAACATAGAGTTCCAGCGCTTGCTCACGTTACACAACAGTTGGTGAGCTGGAAGCCACAAGCGTTGCTGCAGCGTTGACAGACCCGCTGAAGCTGTGGGCGACTTGCGGAAATGGGCACACATGCGGCATGCCTTCAATAGTAGCTCTGCCAAATTGGGGTAGGTTTTTATAAACTGCTGAACCAATAAGTTTAAGACGTGGGATAGGCATGGGATGTGTATCAGGTTGCCGAGCCCCAAAGCTGCCACCAAGTTATGGCCATTGTCAGACATAACCATGCCTGGTTGTAGGTTGAGTGGCGAGAGCCACAGCTCAGTCTGGTCTCTTATACCCTGCCGAAGCTCATGCTGCGGTGTGCTGTTTGCCCCCTAAGCAGATCAGCTTCAGCATGGCCTGTTGCCGCTTACCCACATCAGTGCTACACAACTTCCAGCTAGCGACTGATGGCTGACTGCTGTTGGACGTGGAAGTGGAGGAGGAGACGGCGGATGAGGAGAAGTGGGGGTAGAAACCAGTAACATAGCTGCTGGCGGAGACCCTGATGGACGTAGGGCCCGCAATCCTGGGCGTTTGTAGCACCTGCGCCATCCCAGGGTATGACTCACTCCCAGCCTCCACAACATTCACCCAGTGTGCGGTCAGGGAACTGTAGCGTCCCTGGCCACCAGCACTTTTCCATGTGTCCGTGGTGAGGTGGACATTCCCAGTAAGTGCGTTGGTCAGGTCATGGGTGATGTTCTGGGACATATGCTGGTGTAAGGTGGGCATTGCACACCGTGAAAAATGGTGGTGGCTGGGGACTGCGTACCGAGGGACGGCCACTGACATCAGGCTGTGGAAGGCCTCAGTGTCCACAAGCCTAAATGGCAACATTTCAAGGGCCAGTAATGGGGTGGGTATTTGCCCTTGTGTTCAAATGCCTGTGTTATTGATATTTGGATGCTGTGCTGGGACAGGGAAGTGGATGTAGTTGCTGATGGTTCATGCAAAGGTCCAGGTGGAGGGCGAGGAGCATCCGGGCCTGCGCCTTCGACAGGGGATTGGCCAGCAGTGCGTAACACAGCGGAAGAGGATGCAGTAGTGTGACCCGCAGACCCAGATTGTGGACCCAAGCATTCAGCCTACTTATTAGGGTGCTTGGATGCCATGTGGCGGATCATGCTGGTGGTGATGAGGTTGCTAGTGTTCACGCCCTGGCTCATTTTGGTACGGTACAGGTTGCAAACTACCACTCTTTTGTCGTCTGCACTTTTCTCAAAAAAGCGCCATACTGCGGAACACCTACCCCTTGGCAAGGTAGATTTATGCATGGGGGTGCTCGGTCTAATGGTTGCGGGCCTGTTTGGTGTGGGCCGACTTCTCCCTTTTGCAACCCCACTGCCTCTTCCAGACTGTTGCGGTGCTGCGTGTCCCTCCCCCTCTGTACTGCTGTCCTTGCTCGGCTTTTCACCTTCCCATCTTGGGTCAGTGACCTCATCGTCCATCACCTCCACTTCCACTTCCTCACTCTGCTCATCCTCCTGACTTGACCTAACCACATCCTCAGTGATTGACAACTGTGTCTCATCGTCATCCACCTCATGAACAAATGATTGCCATTCACCACCAGGTTGGGAATCAGGGCATAATATCTCAGGTACCTTTTCAAGCTTGCTTGCGAGAGAGCCGAACCATGTACTGGTGATGAAAAGAGGTCATGTGAATATCCGAGTGTGGGATCACTTGTTCGGCCAGACTCGACATAGTGGGAGGAAGGAGGATCAGAGTGAAGATTCGGTTGACCAGACTCTTGGCTACAGAGACTGGACTTAGTGGAAGAGAGGGTGGTGCTTAACTGACTGGAGGCATTATCTTCAGCAACCGAACACCCGTTCGCACTGGTCCGACTTGGACAGTGTTGTCCTGCGCCGCCCAGCTAAGTTGGACATGAAGCTGGGAAGGGTGGATTTTTTTGTTTTTTCTGGTGCACTGGCAGCAGGCACAGCATCACGCCCACTTCCCCGTCCCTTTGTGCTCACCTTCTTCATATTAATGGTTTTGTCTGTAGATGGGGTGCAGATTGTTTTACTGTCCTCTAAAGACACAGTTTTCTGATACAGGACAGTATTGGTTACAGAACACCACAGATTTTGGACACTACACTAGGCCCAGATTAATGGAAGTTGCAATATAGACAGTGTTTTTAGATGCAGTTCAGTATTGGATACAAAAAAAACAACAGATTTTGGACACTATACTAGGCCAAGATTAATGGAAGTTGTAATACACACTGTTTTCAGATGCAGGTCAGTATTGGATACAAAAACCCACAGATTTTGGACACTACACTAGGCCTAGATTAATGGAAGTTGTAATATAGATAGTCTTTTTAGATGCAGTTCAGTATTGGATACAACAATCCACAGATTTTGGACTCTACACTAGGCCCAGATTAATGGAAGTTGTAATATAGACAGTGTTTTTAGATGCAGTTCAGTATTAGGTATAGAACACCACAGATTACGGACACAATATTAGGCCCAGATTATTGGAATTTGTAATACTGACAGTGTGTACTGAGGCAGGACAGTATTGGTTGTAGAACACCACAGATTATGGACACTATATTAGGACCAGATTATTGGAATTTGTAATACTGACAGTGTTTTCTGAGGCAGGACAGTATTGGTTGTAGAACACCACAGATTTTGGACATTATATTATGCCCAGGTTATTGGAATTTGTAATGCAGATAGTGTTTTATGATGCAGGACAGTATTGGTTACAGAGAACACCACAGAATATGGACACTATATGTGACCCAGATTATTAAAGAGTCAGTCTTCGGATGATGTACAGTATATGCCACTAATAGTTATAAAATAAAAAATATCTTGCTGCTGTGAAACACACACAGTAGCCCTTAAAAGGATTTTGTTCTCCCTGTCTAAGCTGAACATGCATCATCGGGGCTACTGGCATAACATTGAGGGCAGTACTTACATGCACCTTTATTGGCTGCTTAAAACCTGCGAAACGTGCGGGATGGAGACTCGAGCATTTCGTTCGAGCACATGCGGTACTTGGCTGAGTACCGCCATGTGCAGAGCATAGCGATGCTCGAGCTGAACAGATATTCGGCCGAGCATGCTCGCTCATCACCAGTGGGTACAAAACACTGAACACATGCAAATATTCAGTTCATGTGTCATCTCTCTTTTGGATCCACTCCTGTTTTTTTGGGCATTAGCAATACTGAAGGATTACTGACCAAATACTGACCGAGTGAAGGTAAATGCTCAAAAGACAGGATCCGTTTTTTGGGGTGGTTATTGTTCTGAAGGAAACTTACTGCTGACACCCTCTCCACTCTGTCAGGGGACTCTACTTGTTTAAGCATTTAATAGAACAGGTTCTGTAGACATCTATGTGGAATCTGCTGCCGACGGTGTAGAAGGAGTGCACTTTTTCTTGGTGCTAACATCGACCTGTAAGGTTGAGTTCATACTTGAGTTATTTGGTCAGTTTTGGCCTAGTGACTGCCCAAATAAGAAAAGTGTGCAGTGATTCTAAGAGCTACGCCTGTCTTCTGCATGTCATACGGACTCACGGTATTATTTCACTACCAAAGCAGACTCCCTATGCGTGTTACTGCAAGGCACAGTTGTTCTACACCACTATAAAGTCTCTCAGCAGCCAGGAAATAGCCGTTTTTTAACGCAATTCGCCATGAATATATTTGGATTGAATTAAATTTTTCCTGAAATATTTGAAATAGTTCCTATGTAAGAAGGACTCAGAATGACCACTTTAAACATATTAAATTATGAAGTATATTATATTTCTTAGCACCTGATTTAACAGGGTTGCCACCGGGGAAAATAACAGCCAATCACTGGTTTCAAAGGTAACTTGTTTCAGCCAGTGAGATGACCTTTTCTGACTTTTTCTGTGTATTGTGAACAAGGAAAGAACAGCAGAAGAAGGTAGCTGTGGGGAATCGTTGAGGGAGAGTACTGAATCTTTTCGTTTTATGCCTCTTTGCTAAAAGTTTTAACCCAGTAGACCACCCCTTTAAGTAGTGAATGGTTAATTTATAGTTTTTTTTATTGTTTCAATTTTGGACTCACTAAATTGTCTAAAGTCATTATGAGAAACGTATTAAATATAGCACATAATATGGCCCATAACACTGTATATACAGTTACTAGTGTTGATCGAGCATCAAAGTGCTCGGGTGCTCGAGCAAAATGGAAATCAACGGGAGAACCAGAGCATTAAACCAGGCTCCCCCTGCTCTGAAGAGGGGAGGGTGTCTGGTTAACAGAAAAAGGTCAGAAATTAATGGAAACACCACTGAAATGGTTTGGGAACAGCATGGGGAGGATATCTGGATGCATCTTGGACTCCAAGGTTGCTGCTGGGAGCGATGTTGTCCGAGTAGTACGCCACTTTTAAAGACTGACTATAATATGCACAAAACCGAAGATAAAACCAAGGAAAAATTGTTAGGAAACATTCTTTTCTGTATATTTACTTGTATATAAAGTGTGAGTGCTGCCAAAAATTACAATTGTTCAAGTAGTGGGACCCCTACACTCATAAAGCTTATGCCCTAAGTGAAAGGGCTGCCAAAAATTACAAGAAACTGGCACTCCAATAAACCCTTTATTAAACATAAACAAATGCATCATACACACCCTTGAAACATTATGATTGATGGCCTGCTGGTGACCCTCAAAATCAGTAGGAGCAAGTTCCTGCCGGTGACCCTCTAAAACATTAGGGGTGAGGGTCTGCTGTTGAGCTTACCCTCTAAAACATTAGTGGCGAGTGCCTGCTGCTGATTTGACCATCTAAAACATTAGGGGCGTGGTCCTGCTACTGATCTGACCATCTAAAACATTATGGGCGGGGCCTGCTGGTGACCCTCTAAAACATTAGGGGTGAGGGTCTGCTGTTGATCTGACCCCCTAAAACATTAGGAGCAAGGGCCTGCTGGTGACTCTCTAAAACATTCACAGTATTGACTATGACCCGTCAGAGGGTGAAGTAACTAGTAATGGTTGTAGCAAAGTATAAACAAAGTCACAGGTAAACCATACTCTAAAACTTAGCCTATATTTGTAATAAAAAGGAGCATATAGATAAGATTACCCCAAATAGGCACACTTTGATTACTTAGCACAAAAAAACAAACAACAAAGATGAGTTTCCTCTTGTGAAAGAGTCGATCCTCATAATATTGGGCCAAAAGTAATGGCAGGGGCCAGTATAGTCACAAATGCTTGGGGGGACTATCCCTGGGTATAACCCTATCTTGATGTAGCCCTGCCTTAAATGGAATGACTAACCCGATAGGGGCGATCCCGTATCAGGAACCTCCTGGACACCCTAGGATGGCCCTGATTGGGATGTATAGAACAAGCTGAGGTGGGCTAATCTAAACTTTGTCCAAAGAAATAAACGTACCCAAAATAATAAACAAAGTCAGCATTTTCAGTTTACAGGCAGATGCGCTTATCAGTTATTATGCTGCCAGCAGCACTAAATACCTGCTCTGACAAAACGCTGGTGGCAGGGCACGCCAGCACCTTCAAGGCGTAGAGGGCCAGGTCTTACCACGTGTCCAGCTTGGAAACCCAATAGTTGTAAGGCACAGAGGGATCACTGAGGATGCTGACACGGTCTACTACGTACTCCTTCACCATCTTCCAAAGCTTTTCACTCCTTGTGACACTAGGCCGTGCATCAGGTGAGGGTGCTGGTGGGGTGTCATGAAACTGTCCCAGGCCTTGGAGAGTGTTGCCTTGCCTCTGTTGTAACTGCTGTGTGTTCCCCCGTCTCCCCTCCTCCGTTGCCCAAGGAACTATGTACTCTGCCAACAGCGTTGTCAGCTGGAAATTTTTGGTGAAACTTTTCCACAAGGACCTTCTGGTATTGCACTATTTTGCTAGTCCTCTCCACTACAGGAATGAGAGATGAGAAGGTCTCTATAGCGGGAATGAAGAAGGGTGAACAACCAGTAATCGGTGTTGGCCAAAATGCATACAACGCGAGGGTCATGGGAAAGGCAGCATAACATAAAGTCAACCATGTGTGCCAGAGTCCCAACAGACAAGACTTCACTGTCCTCACCAGGAGGATGACACTCAATCTCCTCATCCTCTTCCTCCTCTTTGGCCCATCCATGCTGAACAGATGGAATAAACCACCTATGAGTACTAGACACAGAAGGGGCATGGGTACGCTGATAACAGCGGCCTCGCCACTCAACATCTGTGTTGATTCCTCAAAGTTGCGTAAAACCTCACAGAGGTTAGACATCCTTGCCCACTCGTCGTTTGCGAAGAGTGGAAGCTGACTGGAAAGATGACCAAAATGTTGCAGCTGGTATTCCACTACTGCCCTCTGCTGCTCACAAAGCCCGGCCAACAACAGCTGTTGTCATGTCGCACAACAGTCGGTGAGCTGGCAATGGATGGGCACACACATGGCGCACCTTCTCCAGTAGCTGAGTCAAATTGGGGTAGGTTTTGAGGTTACGTGTGAGAGCTTGCCGAGCTCCAAAGCCATCACCATTTTAAGGCCATTATCAGGCACAATCATGCCTGGTTGAAGGTTGAGTGGCGAGAACCACAGCTCATTCTGGTTCCTTATACCCTGCCACAGCTCTGCGGCGGTGTGCTGAAACTAACCAAATTAGTTTCAGCATGGCCTGTTGCCGATTCCCCACTGCAGTGCTACACTGCTTCCACCTACTGACTGTTGACTGACTGGTGCTGCATGATGAGAATTCAGAGGTGGAAGTGGAAGAGGTGGTGGAGGAGGAGAAGGGTTTGCAGCCACTAATGTAGGTGGTGGTTGAAATCCTGATGGAAGTAGGGCCCGCAATCCTTGGCGTCGGTAGCACCTGTGCCACCCCTGGGTGCAACTCGCTCCTGGCCTCCACAACATTCACCCAGAGTGCCGTCAGAGAAATGTAGCATCCCAGGTCAAAAGCACTTGTCCATGTGTCAGTCGTTAAGTTGATCTTCCCAATAACTGCGTTGGTTAGGGCACGGGTGATCTTAGGGGACACATGCTGGTGTAAAGCAGGGACTGCACACTGGTAAAAATCGGGATGATGGATAATGGACGGGATAATGAAATCGGGATAATGATGGATGGCAACCGCCATCAGGCTGCAGAAAGCCTCTTGGTCCACAAGCCTAAATGGCAACATTTCCATTGGACCAAATTATAGAGACTGGACTTTGTGGAGACAGGGTGGTGCTTAACCGACTGGAAGCAATATCTGCTGCAATCCAACCGACGACCTGGTTGCACTGGTCTTACTTTAAGAGTCTTGTCCTGCTCCGCCTTGCAAACTGGAAGATGAAGCTGGGTATCGTGGATGAGTTTGTTTCTTGTGTTCTGGCAGCAGGCACAGTTTCACTGCGCCCTGGGCCACGGCCTCTGCGAACACCATCAGCAGCACGGCCACTTCCCCATCCCTTACTGCTCGCCTTCATCATATTATATAGTATATATGCTTGCAAGTATGTCACACATACAGTAGCACAGGTTTTGTAAGTGTATGCGCAAATAAATTACAGTGAATATCACAGATATTTAGGACACGGAAACATTATACAGGAGATGTAGCGCAGGTAATGTCGCTTCTGTCACCAGTAGCTAACTTTATACAGGAGATGTAGCGTAGGTAATGTCGCTTCTGTCACCAGTAGCTAACTTTATACAGGCGATGTAGCGCAGGTAATGTTGTTGCTGTCACCAGCGGATAACGTTTTACAGTAGATATAGTGCTGGTAATGTCGCTGCTGTCACCAGTGGCTAATATTATACAGGAGATGTAGAGAAGGTAATGTCACTACTGTCACCAGTGGCTAACGTTATACAGGAGATGTAGCACAGGTAATATAACTGCTGTCACCAGCAGCCAAACAATTGCACCCAATTTAGCCCACTTTGAGCTAATATATTTCGCAGCCAGATAAAACTATAGTCCTTATAAGGACTGTTGGGTCTCTAACACCTTTCAACAATCAAAACTACTTAAAAAAAAAACATAATTCCTCTCCCTATGCTATCTGTACCTTCTGCTGCAGCTCGGTTTGACTAAGTCTGAGCCGAACCATGTGTCATCGTGTGCTATATAGCACCCGATGACGCATTCCAGCCAGCCAATACCCAGAATGCTAGTAACCAATATGGCTACGGCATTACAGTGAGTGGCAGTACTTCCCCGTACATTTATTGGCTGAGTAGCAGCCAACAAACGTGCGGGGAGGAGACTCGAGCATCGCACTCGAGCACGAACGGCGTTCGGCCGAACACTGCAGTGTGCCGAGCATCGCGATGCTAGAGTGAAAAAGTGTTCAGCCGAGCATGCTCGCTCAACAGTAACTGTTCCAGTGCATAATACCACTGTAAAATACAGCAGGTTCTCCCATCACAATAAACATGTAGTCTACTTTGGAAGGCAATACTCATTGAAAAGCGTTGTCGGGGCTTACAGTAAAGCCGAGAACCTTTAGAGTGTGAACCTGTGCCCCTGAACATAAAAAAACAGACTAACCTGTGCTTCTATTGCTATGTTTATGGCTGCTTTTTGTCTCCACAGAACCAGGAAGAGGTTTGGTCCAAGCGACCACTGTGCCCAGTCACAGGCCACAGAGGTCATAGCATCTTGAATGATGATGTGATGTAGCATTCAAGCCACTGGGACTGCAGAGGCCTTTGATTGGTCTCAGTGGTCACGGGCCCAAGCCACTTTCTGGTCTAGTGGGGATTGAAAGTGGCTGGAAATAGAGTATGATTTGGATCATGAACAGGTGTGTGTTTTTTTTAGGACCCCAGGACTGTTTGCTACAAGGATGGACAACCCCTTTAAGGAAAAACATCTTTATTCCCCATTCCATGATTGATATAAGAGCCCTGATAAATGATAATGACAATGATGAGCTGTTTCTAGAACACAATTCACAATACCTATAAAGCTATAAAGTTACCTGAGTCAGATATGTCCAATTTTTGAGAAACAATAGATGCTGAAATGATGGTTATGATGGACTGGTTCTGAAATTTAATAATAACACTTAAATATTACTCATCAACTGTCTGATAGCTGATGATCTGACTCTAGACATCTCTTCCAATCCACTCTTTGAAGAGGTGATAGCACTGTGGCCTCTTCCTAGTATACCAAGCACAGTATAGAATGTATAGCATCTGTGTTTGGCATTGCTGCTTAATCCCATTTCCTTGACTGGGACATGGCTGCAGAAAGGTCACATGACTGACGGATATCTCAAGGAAGAGAAGAGCCTGAAGTGTTTATTTAAACGCTGCAACCACTTTCAACAGCTGATAAGTGGGAATGCCAGGAGTTGGACCCACGCTAATCAGATATTGATGACCTATCTTGATGATAGGTCATCAATATTTAAATCAGGAGTAAGAGAGAAGCTGTTTACTATAGCTAGATAATAGTTAACCCTACTTTATCTGCTCTCTTGCTTTCTTGAACACTCATATATTGAGCTATGGTTGCATTTGAAGTTTGGTTAATTCTTCTGAATGGTGTTTTGGAACCATACACCATAAGGCAGAACTAAACAATTATTGTTTTGGTGGCTTATTTTATAATTACTTTACCATATTGTCTTTCTTCCACTTTGTAGAACTCTCTGAACTTCTACAGATTTTCCTGTTTACATCAAACATCCTCTTCCCACATTGTAACTATTGTGTAACCCAGAACATCCTGTGTGGATACTCCAACATCCAAATCTATGGCTTTGTTCTGAGAACTGCTTGGAGAAGTCTCTCACAAGATTGTTAACACACCAATCTGCATCACCTTTTATTTCCACTGATGCATCTGACTCAGCCACATCAGTTTATTAATTGAATGTTCTTTCCTGAATTCTGAAGTGATAATATCTTTTAGCACTTTCCCTTCTTAAGAACCATAGCAGCAGTTCTTAACACCCCAAGGACTTTTTATGACATTGATAAAATAGACAAGTTTATTTGCTATGCCTTACTTTACTCTAGAGTCTAGACCCATATAGTCAATTAAAGTAACTGCACCAATAATGCTCTGAAAATAACATAGATGTATTGTAGGATCAATAATATAATAAGCATATATTCAGCAGGCTGAGTCAAAACAAAGACAATAGATGACATTGATATAATCCTTTAACAGGTGAACATTACTGGCTCTTTCCGATTTTCTGATGCCTTGACAAAACCTATTTTTCATTATTTAGGTTAAAAGCCTAGAAACCTTTTTATTATTGCGTCCTATGATACTTTGCACAATTATTTTAACAGTGGCTTAATTTTATTATCTGATTAGTATTTGGCATACCTTAAGTTCCTATAGGGTGAGTTTTACATAGAGGTTATTCTTTTTGAAATGAGTACCCTGCTAAATGAATGTTTACAGGGCTTTATAGGGACTACGTTTGAATTTACCGTATTCCACTACCTTCTGACTCATGAATTAAGACCACTTGGCCTGTTTGATGATACTGACCCCTAACTAATAAACCATTGAGGCATCTTTAGTGCTCCTTAATTGAGGGATAAATCATGTTGGTGAAATGCTCTTTCTTCATGGATGGTGTGAATATGCACAGCTCATAGTATTCGAGAAGAAAACTGAACTGGTTTAAGAGTCATATTACTACAAGGAATAGAATAACTGGTAAAAGTGACCTAGTTCAAAAAATCACATTAACTGGGGAATTACCAGAACACTCACATGATGCCCTCTTTTTCGTCTTTTGAGCTGCAAATCTGCAAATTCTCTTGCTCTCTTCCATCATCCAAAATGGCTGTACAACTTTTTAGACTACCTGATGCACACTTTGCATTGGTGGCCTAAAGCACTTCCTGCTTGTCCAGTCCTGCTCTTAGATTGGCTAGCACTGCTCACAACAATGGCGGCCAATCCAAGTGTAGCAGGAAATGTCTTGCGCTATCAAATGCAGACTGTGTATCAGGTAATCTGAGAAGTGGTGTGACCATCAAGGATGACAAGAAAGGAGCCTGGGAACTGAAGGAGCTGAAAACACCAATAAACTGTTCAGTTAATTGACCCCCCCCCCCCCTTGAACCGCCCAGTCACTTTAATCATCACTGGGATCTTTTGTTCCTGAGAATGGGCTGTTGTTGCTTGAAGCAACATAAGGGGAGGTATTATCTTAATTTTGACACTAATATATATTATATATTTATATTTATAGTTTTACTGATAATTCTAGGGTTATATGTGAGGTTCTACAGCCATGATCCATAACCAGATAATGTAGTATGTAAATGGGCAGTAATGCATTTAATGTAATACCAGATGTAACAATAGAAAAACATGGAACATAAATAAATCAAAGTATATAGTATACACATGTTTTAGCATCATGTAAACTTGCATGCAAATCAGACAAGGTTGAATATTTTTTTACACAGTTGATTGCATTTTGGTAATTATTAGCTTTGTGCAGTAGATACATTAGCAATATATGCAATGTATAAATTCTTCCCAGAATGATTATGCATTTTAGAAATAAACCGACTAGATCCCAACAATCAAGTCACAATGGAAACAAAAAAAAAAAAAGTACTATGGAGTTTAGCATAAGTTGCCCGCTGGAGGGATTCATGTAGAAGGAAAGATGTTATTAGAGATTAGGAAAAGGGTCTTCCTCTTTCTCAGAAACAGCACCAATGCTGCTCAAGGGATATGTCTGGTATTGCAGCTCAGCACCATTCAGCCAAATTATATTGTCATTTTCCCTTGAAAGCCTAAATACTTCCAGATTGGAAATACTTTTGTTCTTAGGAATGGACATACAATGTTTGCAGTATGCCTTTTTCTTCTTGGAGGGTGGGCATATTTACTAAATTAACAAAAGATTGAGGCATCATCCAGAGGCATATGTTGCATGTTATTTATATGTGCTAGATTGGTGGTTGCAGCATATTAACAATATTTAATGTTAGAAATGTGTCTCTGTCTACACCATTTCATGTAAGAGGACTGTGTAGTTATTTAAATTTAAAGTCCTTCTTTGTTTAATTGGTACAGCTAAATATTTCATCAAGCAACATAAAATCAATAGATTTGTTTGATGCAGGCAACACTAAAATACTAGATTTGAATATTTCTGATTGTATGTATAAAAATAATATAGCTGGCATTAGGAAGGTGGTGGGAGCCAACTTGGCAATTGTCCACTTTTCAGATCATAGTGAGACTGTCATCACTATAGAGAACTGTACAACTGTGTATTATTTTTGCCTATTAGCAGACCTAGGACAAGTTCGGCTGCCTCTAGCTCTGTCTGAGCAACTTCCATATGACATTTTTCCCCACAAGGCTGGCAGACAAAACTACAGCCATGTGCAAGATCTGCAGGATTAAAATAATCTGTGAGCATTCAAACACAAACATAGCTACCAGGGCTCTATTGCAGCAGTGAGGAAGCATCACAGGATCCCTTGGGAAAATATAGCTGGCCAGCATTCTCAATCAGGACAATTCTGTCCTCATTGTCCTAGTCTTGTTTGTGGCAGCCAGCCCCCATCCCCAAGCAGTACAGTCCTTGTCATCATCATTATCAACTCCTTCTTCTCCTGCTCAGACTCCTCTTCTTTGTTCTCTGCTCCATCGTGAGATATACACAAAGGAAAGTGTGGCCATGAGAAAATTATTCACAACCAACAATTACTTTATGTGCAAGTTAAACTCCCACCCCGCCAAGTTGCTGGAGGTTCAATTGCTGCTATACCACTTAATTATGGCATATGTGGCTCATTTAACTCTCATCTCTCAAAAATATGGCATAGATCTGCACCTTCTCCTAAATTACATTTTTATTTGGGTAATGGCATAGGTGGTGTGCTGGGTCTTTTGGTCAGGCAAGCAAGACTTTTGCTGCATTTAGAAAAATTTGACTCTCATTAGTCTGCAAATGTGACTCACCTCCACACCTTTACCTAAATTTTAGTCAGCCAGTTCAGTTTGCTAGTTCTTACATGATTACATGTTTTTCCACTTCCGACTTGCCAAAACATGCCTCGTCAATGTGGAAATAAACCAAAATGTAATTCTGTTGTTTGATATTCGTACTTCTGGTCAGCTGTCCATTTATTTTATGAAAACAATTGTTTAAATTGTCTCATTCTCTAAATGACTGTGGCCTTTCCTGAGTGCTTACCATGTTCTCTCTGACTCCATGGACTTCTGGGCTGGCATACTTGAACAGTGGCCCAAATTGGCCCAGTATGAGGATTTTTTCTAGGCTCGTTCAGAACCAGCCTTTCTCCTTACAATTATGACTTGTGCATGTATAAATTCCACACCAATGAGGCATCATTTTTGGATGCTTGGCCCTCCCACAAGCCATTTTTTCCCATAATACCTTGTGTGTTTAAACACTATCTGCCCCTGATAAGGGACAATTTTTTGAAGCTTAGAATGTGAAAAAAGCATGACTTGTGGCAGTGCAGTGCATTTTTAAACACCCTGGTTGTTAATGCCATAAACTATGCCTTTACCCATAGTTATATAGTTAGTGTCACTCTGACATTATTTGCTATTGCTGTCATTGTGTTCAAGAGCTTATGGAGGGGAGAGAGGAAGAAAAAATCAAAAATTCATACAAAATGAAAAGGAATAACATCTTTTCATTAAAATTAGAGTCTTAAGAGACTAGAGGGAGTTACAGTATATGCCAATTTTCAGGGGTGTTGAAACAACTGGTTTGGGTAGAATTAATGTTCCCAATATAGTATGGGAGCTCTGGAGATTAGAGATTTGACTCTACCAATTCAGAATTCACCCTAAACTTCTCAAAAAAATTCAGATTCTAAAGAACCCAAATTTCTTGTGACTTGTTTGGGGTAGATGAGAGAGAAACTGAAAAAGAGATGTGCAAGTGACTCCTTCCTAAAGGACAAAAATACCATACCAAGTCACCATATTATATTTCTCTGAACAAGATGTGCAAGTTAGTTTTGACTATAAAACAGTTTTTAGGGTTTTGAGAGCTGTGTCCTATTTTATTAACTGAGAAACAATTTTATTTTTTTGCACAGGGTCCACCAACGTCGCTATGGCTGACAGTTTGCTGAGGTCACCTAATCATGTTGGCCACCACCCCCCAATTTAGACTCACCTATACTATGGGGCCACTTTCAGATTTTTTCCATGGCTACTTATGGATGTAGAGGTAGCAGTCACACATGGGCCCTGGTGCCAGAAGGAGCCCAATGGCACATGGTACATGTGTGGGGGAGTTGTTCTAGATTTTGCAATGGGGCTCATACGCTTCAAGTTATGCCTAGGACCATTTATTATTATTGATTGCAATGCATCATGGATTTCTTTAGACATAGTTGTGGAGGTAAAGCTCTAACAAATAAGATATGGTAATATGTTTAAGAATGTTTCACTACATTTCTTGTGTTTGTGACTTTCTATAGTTACAATAGTAACACAAGATTAAATAGGAATTATCTTCTGGCTTCTCTGATGCATGAAACATTCAGTTGTGTTTACAGAAGAGCATTCATATGGTTTAAGCTGGAGTATTTTTTAATTTATTGTCTGTTTTAGCAAATCCCTTTCTAAATATCCTATTAAAGCAGGCTGATTTAATTGTGATGAAGGATGGCAGATAGCCATGGTACACAAGGAATTTCCTATCATGTTAATGTGCCCCTTCCGTAGTAATGACAGTCCTTTTTCTTTTAAGTTACCTTTTTAAAGCATAGATACCCTGAGCATTAAAACTAGCAGCACTAATTGCAAGAAAAAAGGGTCGTCTAGAAAAAAAACAAAAAAAAAACATACAGGAATCGAGAACAAAGCACTGTGAAGGCATGTATCCAGTTTCTGTTGTGTGAGGATATGACAAGTCCTCTTTAATATATAAAATAATATATAATTTTGCATCAGTAGTACATGAGACTAATACAAACTTTGTAACACAGATTCCTCACTTTCCAATAACCTAAAGCCCTAATTTTAGTACTTGGATTCCCCCTGTACATGTTCCATAAACAATAAAACCATCTAAAACACTGGACAGTAACTAACAAACAGCAAGACCCTAGCTATAATAAGTTTGAGTTTAGCTGTCACTGCCAAGCGCTGGTACCTGAGCTGGTCCAAAGGTCATTTGCCACATAAGAAGTATTATAAACTGCATATGATAAGTGGTTGAGCTGTTACAGATTTTACATTTGGGTCCATTAAGTTATACTAAAGGCAGATAGGAATGGGTGAGAGGAAGGAGATGTAGCTGCATTTTTTTTTTTTTTTTAAGATATGCAGGAGAATAGGAGGCCAAAAACACTTGTTAGACACAACATTTAAGACTGCATTGTATTGTATAAATATCTATAGCTACCTTACAAGGGTATGTGGTTTGTTTTCTGTAACCATAAGTATGCTTTAAATGATTTTCTAGTGTTTGACCTAGTATCTTTACATTGTGTGTCTCCAGCTCCATAAGGACCACATTAAAATGTATAATTGTGCTGTGTTATTTGGTATACTTCTAAAGTCAGAGTATTGTTTTGTCTTCAAGCAGACTCACCAGAGGCATGCATCATGGAATAAAGACGTCATTTTTATGACCATGCATTTGTTGGCAAGACTGACAAGTAAAAGGTATTTGTTTTTTCTTAGATTATACAGATCGTGTAGTACTCTAAAAGGAAGAAAAACGTGTCTGTGCTGCATTCTAAACAGAGGAAGCTGAGAAACCACCTCTGACACTACATCTAGAGTTTAAGTCATTATTATTTTATACTATCAGTACCGATAGCTCATACTGCCTAACAACCTGGCTAATATTTACAGTTTATGTCTGCTGGGCTCATGCCTTAAAAGGGGTTTTCCTCTTTAAACATTTGTGGCATGGAACCCCCATATCTGAAAAAGGTGAAAAAGCAGAGCAAATCTTGTCTGTTTCCTTAAATTATGTACAGTTCTATACAGAATGCCTGCTACGCAAAGACCCCTCTACACTTCACATTAAATTTACTTTTGTACATAAGTGGTAAAGTCCAAATTACCAGATAATTCTATACTCTATAGAGGGATTTATAAAGTCATTCACTCCAGAATTCAAAAGAGTGCAAAAGAGTGCTTTTGAGACTTTGGGACGTTTGTATCTCACTTTGTTTCAATGCTTGAGAAAGGCTCACACTGAGCCGAAACGTCGCTCACCGCCATTATGGGTGAATAAAACTACACTTTTGTATTTCTGAAGCTTTTGTGGAGTGCAGTCCATTTTTTTCTTTATTTATATATCCCTGCCTGTGGACATTGCTCTCTTGTTTATTTTTTGGATGGTGCTATCATCGTTTTTTAAGATATATATATATATATATATATATATATTTTTTTTTTTTAATTGTTATTTTATTTTTTAGTAATTACACATTTATTTTGTGCCATACATTTTTTACAATTACTAAAACAATATAAAAAATATAAATTTAGCCTGAAACATTTCAGCCTGGATTTGAACTCACTATTAAGAGGTTTTTCAGACACAGTTTGACATTCAGCTTTATAGCTGAGTGGTTAAGGTCCTTGTCTCTAATGTAGAATGTTGTGAGTTCAAATCCCGGCAGTAACTTTTAAGAACTAGAGGCTAAATTAGATTTAAATTCACTGGGTGTACCCAAGCAGTGGAGTTATATAAGGAGTCAGAGCAGGGACTCCTAAGCCACAGACTCACACTGCACTGTACAATTGTATGGACCTCAAGCAAGACTGAAATTCCTTCACCGAGAGGGTAAAAGCTGAGATAGACAAGTGGACAAATTCTCAATTGGGTTCAAGTCCGAGGAAATAGAAGGCCAGGATAATACTTGGAAGTCTTGGCCATGCTCTTTCAACAATGGTTGTAGGAAGTTTGTTTTCTGATCTTTATCTGAGATGCCAATGTCCATCAGTTCAATAAAGTAGAAAATGTGCCAATCAGCGGAGTGACCATTCGAGACCATCCATCTTCTTTGGAGCAGTACAGTAGGTTTTGATAAACTGTTGTTTTAGAGACACATCCTGTAGTTCCCTGATTCATTTTGGTGGTGAGCTTCTCCAATGTAGCATGTCGGTCCACCTTCGCACATCTTCACAGCCAATGTTAACCTCTTACATCAATGGCATATGGTGCTCTGCAGTTTCTGTCGCTTAATCACAATGGTGCAATTTGTCCACCGACAATTCACTTTCACCACAGCAGCACACGAACAGTTCACAAACTGCAAAGTTTTAGAAATACTGCCACCAATGCCTTAAAGGTCAATAATTGTCCCTTTTTGCAACTCTGATAAATATTTACTATTACTAGAGTTGAGCGAACCTGATTTGTACTGAGTTCGTACTGAATTTTAGGATGTTTGGGACATGGACCCGAACCCGAACATTTTCATAAAAGTTCGGGTTCGGGTCCGTTGTTCGTCGATTCTTCCCGCTTTTTAAAAAGGCTGCAGAGCAGCCAATCAGCAAGTGTTTTACATCTTTGCCCTAAGAAGCCATCACAGCCATGCCTACTAATGGCATGGCTGTGATTGGCTGAGTGCACCATGTGACCCAGCCTCTTTATAAACTGGAGTCACGTAGTGCCGCACGTCACTCTGCTGCCATTAGTATAGGGAAAGGTTGCTGCCAGTGCTCTCAGGGAGAGATTAGGAAAGAAATCTGTTGAACCTGGTGGTGTGAAATCTTCAAGCTACAGCAATTTTTGAGGGAAGGTGCTACTGCAATCCTACATTTTTGTACACATAGCCAAAAACAAATAAACCATGATGGTAGGTCTCCACGTTTAAAGTGTTAAGTAGGGTCCTATGGGTGGTAGACTCTTAAAACAGTACATTTTATTGATATACATTAAAATTAACGCAAATCCAATCAATTCTATATATAGACAAAAATCTCTCCGAAAATCCACAAAATCCTATAAGTGTGAATAACACCAGGGAGGGATGGTAGATGATACCATTAATCGAGGAATTGGCTATGAGGAGACAGGTGTGGTATCCCTACCGTATTCCTTATATATCCCTCAGCCCGAAGAACTCACCTGATGGTGGTAAGTCTTCGTCCACGTACCTATCCCTAGAAACCTGCGTATCCCTAAATACACCTGAACACCCTGACGCGTTTCCCCCTATCAAAGGGTTCCTCAGGGGGTCAATACAGCAAAAACAAATATAAATGATAATTGTAACCATAACATGGTCTTAACCAGCAATACCTGATCCATATGAGGCAGCACTAGTCAGATGACACATCTATGGACAAAAGTCAAGATATAACATATAATCAATAGCAGTTCCCTACAAAATGATACATTTGACAACAGGAATGAACAGGAACTTACATATTGTGGCAGCCACCCAGGTATCCAGCCCCCTCAAGGATGCTCTGATGTCCAGGACCTGAGGGAGACTGGTACCAGCGTGCTATATAAAGGTACACATGTTAGGGAGAACTATCTCCACCTGGGCGTCCATTTGACGTCACATCCGGTTGGTCTTACATAATTTCCTTTGTATTCGGCAGGCGGCAGTTCCATATAGATATGCCAGAGTCGCAGTGAGAGCCCGTATGACGTCACATCCGGGTGTGATGGACGTCACTTCCTGTCTATCGGGCTGGCGATGTGCTTTGTGGGAGCATCCGACTGTGGACCGGCCCGACGTCACTACCGGTGTAGCGTCAGACGATGCGTTCCACAGTGGGACGCATCACCACAAATGTCCCTAGATATTGTAAAGGACCTCCATCGCACGCCCAGAATAGATGGAGATCCTTGCTCAAGGATGGAACAGAGATGATATCCATCAAAAAGCAGAACGGTATATCTTGAAACACATGTTAATGAAGGATCATATTCTGACTCCCTATAATAGATCCACTATATCGGGAAAAAATACCCCATTGAATTCCCCTCATGTATAGTGACAATTAGACGCCTGTGTTTAGGAGAAAAAACATACAATAAAAAAAAAAAATAAAGGAAAAAAGAAATAAAAGAAAAAATTACCATAAATTAGTATAAGATGAATGAGAATCAGATGCGCGGAATAGATAACTAAATAGCTTTAAAACAACACAAATTATATATAGCCACAGTAGATAGGCCGTAGGCTAGGTTTTGGACACTTCTCGTGTCACTGGTTAGCTAGGGTACATAGTACTCATATCTTCATTGAGACGAAAGTAGTATTAATCCAGAAAGGAGATTCACAGGAAACAGCTGAACGTTAATCTATCATTCAGACCCGTAGGAGACTGGGATCAAAAGCAATATATCTATACGGTCTCTTTAGAATTGATTGGATTTGCGTTAATTTTAATGTATATCAATAAAATGTACTACATTTTTGTACACAGCCCTGAGCCCAGTGATACTGAAAGAATTTTTTTTAAATTGATCTGTTACTGAGGTGGGGGTCGGCGGCCATTTTAGCCACTGCAGTGTCCTTGGAACTGTATGTGACCTACATATGTGCCAGCCTGCCAGGGACATCAGTCTAATCCTTTTTGTTAGCTCAGTGAAGAAAAAAATCCTTTTTTCTGGCAGCTCAAGTCCCCTACATTACCTTTTGTATAATTTAGGGGTGACATAGTCCACTTCTGTAGTCTGGGGCAAAAATCTGTATAGAGCAGTTGTGCATACAACGCACCCAAATGTATTTTCAATTTCAGCAGTGAAATAGTGCATTGGTGTATTTTTTGGAAAAAAAAAGCAGTGTTTCTGGTCCACAAAGCAGTTTTAAATACACCATCCACATACCTATTTTACATTTCTGCAGTGAAATAGTGCAACAGTGTATTTTTGGGAAAAAAGCGGTATTCCGCATAAAAATGCCCTCCTAAAAGGTACTCATTGGAATTTGGGCCCCTTTGCGAATCTTGGCTGCAAAAGTGTCACACATGTGGTATCGCCGTACTCAGGAGAAGTAGGGCAATGTGTTTTGGGGTGTATTTTTACATATACCCATGCTGGGTGAGAGAAATATCTCTGTAAATGACAACTTTTTAATTTTTTCTCTCACTCGGCATGGGTATATGTAAAAATACACCCCAAAACACATTGCCCTACTTCTTCTGAGTACGGTGTTACCACATGAGTGACACTTTTTTGCAGCCTGGGTGCGCAAAGGGGCCCAAATTCAAACGAGTACCTTTAGGTTTTACATGGCTGCTCACAATTTAGCCCCGCCCAAAATGCCAGAACAGTAAACACACCCCACAAATGACCCTTTTTTGGAAAATAGGCAGCCCAAGGTATTCACTGAGGGGCATAGTGAGTCCCTGGGAGATTTTTTATTTTTTTTGCCAGAAGTTAGCAGAAATGAAAACTTTATTATTATTTTTTTTTCCTCAGAAAGAGTCATTTTCCGCTAACTTGTGAAAAAAAAATGAAATCATACATGAACTCACCATGACCCTCCGCGAATACTTTGGGGTGTCTTCTTTCTAAAATGGTGTCATTTGGGGGGTATTTATACTATCCTGGCATTCTAGCACCTGAAGAGACATGACAGGTGCTCAGAAAGTCAGAGCTGCTTCAAAATGCGGAAATTCACATTTTTGCACCATAGTTTGTAAACGCTATAACTTTTACCCAAACCAATAAATATACACTTACTGGATTTTTTTTTATCAAATACATGTAGAACAATAAATTTAGAGAAAAATTTATATAGAAATCTAGTTTTTTAAACAAAAATTTACAACAGAAAGTGAAAAATGTCATTTTTGGGCAAAAATTTCAGTTATTTTTGATTAATAGCAAAAAAAGTAAAAATGTCAGCAGCAATGAAATACCACCAAATGAAAGCTCTAATAGTGAGAAGAAAAGGAGGTAAAATTAATTTGGGTGGTAAGTTGTATGACGGAGCAATAAACGGTGAAAGTAGTGTAGTGCAGAATTGTAAAAAGTGAACTGGTCATTAAGAGTGTTTAAGCTAGGGGGACTGATGTGGTTAATTTTCATCCGCTAAATAGTGCATTTGGGAATTTTGGGGAAAAAAGCATTATTCCTGGTCCACAAAGCAGTTTAAAATACACCGCCCAAATACCTATTTAACATTTCTGCTGTGAAATAGTGCATTAGTGTATTTTTGTGGAAAAAAAGTCGTATTCTTGCTTCAAAAAGCAGTTGTGCATACAGCGTAAAAATACCTACCGTATTTTTCGCCCTATAAGACGCACCCTTTTCCCCCCAAACGTGGAAGAAAAATAGTGCTGCGTCTTATGGGGCGAATGCTGCAGGTTAAACTGATACACCGGCGACCCGCCAACTGCACAGCGCGGTCGGCGGGTGTATCAGTGGGGAGGGAGGAGGGGCTGGGGGCCGGGATCTACTTTTGTAATGATGTAATTATGAATGAAGCAGGCAGCGTGGGCACGTGACGTACCGAGTTACGCTGCCAGTGCCCGCCTGCCCGGCCTCTTGCCTCCTCCTGCTGCCTCCTCCTCCTGATTGATAGGAGATTTGTAAGTGCAGATTAATGGATCCATTGTACTTTATTATACCATAGTTTAACAATGCTGACAGTTTTAGAATTAGTACAGTGAGTGGGGCTCGGTGCCATAGAATGCAGTGACTGCATCGGGCCGCGCTGCCATTACAAAGCTACGGTAGATGCCAGCCCCCACATTTATCAATGGCTGACACTGTTATTGGGGTCTGTGGCTGACAGTGTTAAGGGGGGGGGTTTGTGGATGACACATGTAGCATAAAATGCTTTTTATGTGTCAACCACAGATTGCCCCCCACAACATTGTCAGCCACAGACCCCAATAACAGTGTCAGCTACGGACCCCAATAACAGTGTCAGCCACAGACCCCAATAACAGTGTCAGCCACAGACCCCTATAACAGTGTCAACCACAGATCCCCCATAATAGTGCCAGCCACAGACCAGCATAAGTTCAAAATCCACCAAAAGCACACCTTTTGTTTCAAAATATTTTTTTTCCTATTTTCCTTCTCAAAAACCTAGGTGCCTCTTATGGGCCGGTGCGTCTTATAGGGCGAAAAATACAGTAATTTACATTTCTACAGTGAAATAGTGCATTAGTGTATTTTTGTGAAAAAAGCGGTATTCTTGGTCTACAGAGCATTTTTATGACACGGGCACTGCCTTAGTGTTAGTTAACTTAATTGTTGACTAGTGGCAATTAAATTGACACCCGAGATAAACCATCTGTCAGCTTGGTGGGTGAATGCAAATAATGAGGAGAACATCAAATTAAGGGATGTGGGCATGGTCGTGGTGGTGTTGGTGGAGATCCTGCTCCGGGGAGAGGATGCGACCGACGAGGAGGGCATGGGTCAAGAATGGGTGGAAGATGATGTGGAGGACAATGAGGTCCTAGAACACGGCTGGACACTAGTGTTGAGCGAACAGTTCGAGCATAGTTCGTAAAAGTTCGGGTTCGGGTTCGTCGTTCGGCATGTATTTTGGCGCATTTTGAAAGGCTGCAAAGCAGCCAATCAACATGCATCATACTACTTGCCCTAAGATGCCATCGCAGCCATGCCTACTATTGGCAAGGCTGTGATTGGCCAAGTGCAGCATGTGACTCAGCCTCTTTATAAGCTTGTGCGCACGTCGGGACGTGCTCACTCCCGATGTGAATAGAACAGGGATAGACGCAGCTGATGCTAGGGCGAGAATAGGCAGGGATAATTGAATAACTGGAAGCAAATTTCTCTCCTCCACCTGTGATTCATCTGAACAACTGCAGCTGAGCTGCTTTTTTGATAGGGATTGGCTATTTTTAGAGTGGCCAGAGTGATTTTTCCATCCACATGTACCTAGCTGACCGCCGGCCGCCATTTTGCGACTTGTAGTGCTGCAGCAGAAGCTGCCACAGTGTGCATTCCAAAGCTCCAAACAAGTCAGACATCTACACCTGGGATTCAGACCAATAGCGATTTAGCAGCACAGTCCAAGGCTATTTTTTTAAAGGTTGTGCAGACCATTTTGTGGCACATGTTACTGGGCTGATAGGCGGCGGCCATCTTGGGACTAGTGCTGCAGCACAATCTCTCCCAACGTCCATTAATCACTTGTAATAGTGGTCTGTGCCATAGAAATCCTACATCAGGGACTTGGGTGTGCTTGTGTCACCCCTACTAATACCAGTCCACCTGTAATCCATACAGTGAAAAGCCATAAAGTATTCCAGTGAGGGAATTTTTTTTTATTTAAAAAGGCCAAGTTAGTTTATCTGGCGCTCAATATACTAGATACAGTTAGGCTCATGCTTTCATACATCTGGAATTAGCAAACTAATGTGCTGGGGTTGGGAAAACATATATGTACCCATACTAGAATCTGTCAAAGAAAGCGGTACTCACATATAACAGTCATTCCATCTGTAATCCATACAGTCAAAAGACTGAAAGTATTCCAGTGAGGGAATTTTTTTTATTTAAAAAGGCCAAGTTAGTTTATCTGGCGCTCAATATACTAGATACAGTTAGGCCTATGCTTTCATACATCTGGAATTAGCAAACTAATGTGCTGGGGTTGGGAAAACATATATGTACCCATACTAGAATCTGTCAAAGAAAGCGGTACTCACATATAACAGTCATTCCATCTGTAATCCATACAGTCAAAAGACTGAAAGTATTCCAGTGAGGGAATTTTTTTATTTAAAAAGGCCAAGTTAGTTTATCTGGCGCTCAATATACTAGATACAGTTAGGCCTGCATGTTTCATACATCTGGAATTAGCAAACTAATGTGCTGGGGTTGGGAAAACATATATGTACCCATACTAGAATCTGTCAAAGAAAGCGGTACTCACATATAACAGTCATTCCATCTGTAATCCATACAGTCAAAAGACTGAAAGTATTCCAGTGAGGGGATTTTTGCTTATAAAAATAATATATTTCATTGTGGTGCGAGTTGAATCGCAACAATGAAGAAAAATACTATTAAGGGACGAGGACGCGGTCGTGGTGGTGTCCGTGGAGCCTCTGTTGCTGGTAGAGGACGTGGCCGCTCGGCCCCAGGCGCACACAGTAGGGAACGAACTCCTCAACTAGCCGGCAGAATGTACCGCAATATCTCGTGGGGCCCAATGCCGCTCTTAGGATGGTAAGGCCTGAGCAGGTACAGGCATTAATCGATTGGGTGGCCGACAGTGCTTCCAGCACGTTCACCACATGGTCTTCCACCCAGTCTTCTGCGGAAAGCGCACAGGTGGCACCTGAAAACCAAGCCCATCAGTCTGTCACATCACCCCCAAGCATATCAGGGAAACGGTCTGAGCCACAAGTTATGCAGCAGTCTCTTCTTCTGTTTGAAGACTCTGCTTCCAGGGTTTCCTAGGGGCGTCCACCTAGCCCTTCCCCAGTGGAGGAAGACATACCATGCACTGACGCACAACCACTTATGTCTCCAGATGAAGAGGACATGGGAATACCACCACAGCAGAGTCACCGACTCTCTGATGATGACGAAACACAGGTGCCCACTGCCGCGTCTTTTGCAGTGTGCAGACTGAACAGGAGGAGGTCAGGGAGGGAGACTGGGTGGAAGACGATGCAGAGGACGATGAGGTCTTAGACCCCACATGGACTGAAGGTGAGACCGAGACAACAGCGAAGCCAAAGAGGGAGCAGGGGGCCAGCAGACGAGCCGCCGCCCCAGAGTTCGCCTGCTACTGACATCGCCAACAGGGACCCAGCCCCACAAAGGCAGCTTCAAAGAGTTCCCTGGCATGGCACTTCTTTAAACAATGTCCTACCGACAAGACCCGAGTGACTTGCATGCTCTGCCATCAGAGCCTGAGGCGAGGCATTAACGCTCTGAACCTCAGCACAACCTGCATGACCAGGCATCTACATGCAAAGCATGAACTGCAGTGGGGTACACACCTTAAAAACCAGGCACTCGCTGAGGCTCCCCTGCTCCCTCTACCGCTGCTGCCTCGGCTTCCGCCTCGAGAGGAATGTTGCCACCTGCCGAGCAGCAAACAGAGGATGTGCCACCGACACCACCACCACCGCCACCATCAACTAGCGTCTCCACTATATCACACAGCAGCGTTCAGCTCTCAATATCTCAAACCTTAGAGAGGAAGCGCAAATTCCCCCGAGTCACCCTCGAGCCTCTGGCCTGAACGCCAGCATTTCTAAACTGCTGGCCTTTGAAATGCTGTCATTCCGGCTGGTGGACACAGACAGCTTCAAACAGCTGATGGCCATGGCTGTCCCGCAGTATGTGGTTCCCAGCCGCCACTACTTCTCCAAGACAGCCGTGCCTTCCCTGCACATGCAAGTGTCCGATAAAATCAAGTGTGCACTGCGCAACGCCATTTGTGGCAAGGTCCACCTAACCACAGATACGTGGACCAGTAAGCACGGCCAGGGACGCTATATCTCACTAACTGCACACTGGATGAATGTAGTGGCGGCTGGGCCCCGGGCGGACAGTTCCTTGGCGCACGCCCTTCCGCCCCCTAGGATCGCAGGGCATCATTCTCTGCCTCCTGTAGCCTCCTCCTCCTACTCGGCTTCCTCCTCCACTGCTTCCACCAGCTCATCCGGTCAGCCACACACCTTCACCACCAACTTCAGCACAGCCCGGGTAAACGTCAGCAGGCCATTCTGAAACTCATATGTTTGGGGGACAGGCCCCACAGCGCAAAGGAGTTGTGGCGAGGTATTGAACAACAGACCGACGAGTGGTTTCTGCCGGTGGGCCTCAAGCCAGGCCTGGTGGTATGCGATAATGGGCGAAATCTCGTGGCAGCTCTGGGACTAGCCGGTTTGACGCACATCCCTTGCCTGGCGCATGTGCTGAACTTGGTGGTGCAGAGGTTCATTCACCACTACCCCAACATGTCAGAGCTGCTGCATAAAGTGCGGGCCGTCTGTGCGCGCTCCGCCGCTCACATCCTGCCGCTGCTCGCCTGTCTGCGCTACAGCGGAACTTCGGCCTTCCCGCCACCGCCTCATATGCGACGTGCCCACCCGGTGGAACTCCACCTTGCACATGCTGGAGAGACTGTGCGAGCAGCAGCAGGCCATAGTGGAGTTTCAGCTGCAGCACGCCGCGCCAGTCGTACTGCCGAACAGCACCACTTCACCACCAATGATTGGGCCTCCATGCGAGACCTGTGTGCCCTGCTGCGCTGTTTCGAGTACTCCACCAACATGGCCAGTGGCGATGACACTGTTATCAGCGTTACAATACCACTTCTATGTCTCCTTGAGAAAACACTTAGGGCAATGATGTTAGAGGAGGTGGCCCAGGTGGAGGAGGAGGAGGAGGATGAGGGCTCGTTTCTAACACTTTCGGGCCAGTCTGTTCGAAGTGGCTCAGAGGGAGGTTTGTTTAAGCAGCAGAGGACAGGTTCACAAGTCGCCAGCCAAGGCACTGTACTGGAGGACGAGGAGGATGAGGAGGAGGAGGTGGAGGGGGACGAGGATGACGCAAGTTCACAGCGGGGTGGCAGCCCAGGCCCATCACTGGTGCGTGGCTGGGGGATACGGTGGACGATGACGATACGCCTCCCACAGAGGACAGCTTGTCCTTACCCATGGGTAGCCTGGCCCACATGAGCGAATATATGCTCCAATGCCTGCGCAACGACAGCAGAGTTGCCCACGCTTTAACGTGTGCAGACTACTGGGTGGCCACCCTGCTGGATCCCCGGTATAAAGACAATGTGCCCACTTTAATTCCTGAACTGGAGCGCGACCGTAAGATGCGCGAGTACAAGCGCACGCTGATAGAGGCGCTCTTGAGAGCATTCCCACATGTCACAGGGGAACAGGTGGAAGGTGAAGGCAGAGGAGTGGCAAGAGGTCGCCAACGCAGCTGTGTCACGGCCAGCTCATCTGAGGGCAGGGTTAGCATGGCAGAAATGTGGAAAAGTTTTGTCTCCACGCCACAGCTATCTGCACCGACACCTGATACGGAACGTGTTAGCAGGAGGCAGCATTTCACTAACATGGTTGAACAGTATGTCTGCACACCCTCCACATCCTGACGGATGGTTCGGCCCCATTCAACTACTGGGTTTCGAAATTGTCCACGTGGCCAGAGTTAGCATGTTATGCCTTGGAGGTGCTTTCCTGCCCGGCGGCCAGCGTTTTATCTGAACGCGTATTCAGCACGGCAGGGGCGCCATTACTGACAAGCGCAGCCGCCTGTCCACAGCCAACGTGGACAAGCTGACCTTCATAAAGATGAACCAGGCATGGATCCCACAGGACCTGTCCCTCCCTTTGTGCAGAGTAGTCCTTATTAACTGCCTAAAACATGTCTTGTTGTGCTACGGGCCACTTCTTTATTTGATACAAATTTTATGAAACCCACAGTTGAATGAAACTCTTCTCTGTCTGGGCGCCGGGCCTAACCAGATGAAAGTGGCCGGTTAAACTAACGGGTGACATGAAGCCATAACCTCTGCCATGCTACCTCTGTCTTCTGTCTGGGTGCTGAGGCCTAAGTCAAATAAAGCGGTCTTCTGCTGTGCTGGGGGATATGAAGCTAATCTCTGACCTCTCTCCTCTGTCTGGGTCCAAAGGCCTAAATCACTGAAAGAGGCCTTCTCCTGTGGTGTGTGATATGATGCCAGAATATGTGCTGTGGGGCCTCTCTCCTCTTCCTGGGTGCAGGGGTCAAATAAACTAAATTGTGGCTTACTCCTGTGGTGGTTGATATGATGCCTGATTCTCTGATGTGGAACCTCTCTCCTCTGTTTGGGTGAAGGGGTCAAAGTAACTCAATGGTGGCTTCTCCTGTGGTGGTTAGTATGATGCCAGAATATGTGCTGTGGGGCCTCTCTCCTCTTCCTGGGTGCAGGGGTCAAAGTAACTCAATGGTGGCTTCTCCTGTGGTGGCTGATATGATGCCAGAATATGTGCTGTGGGGCCTCTCTCCTCTTCCTGGGTGCGGGGTCAAAGTAACTCAATGGTGGCTTCTCCTGTGGTGGCTGATATGATGCCAGAATATGTGCTGTGGGGCCTCTCTCCTCTTCCTGGGTGCAGGGGTCAAAGTAACTCAATGGTGGCTTCTCCTGTGGTGGTTAGTATGATGCCAGAATATGTGCTGTGGGCCTCTCTCCTCTTCCTGGGTGCAGGGGTCAAAGTAACTCAATGGTGGCTTCTCCTGTGGTGGCTGATATGATGCCAGAATATGTGCTGTGGTGCCTCTCTCTCTTCCTGGGTGCAGGGGTCAAAGTAACTAAATGGTGGCTTCTCCTGTGGTGGTTGATATGATGCCTGATTCTCTGCTGAGAAACTCTCTCCTCCATCTGGGTGTAGGGGTCAAAGTCTTTCAAAGTCGCCTTCTCCTGTGCTGATTGATATAAAGCTGATGGTTGTGCCATCTGACATGGTTGCCAGGGTCTGATTCAATGGGGGCCTACTCCTGTGGTGGGTGATCTAAATGCCTGATTCTCTGCTGTGAAACCTCTCTCCTCCGTCTGGGTGTAGGGGTCAAAGTCTTTCAAAGTCGCCTCTCCTGTGCTGATTGATATGAAGCTGATGGTTGTGCCATCTGACATGGTTGCCGGGGTCCCATTAAATTGGGGCCTACTCCTGTGGTGGGTGATCTAAATGCCTGATTCCTCTGCTTTGAAACCTCTCTCCTCCGTCCGGGTGTAGGGGTCAAAGTCTGTCAAAGTCGCCTTCTCCTGTGCTGATTGATATAAAGCTTATGCTTGTGCCATCTGACATGGTTGCCGGGTCTGATTCAATGGTGGCCTACTCCTGTGGTGGGTGATCTAAATGCCTGATTCTCTGCTGTGTAACCTCTCTCCTCCGTCTGGGTGTAGGGGTCAAAGTAACTAAATGGTGGCCTACTCCTGTGGTGGGTGATATGATGCCTGGTTCTCTGCTGTGGGACCTCTCTCCTTTGTCTGGGTGCTGTGGTCAAAATAATAGTAAGTGACCTTCTCCATTGGTGGGTGACTTGAAGCCTGATTCTGTGCTATGGGACCTCACTCCAATTAATATTGTTTAATTTTTATTTATTTTATGTTAACTCATCATTTCCCTATCTACATTTGTTTGCAGGGGATTTAACTACATTTTGCTGCCTTTTGCAGCCCTCTAGCCCTTTCCGGGTGTGTTTTACAGCCTTTTTAGTGCCCAAAAGTTCGGGTCCCCATTGACTTCTATGGGGTTCGGGTTCGGGATGAAGTTCGGGTCGAGTTCGGATCCCGAACCCGAACATTTTTCGAAAGTTCGGCCGAACTCGTCGAACCCGAACATCCAGGTGTTCGCTCAACTCTACTGGACACAAGTTCATGCTAATGATGTGTGCAGTTCTGAGTAAGAGGGGGTGGTCGCACCGAGGCAACAGCACAGCAAAAGAGGGAGCAGGCTGCAAAAGCGGAGTGGCCGTCCCTGAGACAGTACGCCTGCTACTGCCTACCACACCCAGGGACCTAGCACACCAAAGCCAGCTGCAAGGAGTTCATTGGTGTAGCAGTTCTTTGGACAATGTCCAGACAACAAGACACGAGTGGTTTGCACGTTGTGCCATCAGAGCCTGAAGCGAGACATAAACATTCTAAACCTGAGCACAACCTGCATGACCTGAAAAGCACGAACTGCAGTGGTGTAAACACCTTAAAAACCAAGAAAGTTCTCAGTCTCCTCCTGCTTCCTCTTTTGCTGCACTCTATGCCTCTTCCTCTACCTCTGGAGTCACAGTGGCACCTGCCACCCATCAAACAGAGGATGTGCCACCAAAACCACCACCTCCGTCATCATCAAAAGCATCTCCACCATGTCACACACAAGCGTTCAGCTGTCCATCTCCCAAACACTGGAGAGAAAGATAAAATACCCACCTACCCACCCTCAATCCCTGGTCCTGAATGCTAGCATTTCAAAATTACTGGCCTTTGAAATGCTGTTATTCTGTCTGGTTGAGATGGACTGTTTTAAACAGCTAATGGTGGTTGCCGTCCCACAGTACGTCGTTCCCAGCCGCCACTACTTTTCCAGGCAAGTTGTCCCTTCCCTGCACAACCAAGTAAAGGATAAAATCAAGTGTGCACTGCGCAACGCCATCTGTGGCAAGGTCCACATAACCACAGATACATGGATCAGTAAGCACGGGCAGGGACGCTATATCTCCCTAATTGCCCACTGCCCACTGGGTAAATGTAGTGGCGGGCTGGCGGCTGGGACCAAGGTGGTTAGCGGTATGGCGCATGTCCTTCCACTACCGAGGAATAGTAGGGCATTATTATTTGCCTCCTCCTCCTACTCCGCTTCCTCCTCCTCCTCTTCTACTAGCTCCTCATCCGGTCAGTGAAAGACCTTCACCACCAACTTCAGCACAGCCATGGGTAAATGTCAGCAGGCGGTTTTAAAACTCATGTGTTTGGGGGACAAACCCCATACCACACAGGAGTTGTGGAGGAGCATAGAAGAACAGACCGATGAGTGGTTGCTGCAAGTAAGCTTCAAGCCCGGCCTGGTAGTGTGTGATAATGGGTGAAATCTCGTAGCAGCTCATCCCTTGCCTTGCGTATGTGCTCAATTTGGTTGTGCAGAAATTCCTTAAAAACTATAGACATCTCAGAGCTGCTGGAGAAAGTGCGGTCCGTCTGTGCACACTTTCGGCGTTCTCACCCTGCTGTCTGCGCTGTTGCGTAACTTCGGCCTTCATACTCACTACCGCATATGCGACCTGCCCACCAGGTGGAACTCCACCTTGCATATGCTGGAGAGACTGTGCGAGCAGCAGCAGGTGATAGTGGAGTTTCAGCTGCAGTACGCATGGGTCAGTCTCTCTGCGGAACAGCAATACTTCACCACCAGTGACTAGGCCTCCATGCAAGATCTGTGTACCATGTAACGGTCTTTTGAGTACTCAACCTACATGGCCAGTGCTGATGACACCGTTGTTAGCATTACAATACCACTTCTATGTCTCCTTGAAAAAACAAATCCCGCGATGTTGGAAGAGGATGTGGCACAGGAGGAGGAGGAAGAGAGGGCATTTCACAGGGTTACAGGCCGGTCATTCAGAAATGGCTCAGAGGGTAGGTTTCTGCACCAACAGAGGCCAGGTACAAATGTGGCCAGCCAGGGCACAGTTCAGGAGAACAAGGAGGAGGATGAGCTAGAGGAGGAGGATGAACAGGGTTCACTGCAGGGTGGCATCCAACGCAGCTCATGGCCATCACTGGAACGTGACTGGGGGGATACGAAGGACACAGACGATACACCACCTACAGAGGACAGCTTATCCTTACCTCTGGACAGCCTGGCACACATGAGCGACTACATGCTGCAGTGCCTGAGCAACGCCAGCAGAGTTGCCCACATTGTAACTTGTGCTGACTACTGGGTTGCCACTCTGCTGGATCCCCGCTACAAAGACAACTTGCCCTCCTTAATTCCCGTAGTGGAGTGTGATAGGAAGATGAGCGACTACTAGCGCATGCTGGTAGACAGGCACCTGAGGGCATTCCCAACTGACACTAGGGGACAAGTGGAAGCACAAGGCAAAGGCAGAGAAGGAGGAGGAAGAGGTCGCCAACGCAGCTGTTTCACAGAAAGCACCAAAGAAGTCAGGGTTAGCATGGCCGACATGTGGAAAAGCTTTGTCACCGCGCCACAGCAACCTGCACCACCAGCTGATATGGAATGTCTTAGCAGGAGGCAGCATTTGAACAATATGGTGGAACAGTACGTGTGCACACGCCTACACGTACTACTACTGACTCATGGTTCTGCCCCATTCAACTTCTGGGTTTCCAAATTGGGCACATGGCCTGAGCTTGCCCTTTATGCCTTGGAGGTGCTGGCCTGCCCTGCAGCCAATATATTGTCTGCATGTGTATTTAGCATGGCAGGGGGCGTCATTACAGACAAACACAGCCGCCTGTCCACAGCCAACGCGGACAAGCTCACGTTCATTAAAATGAACCAGGCATGGATCCCACAGGACTTTGCCGTACCTTGTGCGGAATAGACATTTATAACTGCCTCAACCATACATTCTTGTACTCCAGTGCACTTATTCATTGAATCCTTTTTTTTATTCCTACATTATTTTGGGGGCTTCCCCAATTTTTAAAACCAAAAAAATAAAATAAAATAAAATATAAAAATAAAACCTTTTAAGATACACAACATTCGCCGCCTCCTCAACCTTCGACTCCGCATCCACCTCCTCCTCTGAGTTGCTGGTTAATAATGTTTACTTTGTATTTGTTTTATTTTATTTGAAGTTATTTCCCTATCCACGTTTGTTTACAGGACACTTACCCACATTTTGCTGCCTTTTACAGCCCTATAGTCCTAACCAGGACTATGTTACAGCCATATTTGTGCCCAAAAGTTCGGGTACACATTTACCTTATTGGTGGGTGACATGAAGCCTGTGTTGCCGTGAAAGAACCTCTCCTCTGTCTGAGTACCAGGGGCCTACATTTATGAAAATCGTCTGTTGCATTGGTGGATGACATGAAGCCTGTTTTGCCGTGAATGAACCTCTCCTCTGTCTGGGTACCAGCGGATTACATTTCTGAAAATCGCCTGTTCTATGGTGGGCGACATTAACCTCTTTTTGCCATGATTGAACCTCTCCTCTGTCTGGGTGCCAGGGGCCTAACTTACTAAAAATCGACTGTTCCATCAGTGGGTGACATTAAACTCTTTTTGCGGTGAATATGCCTCTCCTCTGTCTGGGTGCCAGGGGCCTACATTTCTGAATATCACCTGTTCCATTGGTGGGTGACATTAACCCAGTTTTGCCAGTGATAAGCCCCTGCTGTGCATTGCTGGCAGGAAACTAAACATTGTAAAATCGTCCGTTAATGATCAAAAGATGTGTGACTACAAATGCACGCTGGTAGACGTGCTGATGATGGCATTCCCTGACGCCTCCTCAACCTCCTACTCCACATCCACCTCCTCCAAGTTGAAAATTAATAATGTTTAATTTTTATTTATTTTATTTTATTTTAAGTCATTTCCCTATCCACATTTGTTTGCAGGGCATTTACCTACATTTTGCTGCCTTTTGCAGCCCTCTAGACCTTTCCAGGGCTATTTTCCAGCCACTTTAGTACCCAAAAGTTCAGGTACACATTGGCTTCAATGGGGTTCGGGTTCAAGTTCGGGTTAAGTTCGGATTCCGAACCCAAACTTTTTTGTGAAGTTTCAGTTTTTTTCTTATTTCTGGCATGTAATGTGAGACTATGAAGGGAATAACTATATGTAAATCAGCCTACATAAAAAAAACTGCTTTTATAAAACAGAAACTTATTTAGTAGATTGAGTCTTCAGTTAGCCCATCTGTGTTTATATTGTGTACCTGTGACTATCATTGCTCTAATTCATAATTGAAGCACTGCAGTATTGGCTGCTTAAATAAATACTTTCCAAATGTGACATCACAAATAAATGGACCTGCTTTAAAACTAATATTTTTTATTTTCATCTTCAAAATGTTCTTCTTTGTTGTTGGCAAGCACAAAATGTTACAGATGCAGACTTATCTTAAAGAAAATTTTTCACCAAAAATGTTATCTGCCAGGAAAAACCAGACAGTAGCACATCTCCCTTTTTTTCTAATCTGTTTTCATTTTTCTGATTGTAGATTCTTTTTATTTCATTTCCTGAATATTATTATCGGGGCCACCATCTTGCCTGAGCTGTTCTTAAGAGCATTTGCATAGCACTAAAAAAATTGCCTTATGGCAGCCCCATGGGCCATAGACACAATGGTCAGGAGTGGACCTTATTGACTTACATGGGAGAGTTTTCTATGCATGTTCTGTGACCTGTGCAGAGGTTATTGTACAAGGAAAGCATAGATGAGCTTTGACAATGACTTATTGGGTTATCTATGCACAGAGATAATATCATTATAGGCAGGATTAGAATGCACTATTAACTACCTGAAAAGACGCTTAACATAAAATTCACTTTATTCAAAAATATTTGAGTTAAATAAGCCTAATACATTGTACATCAGGTAATTCAGGATACTAAACAATGGAGAGGGCTTTAACTAATAACCATCCATATATGAGGAATCCGATATCTGAAAAAATATCTCTAGTAGTGGCCAAGTTGCAGCTATCTTTATAAGCCAGCACATAAGCCACTAGTGGGTATGATACTCTGAAGCAGCAGAGGCTAATGGGCTGTTGAACCCCAGCCTCGATAGCCCCGCTACCAAATTAACCTGAGTATCAACCAGATAACACACGGCATGAACATGCACTGTTAGGTAATAGACACAGTGCTGCCAACACGCTGCTAACGCTAACTTGCCCATAGCAACCAATCAGATTCCACTATCATTTTCCAAAGGAGCTATGAACAACGAAAGGTGGAACATGATTGGTTGCTCTGAGCAACTTACCAGTTCTACTTTACACCAGTTTGATAAATCTGCACAACGGTGTCACAACATTTTTCCCTTCCTCTTTTATTCCTATTGCCAATTTCACACAGAAGTATTTTGGTCAGTATTTTGTATGAGTATTTGAAAACCAAAACCAAGAGTGGGTCTAAAACATGACAGAGGTTCACATCCTTTTATATACATCCTTCCATTACACTTTTTTCCTGTTTTTGTTCTACTTGTGGTTCTGGATTAATTGTACTCATCAAAATACTAATCATAATTTCTGTGGCTGTTCCACACCGTCCCAAACATTTCTGCAACAAATGTTCCACATGTGAAAAGTTTAAAATTTTGTTTCTGAATACAGCTAAATAAGATCCAAATGATATATGTACCAGTTTGTCCTACCTGGAGTTTAGTCTTGTGGGCACTAAAATCACTTTCTACATGAAGATATCTGATAATTAAGGGTACTTTCACACTAGCGTTTTGGATTCCGTTTGTGAGATCCGTTTCAGGGCTCTCACAAACGGTCCAAAACGGATCAGTTCCGCCCCAATGCATTCTGAATGGATAAGGATCCGTTCAGAATGCATCAGTTAGGCTCCGTTCCGCCTCTATTCCGTTTTGGAGGCGGACACCAAAACGCAGCATGCAGCATTTTGGTGTCCGTCTGAAGAGGCGGAGCCTAACGGATCCGTTTTTTTTTACAATGTAAGTCAATGGGGACGGATCCGTTGTCAGTGACACAATATGGTGCATTTGAAAACGGATCCGTTCCCCATTGACTTTCAATGTAAGTCAAAACGGATCCGTTTTGGACTTTGTTATTTTTCTTTAAAGCTAATGCAAACGGTTCCGTTCTGAACGGATACAAGCGTTTGCATTAGAGGTGCCGATCCGTCTGTACAAATAAACAGACGGATCCGCACCAACGCTAGTGTGAAAGTACCCTAAAATGTTTATTGCAAAGTGAAAAATAGGCTGACCTCTTCAGTGTGCCACAAATGAGCAAAATGGTGCAGTAAAAGGGTATTCCAGTTATCCCCTATCCACAGAATAATGGGGTTTTAATCACAGGGATCACCACTAATAATGAAAACAGGGGCCCTGCCTCCATTCTTCTCTATGGATTTCCTGAAATAGCCAACCACTGTACTCAACTCTCTCCAGTAGTCCTAAAAAATGAATGGAATAGCACAGCAAATGTTTGACCAGCCACAGTATGAGGCCCCCATTTTCACCATCTGTGGGGATACTAGTGGCAGATTCCCACTGATCTAATATTTATCTCTTATCCTGTGGATATGGAGTAACTTGATATTACCGGTATACCCCTTTAAATTCAGTGTTAACATTTTCTGGTAAGCTTTTCTCGAACAATCATTCAAAATGTCGGAATTTCTGGATAAATCAGCAGATATCAATATTTAGGCACTACATGTTAAAATATTTATCATATTAATAACAATGTGAGCTGGTCTTAGAAATTCTGTGGAAAGTGAGTGATTAACATATAAGTAAATTTTTGCAAGTATACACAGAATGAACTATTAGGAAAGTCATAGACAGTTTATTCCATAAATTTGTGAAGTTTAAACTTTTTTAGTCATTAATGTTTTTTTTCCATTTCAGTTTATTTTTCTTACTGCACTTTGTATTTTAAAAATGTTTATTTATTGGAGAAAACAGATTTCCACTTAAATACAGTGACAACTTTGCGGGGAAGGTGTCAAAACTTTACATATTTCTGGCCTCCTGTTGGACATGAGGAGGATTATCATAGCCTTACTCTTTGGGTGATCAGCCACCTACTAAAAATTTTTGACATTTTTCCCCTTAGCTGCCATTTTTTAAAAAGTGACAACGAGAAATAAAACCATATTGGTTGTCACTTATAATTTACTGTGAGCTGTCAGTTTGTTAGTGTGATCAATCAACAAGTGGAAATTAAGCGCAAATTGCATGCCAAGCAGTTTTTGCAATTGCCTAGAAACCCCATTTGTTAGGACACTATAACAACTGCGACCTATAAGAAAGTGACCAATAAAGTACCATGTGATGTTTATAAGAAGATGTGTTGCTGGATTTACTTATAATAGTATTTACCGTTCCATAGTGGCTTCTCCTATGCACCGTCTTAGCCCAGACCGTGAATTGTAACCTGGTGAGCTCGACAACATACCTCTTGTTTTTCTCTTCTTGGTAGTAGTATTATGTGGATGCTGTATTGAAGTAATTGTCAAGCTGTGAATGTTAGAGATGGCCTTGCGGTTCACTCGGTGGTCATTTTTGCGGCAAACTTTGCGAGTTCGTGATTCGCAGAAAATGATGATGTCCGCCAGCGCCATATTATTTTGCATTGCTCTGAACTTTGACCAATGACACATCCATCAGGTGAGACAGGACAGCTAATTGAGATGTTTTAGCACATGGATACAACCCCACCCTATAACAGAACCTGATATGGCAGCCATTTTACATTCTGTGTTTTGCCAGTGTAGGAAGAGGTTTCTTTGTAGACCAGGGACAGGCTGTTAGGGACACCAAACGCTAGCTAATAGGGCCACAAAAGTCATTTTAAGGATTGGAATATATGTGTTATCGATAGGTGTGATATACTGAGGGGTGTGATATACTTATAATATACGTTTTAATGTAGAAAGTATACTATAGTGCACTTGTATTGTGCAGAAGTTCTATGTGGTTATGCTGTGATACCGCAGCTATATAGAGGGACAAACTCTATTGGAACAACTAATTGCAACAGGTGTGATAAACCTGTTGCCCCCCAAAAAAAATTATTGAGGGGTGTAATATACCTATAATATACTTTCTAGCATAGAAAGTACATAGTACATTTGAATTGTGCAGCAGTTGTGTGCGGTTCTGCTGCGATACAGCACCTATATAAAGGGACAAGCGCTATTTGAACAACTATTTGCAATGGGTGTGATATTTCTGTTGCCCCCCAAAAAACTTATTGAGGGGTGTGATATACCTTCTTCCACAAAATACTGATTGAAGGCTGCAATATACCTGTTGCCCCAAATAAACAGGGTGGTGTGATATAACTGTTGCGGCAAAAAAAATAATTGAGGGGTGTGATATACCTGCTTCCATAAAATACTGATTAAGGGGTTTTATATACCTGCTTCCACAAAATAATGATTGATGCTTGCGATATAACTGCTTCCACAAAATAACTATTAAAGGGTTCAATATACCTGTTTCCACCAAATATTGATTGAGGCCTGAGATATACCTGCTTACACAAAATACTGATTAAATGGTTTGATATACCTGCTTCCACAAAATACTTATTAAGGGCTGCAAAATACCTGCTTCCACAAAATACTGATTAAAGGGTTTGATATACCTGCTTCCACAAAATACTTATTGAGGGCTGCAAAATACCTGCTTCCACAAAACATTGATTAAGTAGTTTGATATACCTGTTTCCACCAAATATTGATTGAGTGCTGCGATATACCTGCTGCCACAAAATACTGATTAAGGGGTTTAATATGCCTGTTTCCACAAAATACAAATTGAGGGCTGCGATATTCCTGCTTCCACAAAATACTGATTAAGAGGTTCGATATACCTGTTTCCACCAAATATTGATTGAGGCTTGCAATATACCTGCTTCCACAAAATACTGATTAAGGGGTACGATATACCAGTTTCCACCAAATATTGATTGAGGCCTGAGATATACTTGCTTCCTCAAAATACCGATTAAGGGGTTTGATATACCTGTTTCCACCAAATATTGATTGAGGCCTGCGAGATACCTGCTTCCACAAAATACTGATTAAGGGGTTTGATATACCTGATTCCACCAAATATTGATTGAGGCCTGCGATATACCTGCTTCCACAAAATACTGATTAAGGGGTTCGATATACCTGTTTCCACCAAATATTGATTGAGGCCTTAGATATACCTGCTTCCACAAAATACTAATTAAGGGGTTTGATATACCTGTTTCCATCAAATATTGATTGAGACCTGCAAGATACCTACTTCCACAAAATACTGATTAAGGGGTTTGATATACCTGCTTTCACAAAATACTGATTGAGGACTGCAATATACCTGCTTCCACAAAATACTAATTAAGGGGTTTGATATACCTGCTTTTACAAAATACTGATTGAGGGCTGTGATATACCTGCTTCCACAAAATACTGATTGAGGGGTTCGATATACCTGCTTCCACCAAATATTGGTTGATGCCTGTAAATTACATGCTTCCACAAAATATTGATTGAGGCCTGCAATATAACTGCTTCCACAAAATACTGATTAAGGGGTTTGATATACCTGTTTCCATCAAATATTGATTGAGACCTGCAAGATACCTACTTCCACAAAATACTGATTAAGGGGTTTGATATACCTGCTTTCACAAAGTACTGATTGAGGCCTGCGATATACCTGCTTCCACAAAATACTGATTAAGGGGTTTGATATACCTGTTTCCACAAAATACTGATTGAGGGCTACAATATACCTTCTTCCACAAAAAACTGATTAAGGGGTTCAATATACCTGTTTCCACCAAATATTGATTGTGGCCTGTGATATATCTGCTTCCACAAAATATTGATTAAGGAGTTTGATATTCCTGTTTTAACCAAATATTGATTGATGCCTGCAATATACCTTCTTCCACAAAATACAGATTAAGGGGTTCGATATACATGTTTCCACCAAATATTGATTGAGTCCTGAGATATACCTGCTTCCACAAAATATTGATTAAGGGGTTTAATATATCTGTTTCCACCAAATATTGACTGATGCCTGCAATATAACTGCTTCCACAAAATACTGTATATACATAACACAAGGACCATTCTTTGTTCTGGGTGGTGGCGAATATGTGTGGGCTGGTATTAGGAAATTTAATTACATGTGGTCATAAAAGGTGTTGAATTCCTCTGAGATCCATGCCTCATTCATTTTTAGAAATGTGAGGTAGTCCACATTGTTGTGAGCTAGGCGAGTGCGCTTATCGTTCACGATCTCCTATGCTGCGCTGAACGTTCTTTCAGACAGGACTATCGACGAGGGGCAAGCCAAATGTTCCATGGCAAATTGTGCCAGCTCTGGCCACAGGTCAAGCCTGCACACCCAGTAGTCCAGGGGTTCCTCGCTTCTCAGAGCGTCCACATTGGCTGTTAACCCGATGTAGTCGGACACCTGTCGGTCTAGGCGTTCCCTGAGGCTGCATCCGGAGGGCGGCTGTCGATGGATTGGCTGCAAGAATGATCTCATATCTGAAGTGACCAATACATCTTCAAACTGTCCTCTTCTTGAAGGCGCAGTAGCATTGGTACCTGCACCTGTTTGGCTGTGGGTGGAAATTCCATTGCCAGCGTCTGCAACAGCAGAATGCAGCATCTCTCGCAGCAAGTCATGGAAATGCTGCATTCTGCCAGCCCTCTGTGATGCTGGTCACATGTCTGCCATTTTGTGTTTGTACCGGGGGTCTAAGTACATTGCCACCCAGTACTGGTCCTTGCCCTTTATGCTGTTTATACGAGGGACCCTCTTCAAACACTGGAGCATGCAGGCCCCCATTTGCACTAAATTGGAAGCGGTTCAGCGACCTTGCTCCTGCTCATCGTCCAGGAGAATGTGGTCCTCGGTCTCCTCCCCTCAGCTATGGACAACACCAGGGATCCCCGAAAAGTTTAAAGTCCCCCTCAAAGCCTGCTCTTCTTGCACCTCCTCCTCCCCCCAGCCACTATCCTCTTCTGATTCCTCTTCAGACTCCTGCTGACTTGTCTCTGATGGAGTAGCCCCCCCCCCTGGAAATTCATTCAGCATTACGACCTCCTCATCTTCCAGCTCCTGCTCCTCGACAGCTTGATCAATGACACAACGCAATGCATGCTCCAGAAAGAAGGCGTAAGGTATGATGTCACTGATGGTGTTCTGGCTGCTGACAGTTTGGTGATCTCATCAAATAGCCGCAGAAGTCTGCATGCGTCGCGCATGAGCAACCACTGGCACGGTGAAAAGAAACCAAGCTCCCAGAACCTGTCCTGCTGCAGAGTTTGTACAGGTAGTCGTTAACGGCACGTTGCTGCAGGAGCCGCCTATCAAGCATATACAAGGTGGAGTATCAGCGCGTCGGCTGTCACAAATCAGACGTCTTATGGGCAGGTGGTGTCACTGCTGATTGTAAGCAAGATGAGCCATGACCATGTAAGATCTTCTAAAATGGCCAGCGATTTTCCTGTACCAAGAAGTCCTGGACCCCGGGGTATTTGGCAACAAATCGCTGCATGACTAAGTTCAGGACATGTACCATGCATGGCACGTGTGTCATGTTGTCCTGTTTCAGCGAGCTCAGCAAATTGGCTCTGTTTTCGCACACCACTTTACCAACTGTCAAATTGAGTGGGGTTAGCCACTGATCGGCATGTGACTGCAGAGCTGAAAGCAGTGCAAGCCTGCTGTGGCTCTTGGCTTCCAGGCACAACAGCCGCAGCACAGCATGGCAACGTCTCACCTGGGACTTCGAATAGGTTCTGGGGAGCTTGCGGGCGCAGCTGAAGAGAGAGTGGAAAAGGAGGAGTTAGCTGAGGAGGAGACAGAGGATGGAGTAGGAGGAGGAGAAGAAGAGGTAGGCCTGCATGCAATCCTTGGTGGTAACATCAAATCCACACAAGAGCCATGGGTTACATGCTTGATGGCCATCAGAAGGTTCACCCAGTGGGCAGTAAAAGATATGTACCTTCCCTGCCCGTGTTTGCTAGAGCGTGTGTCTGATGTATCTTGCCACCGACACTGAACGTGGCCATATTGCTCTGGGATGCCCTTCTGGGAGAAATATTTCCTTCCAGGGACCTTCCATTGTGGTGTGCTAATGGTCACAAATTTTCTAAAGTCCACCAGTTTATATGGCAGTAGTTGGTGGGCTAGCAGTTCCAACAAGCCAGCGGTCATCCGTTGGGCAAGAGGGTTATCCAGTGTCATCAATTTTTCACGCTCAAACGTTTGGGCAACAGAAGCCTGCCATCTGCCAGATGAACGCGACGACGGCAAGGTGGAAGGTTGAGTTGAGGACAAATTGGGAGGAAAAGGAGAAATAGAAGAGGCAGGACTTGGAGCGCTGGGAGTGTGGCTTTGTGGGTTCTGACGGCGTTGCTCCCACTGGGCTCAGTGATGGGAGGCCAGGTGCCTTCTTAAGGAGTTTGTCGATAGGTGAGTGTTGGGCCTACCGTGACTTATGCGTTGACAACACAGGCTGCAGATGGCAACACTATTGTCAGCAGCTGACACGTTAAAAAAAGCCCACACTGCGGAGCCATGTGCAAGCGTCCTGGGAGCGCCAGAAGTGACCGTGCAAGGTGGATGGCTCGCTCCAGATACATTTTCAGTCTGCTTTTTGCCTCCTGTGCCCTGCGAGCTCTGCCTGCTTCTCCTCCTTCTTATCCCTTTCTGCTGCTCCGTCTCTCCCTCTGAACACCCCACCTCTTCCTCTCTTGTGGGCACCCACGTCACATCCATCGACACGTCATCATCGTTACCTTCACCACCACTGACATTTGCGATCTCGGAGTAGGCAGCAACAGCTGCCCCCCATTTAGAATAATGATCCCCAATGACCACCATACAGTATAATAACCCCCAGTGCCCCCTCCATATAATATAACCCCCAGTGTGGGGGCTACTGGAAGTCATTTTTCTGAATGGGGGTGACTGAGGGTTATTATTCTGAATGGAGGGCCACTGGGGGTCATTATACTGTGTTTGGGGACATTGAGGGGTCATTATACTGTGTGAAGGGTCACTAGTTGTCATTATACTGTATAGGGGCCACTGGTGGTCATTATACCGTGTGGGAGCCACAGAGGGACATGCAAATGTATAAAAATGCCTCAAGGGGGCCCATTGGGATTTATCGCTCAAGGGCCCACATGAATCTGGAGCTGTCCCTGCCTCCAGCCACATAATCACAAGTTCTTTTCTTTCAGGTGAATGCCTAATTTTGGGGGCCTGTCCTCCTGTGGCCTAAAATAAAAATTTTCTAGGCTCCAGCAGGGCACATTTTTGAGAGTTTCCTTTTAAGACTCCTTCTAAGACTATAAATATGGCCCCTGATTAAAATACATATTTTTTGTGGGAATTTTTGCCAATGATCCCCCTCTGGTATGTAACTGTCCATGTTGTGGGACTATTTGTGCACTTCTAGTGAGTATTTGGTGGCTGCAAATATGACCTGAAGGTTTTTCAGGTTCACCTGCCATTAAAGTCACAGGGGCCCGCCGCAAACGCCCGGTTCGCAAACCTTCCCGGCCGATGTTCGTCCATCACTAGTGAACATACTTCATTTTATTATCAAAAACAGATGTATTAGTTAGCACAAAACTGCTTCATTTTATGGCATACACATACCAGTAGAAAAAGTCCAATGAGATCCTTTTGTAGTCAATGGAGCTATGCTGGATACAGTGAACTTCTTTGGATTTCAAAATGCTGATGTAAATGTAGCCTGAATTTATTGAAAAGATTTGTATATAAGGCAACATAAACAAGGAACATAAACATAGTGATAGACATTTAATCTACACAAAGCACAATAGAAATAAACCTTTGGAACATGACAATCTCTCGGAATGAATTGATCAGATAAATAGTATACTAAGAGCACATCAAAATCCAAACTATGTACCAAAACCAAAAATATTTATCCATGATTTCCTATCAGACGAACTTGTCTCCCTTGCATAAAGCAAATTGCAGGGAGAAGACAAAATGTAAATGTTTGATATAGTATTCCTCCCCCTGCAGATGTTGAGAACATGGTCCGCACACATGCGTGTTTTACTGACATACAGATGCAGTCAAGATAAACTTGATGGTTAACACGTTAACTAAAAAATGGCACAAAAAGGTTAACTAACTCTTCCAATGTATTTCAATGGCTTTTGTCACAAGACGGCACGAGATAACACTGTGACATGTATTATCACAGTTATCAGGGTCAACTTTAGCTCGGCTACATCTGTATAAATAAGGCCTTAAGCAGAGGTGTGCTTGAGTAACGTGAAAAGTTTATTAACTTGTGAAGACCTCCTTGTAAATTATTCTGGCAGTCTGTGCACCAGAAAAGCAGTTTTATACCAGCTATGCAGGTGTAGATTTACACTATAATTATATAACTATAGAATGTTGTCCATGTAGCATCCGTATTTTTGCGAACCCACTGACTTCCATAGGTCTGTAGTCCACATTTTCGGGACAAGTATAAGACATGTTCTTTCTTTTTGCTGACCGGACATACGGATGCGGAAAGCACACAAATTATCCATGTGCTTTCCACATCTGTTTGTCCACTACACAAAAAGATAGACTATGTCAGAAAAATGCGAACCACGTACTCATTGAAAACAAATAAACTGCGGACAGCATGTGGACCACATTAGTATTTTATAGATCCCTAATTTATGGACTGCAAAATATGTATGATCATGTGCAAGGGGCCTTATGCTGCATCAGCTAGATTACACAAGGGCATCATTGCTTGATTACAAGTTGGTGGGGGGTTGGAAAGCCTAAATATTCATGACATGTTCCCTTTATCATTGTATTAATAAACTCTCTAACTACATACTGAATACTTAAAGTGGTTTTGCCATCACATACAATGGGGGCATATCACTAGGATATGCCCCACTGTCTGGGACCCGCACCTACAACGAGAACGTAGCGGGAAAATTAATGGAGGGCACACTGCGCATACGCAGCTGCCCTCCATTCATTTAAAAGGGGCCGCCAAAAAAAGCCATGCGCTGGCTCGGCTATTTCCAACTGCCTCATATAGATAAATGGGAGCAGGGGCCATGTGTGCACGGTGCACTCCCATTCACTTGTATGGGAGCAGCGGGGAGCTGCTCCGTTCTCTGTTCTCCTTGTAGGTGCGGGTCCCAGAGGTGGGACCCGCACCTATAAGACAATGGGGGCATATCCTAGTTATGATGGGAATACTCCTTTAAATTGTATCTCTGTGGACTGTATAGCAATGGTCATTTAGCATTGCAAATACTTGTTCTTATAAAACCTGAAAATATTGGAAAAGTCATGAAACATTGAACAAATAACATTAAACAAAAGGCCTCAGGTTCTGATTTAGTATCTTGGGCACTTTCTATAAACCTCCTGAGAAATTAGGTCAGTTTTAGAAACAGCTTTGTCACATGCAGACTTTTAAACAACAGTGACATTATAAGACATTCAAGGGTTTTATAAGACTGAGAGCTGCAAGAAGGTAGGATATATCTGGATGGAATGTAGTGTACTTGTGCTGATATGTTTCCCAGACAAGCATGAGTGAAACCGATTGTTATTACTGCTATTACAGTATAATGTATTTCCCTGAAAACTGCAGATAATTAAGTATGTTAAAGAGTACATTTAAGGGCGGGTTCACATTAACGTTAGGGATTCTGTTATGGCTTTCCATTATAACATGGTTATAATGGAAAATAACAGAATCCATAAGACAGAAGGAAAGATCCGTTCTTCTGCCCATAGACTTGTATTATGACGGAATGCAAAACGGAAGCCTTTAAAAGGCATTCAGTTTGCTTTCTGTCCTAATAGAAGTTTATGGGGATCAAAACGGATCCGTCTGGTTCCCGTTATGCAAGACGGAAAACAAAGTCCACAGGACTTTGTTTTCCGTCTTGCATAAAAGGACCCAGACGGATCCGTTATGCTTTCCCATAGACTTCTATTAGGATGGAAAGCAAACGGAATGCCTTTTAAAGGCTTCCATTTTGCATTCTGTTTGGGCATTCCGTTATTTTCCGTTACAACCATGTTATAACGGAAAGTCATAACAGAATCCCTAACGCTAGTGTGAACTCACCCTAAGAGAATGATTAAACATTGTATTCTTTAGTAATATTTAGGCAGCTGTATATGGACCTCATGTGGATTTCTGACCTTCCCAATACTTTTGCAGCTATCTTGTAAAAGCTTATCTTTCACACTGCACAGGTTTATATAAAGTATACAGGATAATAAAATGTAACCTTTATCTCAATCCTTATGGATATTATACTAAAGGTTTTATGAGCAATATGTGCTTGCCTAAAACAGTCATGCAGTAAATAGATTTTACCATAGGACCATCTTGAGAACCCTCCTCTTAAATTAGTATAGGATTCTCTTGACCTCTGTTCTGCAAGTTAAGGTGGTTGGTGGTGGCTGCACCCAGGAGGATACTGAACTGAGACCTCCTTTGAAATCTATAGGAGTTACAGTAACAGATGAGCAAAAATATTTTCCCATACTTGCTGATCCTGATCTTGCTCTGCATTGCAGAAGGCAGCCTGAACTTCATGGACTACGGGCAATACAAACATTGACAACATACAACACTGTCTCCCAAAAAAGCCAATGGATAATGGTAGGAAATGACCCTGACACCTGAATCTGTGATACCCATATATTTCATTTTACCAGAGCAGTGTAAGAAATGAAATCTGATTTCTAATTGGTCGTTATGGACAGTTTTTCTTTTAGACAGTTTGATAAATGAAGCTTATAGCAACAGGGGCATACAACGATCTTAAAGGGCCCCTACCTTCCCCTCAGTGAGATTTCTGCAAAATGTGCAGCTTTTTTAGTCTTACTATAGGAATATTTTACTTTAAAAATAAATATTCACTGTCCCACCCAATTTAACCAACTTCTATGTTGGAAAACAGGTTCTTCAAAAACATGGTGCTTTCTCTGAACACTATAATCCTAAATGTATTTACACCAGGCAACTGGCATATATACTTTGATAAAGCTGCCCCATGCAGCTCCAAATCTTATGCTGCTCTCACATATTACAAAATTGGCTGCCTGCAGCCATCACTTGAGGGTACTCAGTGCTCACTAAACTCTCCATAATGGTGGTTTCAGGAAAAAGCTGTGAATTTACTGTATTTTAGGAACAGAAGAAGCAGTTCAGCACCAGGTCCCCACTCTCCTTAGGTTCCATAGCAGCCACATAGTCTGCTGCCATAGTAGATATCGTATGCCACTGCATAGCATCCAATCAAAGGTCAGCCTATGTATTTAAAAAGTCCTCAAATAATTATAAGATTTATGGAATATAAAGAAAGCTATCATTTACAAACAGTGTGAGTTCTAAGAGGAAATTTTTATCCATCTGCCACACTAAGTGAAGCTTGTTCGTGGCTTACTGCTAATACCCACATATCAAAAACAGACGCATGCAGGCTTGAGTATTCTGGCATCATAGGATTTTTTGTTTTACTTCCAGCAGCTATGGCTCCCAAAGGAGAATCTAAACAGGCTGCAGATGTGTTCATCCGAACATTGTTTTTGTTTATGCTGCAGAGCAACATTCAAGCTGTCTCAGTCATACAGCCAAGGGATTTGGGTGAGATAAAGCATGAATAGATCCCATCAATGCTGAATATGTTATGCACATGGGGATAAAGCAGCATATTTTTAGAGCCCTACCTCCCACTGTGTCATGATACTGGATGAAAAATCTCAGATACAACGCTGAACTTCCAATGCCCTCAAGCCAATGCAGCAAAAGAGGTTGAAAAGACGTCCATTGAATTTACAACGTTTCAGTCTGTATGCAGGGTTGCCAGCGAGAATTTTTCTTTTTTCTGGACAACTTATCTCAAAATCACGGACAGCCAACATTTTTTTCAGGCAAATTGAAAAACTGTAATGAATAATAAATATTATAAGTAATACAAGTCTTTAGCTCAATATACTGATAAGGACTCATTACCAGCATTTACTATGACCTGTAAATTGATTATAATTACCACCAAAATAAACTAGTCAAGAATCATCAGCCTCAAAAAAAATGTGTAAGTAATGTTGTAAAATGGCTGCCTCTCTCTATGTGAGAATTCAGGAGAATTTACTCTTTTTTTTTTACTTTGGCTGATTCTCAGAGTTTATCTACCATACAATGTTACTTTGGAATGACATTACTTGCAAGGTGTATTGAGAACCCAGATTCCTATAGCAATAGTTTTATTTCAATTTATCCCAGCTTATTTCAATTTATGGTCCTCACATACCATGTTGAAAAACATCAGCCATGAATTAGACATGAAAGGAAATCTGTGGTAGAGAAAAAAAAAGTCATCTGTAGCCACTAAAAAATTTGATTCCCTGGTTCACCGAATTTTATGGAAGAAATTTGGTTCCTTCCGAATTTATTCATGGCGAATCGCGCAAAAAATGGCTATTTCCTGGCAGCAGAGAGCCTGTATAGTGGTGTAGAACACTCTGCCTTGCAGTAACATGCATAGGGAGTATGCTCTGGTAGTGAAATAATACTGTGAGTCCATACGACATGCAGATGACAGGCGTCGCTCATAGAATCACTGCACACTTCACTTATTTGGACAGTCGCGGGGCCAAACTGACCAAATCAGTCAACTATGAACTCAGCATTGCAGGTCAATGTTATCGCCAAAAAGAGGCGCACTCCTTTTACACTGTCATCAGCTGATTCCTCATAGATGTCTACAGGACCTGTTTTATTAAGCGCATATACAAGTAGAGCCCCCCAACAGAGTGGAGAGGGTGTCAGCAGTAGGTTTGTGTTTGTCACTAATTATTTTGCCATTCCTCTGAACCGTCAGAACAATAACCTACAAAAAATGGATCCTGTCTGTTGAGCATCCGCCTTCACTGGTCAGCATTTGGTCAGTAATCCCACAGTATTTCTGATGCCCAAAAAAACAAGAGTGGATCCAAAACAGGGATAACATGTGAAGGGAATATTTGCATGTCTTCTGTATTTTGTACCCACTCTTGCTTTTGGCTACAAAATCACAAGCCAATTCTGATGGGACCATACAGGCCTTACAGCTGCTACACAGACAGGATCCATTGTGCGTATCATATTTCCTTCCTTTTGACAGATCAGAAGAAGAGTCAACTAAATGATGATGTCAGCCAGGCCTAAAGGCAAAATAGTGGCCCAGTCATGAAGTTGGTAGGGTGGAAACAGCATGAGAAGTCCACAGAGTGGCCCTATGACTTTTTGGTGAGGTGGAAGCAGCATAAAGAGACCACAGAGTTGCACAATGACAATGTGGAGGTGGCAGCAGCAGAATCAGGAGGAAGCCACAAAGTGGCACAATGACAGTGTGGAGGTGGCAGCTGAATCAGGAGGCCACAAAGTGGCAGGGTGACATAGTTTGGAGGTGGCAGCAGCATGAGGAAACCACGGAGTGGCCCTATGACATAGTGGTGCAGTGGAAGCAGCATGAGGAGGCCACAGAGTGGCGCAATGACAGTGCGGAGGTGGGAGCAGCCGCATCAGGAGGCTACAGAGTTGCGGGCAGCATCAGCATCAGGAGGAGGTCACAAAGTGGCACAATCACAGTGTCGAGTTGGCGGCAGCATCAGAAGACCACAGAGTGGCAAGTTGACATACTGTGGAGGCGGAAGCAGCATGAGGAGACCACAGAGTGGCAAGGTGACATAGTGTAAAGGTGGCAGCAGCATGAGGAGACCACAGAGTGGCATGGTGACATAGTGTGGAGGTGGCAGCAGCATTAGGAAGCCACAGAGTGGCACAATGACAGTGTGGAGGTGGCAGTGGCAGCATCAGAAGGCCACAAAGTGGCACAATGACAGTGTGGAGGTGGCGGCAGCATGAGGAGGCCACAGAGTGGCAAGGTAACATAGTGTGGAGGTGGCAGACGTATCAGGAGGCGACAGAGTGGTAAGGTGACGTAGTGTGGAGGTGGGTGGCAATACCAGTACCCGCTGAAGGTGGTGGGTGAAGGAAGGAGCTCCTAGCATCAGTTGTGTGGCATCAGGCAGATGGAAGCATCAGAATAGTAGCTGAAACAGGTAGCCAGAAGAAACGGTCTCTTTTGTCAAAGTGTTGGTGTGGCACCATGGATGATCTAGTCTGATGCATCAGGTATTGGTCGGTGAAAATCCTGTCTGATCCATGCCTGATTCATCTTGACAAAGATTAGAATCCCCCCATTTTGGGTGGACAGGCAAGTTCTTCTTGGGGTAACTATGGCCCCCGATGCACTAAACACCTGCTCTGATGCCACACTACTGCACGGGCAGGACAGCTTTTTTATGGCAAACTCTGCCAGTTGCAGCCACAAATCCAGTTTGACTGCCCAGTAGTCCAGTGGATCTTCAACTTGGGGTGGAAGGGTGCTGTCCAAGTATGCCACCACCTGCTGGTTCAGATTCTGCTCTATGTCTAGCTGCTGGTGAGTAGTTTCTTCACTATGCGGGTGAAGAAAGCTGCTCATCAGTATTGATGAGAAGCAAGGGAAATATTCGAATTTGAGATATTTGTTGAATATTCAAGAATTCGCAATTATTTTCTTGATTGCAAAAATCGCTGTGCAACTTTCGCATATTGCGCACGCAATAGAGGCGTGGGTCACTTTTGCTACATTTTTCAAGCTGCTAGCAGTTTACTGAGACTGGAGGAAATTGTTCACACGGCAGAACATTACATTAGCTTTATATGCAGACAGAGTGTTTCGATATAGTCGCGATTTCACAATTGATGCGCATATTTTTGCGCAATAAGGGCAACTTTACATTTTAGCAAGTTTGACAACATATTACTGATTGGTGCACTAAGTATTGTTGTGAACTTGTGACATCACAGCACTATGTCTGTAGCATGTATGTATGGACAGCAGATCCTATCACTCTACCTAACACCCTTCACTGGAACCCTTCAGCTACACTATATCACAATCTTAGCTACACTGACTATCTCCCACTATCTGTATTATATATAATATATATATAATATATAATATATAAGCTAACTAACTAACTAACTAACTAACTAACTAACTATCTAATGTAATGACTCAGCAAAGCACAGAGACACTGCTGTCTCTCTCATAACTGTAAGAAAATGCAGAAAATGCCTGCAGGGGAGGTTTTTATATAGTAAAGGGTTAGACACTAGGCAACTTTACTATTGGTTGCTAGGGATGTTGCTAAGCTCAGACAAAGTCATTTCTGCTTTCTCATTGGCCCACAGGTAAGAAGCAGGGAGGATTCATGTGTTCAGATTGAAAAAAATCACGAATATTCTCGAATACGAATATGTAGAACTATATTCGAAATATTCGAAAATTCTCAAAGTGCTGATATTCACGATAAATATTCGCGATTCGAATATTAGCGCCCAACACTACTCATAAGCGACTCTAGGCTGCTGCTGATGGAGCTGGTACTGCTCCTGCTACTCCACCCCTTCCCAGCAGCCATGGTAGTGGAACGTGAGCGCAGAGGCCAACCCTCCCCCCCCCAAGTCAGACCTGTGAGAGGATGGACGATGGCGCAGATAGGCAGCGGCCAACTGACTATATAGGATGTCTCTATAGTAGTTTGGTTTGTCCTCCTTCTCAGGGGGTGTAAAAAAGGCCCCCATTTTGGATCGGTAGCGAGGTCCAACAAGGTGGAGAGCCAGAAATCATCCCTATGTCGAATGGTGACAATTTGTCTGTCAGTACGCAAGCAAGAGAGCATTCATCGGGCCATTTATGCAAGTGACTCGGAAGGACTCCCTGCCTCCATCTCCACTGCATACTGCCACGGTTTTTCTTGGTCCTCTGCCCCCTCTTCCTTATCGCCCTGCAGCTCCTCTGGCTGCTCCTGCTCTCTCCTGTCACCTGTGTAGAAAAACCACTTATTTTGCGACACATTGCTTGTGCTTCAATGTCCTCCTTCTCCAGTTCATCCCCCACTGGGCTCATGTGGCCTTGAGATCGAGGCACCACGTCTCCAGTCCCCTGACCAACCAGATTTACCAGCATCTGTTCCAGGACATAAAGCAGTAGAATGAAGTTGTTCATCCCGTTGTCCTGGCTACTGACAAATACCGTGGCCTCCTCAAAGTGCCTGAGCAAACGACAGGTGTCAGCAATGCAGAGCAGGGGTTTTTAACTGGCAAAACTGGGTTAATGTCACCCACCAATGGAACAGATGACTTTTATAAACTTAGGTCCCTGTCGCCTATGCAGAGCAGGGGTTTATTCACTGCAATACTGGGTTAATGTCACCCAAAATGAAACAGACGATTTTTAGAAATATAGGTCCCTGTCACCTATGCAGAGCAGGGGTTTTGTATACGACAAAAATGGTAAAATTTCACCCAAGAATGTAACAGATGATTTTTATAAATATAGGTCCCTGTCACTTATGCAGAGCAGGGGTTTGTATACGGCAAAAATGATAAAATGTCATCCAAGAATGTAACAGACGATTTTTAGAAATATAGGTCCCTGTCACCTATGCGGAGCAGGGGTTTGTGTACTGCAAAAATGGTTCAATGTCAACCACCAATTTAATAGACCAATTGTAGAAATGTATTTCCCAGTTACCTATGCAGAGCAGGGGTTTATATATGGCAAAACTGGGTCAATATCACCCAACAATATCACCCAACAATTTTTGAAAATTATTACCCTGTCTGCTAGGTAGAGCAGGGGTATAAAACAACAAAAAATGGGTTAATGTCACCATACAATAGAACAGACACATTTTTAAAAATTATTTTGCCTCCTGCTATGCAGTGCAAGCCGCAAATGTACTTTATGGCCCAAAAAGTTGTCTTTTTCACACACAATGAAACAGATGGATTTAAGTGTATTTCTTTCACTGTCAGAAATGCAGCGCAGGCTGCAAATGTACTATCTAGCAAAAAAGTGTGCTTTTTTAAACCAAAGATGTAAATGCAGTATTAAACAGTTTTATTGGACTGTCAGAAATGCAGCGCAGGCCAAACAAATGTACTTTCTAGCATAAAAAATGGGAATTTGTCAACCGACAATGTAACAGCAGTATTTACTGGTTTGGTTTTATTTGACTGTCAGATATGCAGTGTCGGCGTCAGAAAGAGCAAAAAATTTCTTTAGGTTACACAAATATGTGACGGACTAATGTAATTGAATTATTTTCACTGCCAGGTATGCACTACAAGCCGCAGGGGTACTTGACTGCCAAAAATTTTTATTTGCCCTCTAGAATCTAACAGATGGATTTAATGAATAGATTTTCACAGAAAAAAGTGGGAAAATGTCACCCCCCCCGCCCCCCGGGGCCTAAAGTGACAGACAAATTAACTATATTATTTTCCTTTCCTCTGGCACATATGCAGTGGGAGTGCACTACACTTGCACAAAATGGCCGCCGACACCCACCTAACTAAGAGACGGATAAAACTTATTTTTCTGTGTCAGTGGGCTCATGGGCAAAATAATGTAGAAGAGCACCCACAAAAATAATCGCTCTAGTTTGCAGTTTGGTAGGATATGACCTGGAAATGACGTGCCAGTGATGGTTGATTATGCCACGCAATCTATTGGTCCATGGGTGGTATTTAACCACTAATGGGACACGTGGTTCTTGCTTAGATTTCCTGGACTGTACTACAGGTCATATCCTACCATTTCCGAATTTCAACGACCACCAATGCTCTGTTACAAGAGAAATTCCAACATAAGCGATAAAATAATACGGGCCGACATTGGTAGCCAGAAAACCCCTCCACGTCAACAAGTGTTTTCCACCCCCAAAACAGGTACATTTCCCTGTTTAAACTGTGTACATTGTTCAAGTGTTATACGGGGTTCATATCTCAGTCATCCGCACACAGGGAAGCAAATCCCAATACGTGGTCACTTCACATGTGACAGTCGCTTTGTAATATATCTGCTGAAATGCCCATGTGGTTTAATATACATTGGGGAGACATCAACACGGATAAAAGATAGGCTTAGTAATCATAAATCCAGCATTAGGAAAGAGAATCTTCTATTACCAATTCCCCATCACTTTCATGACAAGCGGCACACGATAGCACAATTGAGGTTCCAGATCATTGAAAGCATACAATTGCCACGGAGAGGGGGTGACAGAATAAAGTTGCTATTACAGAGAGAAGCTTATTGGATCCACCGCTTGGAGACCATAGAACCCCGGGGTTTAAACAGAGATTATAGCCTACATAGTTTCCTTTGAGACCTCTTCTTTTTGATTTTAATTATATTTTTCTTTTTTATTTTTTTCATTCACAGCGCAACACCAACATGACATAACAGTACTCGATTATTAGATTCAGGCTAGATATTGGCAAAAAGGTAAAATTATACAAGCTGTTCATTTTGTATATTGCTCAGTCTTTATCTGAATGCATTACGGTGTTGCTATCTGTATTTTTTCTTTTTTTTTTCACAAGTTGGGGGTGGACCTTTGTGATGATGTAATCATGATGTCATTTCCTACACACTTGTTTCTTTGTGCCACTAAGATATATAAAGGTTGTATTTTTCATTTACTGTTACAAGTCTGATGAAGGCACATATCGTTGCCGAAATGCGTCACTTTTGAATATATATGTGACCAATAAAAGAAGAATAACTGCAATTTAACTTCAGCGAGTGCCGGTCTTCATTTTGGATTCAACCATCCCATGTTCATATAAAAAAAATTGTTAGATTATTTATTATATTTTAATGTATCCATATGGTGGGCCCCCAAAATAAATTTTACTGGTGGGCCCTAGTTACCCCAGTCCGACACTGCCCTCCCCTCTTCAGAACAGGGGGTGCCTGGTTTAATGCTCGGGTTCTCCCATTGACTTTCATTGTGTTCAGGTGCTCGGTAGAGCACCCGAGCGTCCCGAGGTGTTCTACTCGAGCACCCGAGCACTTTGGTGCTTGACCAACACTACTCACAAACAATTTTTCCTTGTTCCCAGTACAAGCTAAAAATGCAATTTGTCCCGCAAAAATAGTTTCTTCTCTAGTTATGTGAACGGAAGATTGAAAAAATGATGGCTCTTTGAAAGTTAACTTCAGTTTTCTCTGCCAGCAGCACATGACAAGGAACTTAAATCTGACAATAATCTTCTGCATAGCATAAATTGGTATTATATTACATAAATATTATTTATGTACGTGTTCATTGTTAAAACCCACTTGAAATATTATGCAATAGGTATATCATAAGATGAAATCTTCCTACGCAATACAGTATTCTGGCCTGGCTTTCCTAGCTGTCGCTATCTTTCTTAAAATACTTTAACACTGAGTATTGCATCATAAGTTATATCTCTGCTAGTGAATTATAAGCTTCCAGAGGAATAAAACTACTATCCAAATTTAAAAATATATCTTCCTGGGAATTATGCAAATAATCAACTTTTCTCCAGTTCTTCCAGTTATTCTGAACCACGAAACGCCCATTTTTTACCCAATCAGGAACCACATGAAGTAAAGCAGTATACATTTATAAGAATTCTTCATAATGGAGGATGAATAACGTGTTATATTCACCAGCCAGGTTCATGATATTTTCCTCTTTTGTGCAAGGTATCATTATTAAAAATAGCAGCACCACCTACAACAGATCATTTAAACAGATGCAGCAGATCTTTCTTTTCCAGTAATACGTTATGTAAAAATGGCAAGTCAGACAAAAATATTGCCTTACTCGGTGACCCTGCTTCCAGTTCCTAATCTTTAATCATGGTATATGTAGAACAGAAGCTCTGTGAAAAGGCAGGTTCAACCATTTTGGCATGAAAACTTGGACTTTATAATACAGTGATTCATCAGAAAGTATTCACCTTGCAGGAGACATGATCTCACTGTAAATCCTTAGTTATGAACTTCGGCCTTTGTGCAGAAAGCAGACAGATCTATTTTGAAATGATAGCTGCCTTCAATTTATTAGATTTCCTAAGCTGACATTTTTCTATTCAGATTTATCTGAATATATTACTGTGTGCTGTTTTAAACTGTCTAAGCTAAATTGCTCAAATTCACAGAAAGGCCTCCTTGACATGTCAGTGAATCCTGTACGTGTGCTTTCTGTGCTCTCCACTGACCTCTCATGTATCCATTCACACATCAGTAGTTTTACATGGACCATAGATTTGTGGTAACTCCATGGAAGAATACCCTATTCGGTCTGTGATTATAGAATCCCCACTCACTTTATAGTCTATAGATCCATGAAAACCAGGGACACAACAGGCAAATCATTTGTGTTTGGTCTGTGATTTTCACTGACCATTAATATAAGATGCCCTGAAGACAAATTTTTTGTCTACCAGCGTCTGTGGAATACAGATCACGCCCGAAGGGCAAAAACCATACACGCAGACAGGTCTTCTACATTTATAGGATCCAAGACAGCTATTACTAATCTGTTATGATCCACTATGATTTATTATCATCTCTTACACTGTGTTGATGAACACTGTATTGCATAAACCACTGGTAAGATAATAGGCAAAAACTATTTTTTGTACTGTGTAAGGCCTCATGCACACAACCGTTGTTTGTTTCCGCGTCCGTTCTGCCTGCCAAAAAAAAGGATGACGGACCGTTTTTTTGGGCGGACCCGTTTTTATGGCAGGATCCGTTTTTATGGCAGATCCATTGTAATAATGCCTATCCTTGTCCACAAACGTGAAAAAAATAGGACATTCTCTATTTTTTTGACGGAATGTAAACACGGACCACGGATGTGGAACAAAAATGGTTGACCATCCGCATTTTTTGACAGACCCATTGAAATGAATGGGGAAGCATCCTATCCGTGTAAAAAAAATTACAGGACGCGGAAACAAACAACATCGTGTGCATGAGGCCTAAAGTGAACATTTGCATTAGACATGAATGTAACCAAGACAATGGCAAACATTTGTAATGCGCTTTTCTTGCACGGTTAATTGTGTGACAAGGGCAACTCCCTAGGAAGTCAGTGGCAGCTATATGGGCAGTCAATCCCAGCACATTGAAGGGTCAATTCCGTAGGAAGCCAATTTACCTATGTGCATTATTTTTAGGCGGAAACCCACACAAATATGGGGAGAACACGCAAACTCCATGCAGATGTCCCAGATTCTAACTCAGCACTGCTTAGCACCACAACCTGCTAAGTGTAACCACCAAGCAAGAAAGTGAGGACAGGGATTGATTCCTCTCTTTTTCAACAGTCTCAGGTGCAGCCAATCTTTACCTCCTTTACCAGTCATTTCTTTAACTCTGTTTAATTTACTGTTTCCTGCCTCCATCGCTAACCAGATACGACTGCCCGTCATTCAGGTTCTCAGAATGACTCATCCAGCCTATCATGAAAACTCCACAGTGTGTTCAGGTCAGAGATCTATAATGTACATGAATTTTGGGGTCTGAAGTCTATGTCCGAGGGTTGGAATCTCTTTCAATGTTTGTATCTGAAAAAGGGAGTCTGAATTCTCTTGTTGACTGAATTAAATTTGGGATCTGAGATATAAATTTGTTTTGCTAGAGTTTGAGTGCTAACAGAGTGAACAGAGTTTTATTTACAGACACTTAACACACTTGTAATTGGTGGCACAGTAAATCAAATCCCCACCCTACTCTAGTCAGCCCCCCACCCAACCAGTAGGAAAGAAAAAAGCACTTAACTATGTGGACCAGATTCCCTATATGGAAGATGACCTGCTTTCCTTGCCGGGAGAGAAATAATATATTTTATCAATTTAAATAGGCAAGAAGACCAATGAGCTTTTTTTGGTACTTTCTCTTAAAGGGGTTGTCTCACTTTAGTAAGTGGCATTTATCATGTAGAGAAAGTTAATACAAGCCACTTACTAATATTTTGCTATTATCCATATTGCTTCCTTTGCTGGCTGGATTCATTTTTACATCACATTTCAAAATTTTGAATCGCTGGGCTGCCGAATTTTTTTGGGAAAAATTTGGTTCGATCTGAATTTATTCGCCAGGAATTTTGTTAAAAAAACAGCTACTTCCTGGCTGCTGAGAGCCTTTATAGTGGTGTAGAACACGGTGCCTTGCAGTAACACGCATAGGGAGTGTGCTTTGGTAGTGAAACAATACTGTGAGTCTGTATGACATGCAGATGACAAGCGGCGCTCTTAGAATCACTGCACACTTCCCATCATCTACTGGTCCTGATGCACCTGCTCCTCGGGTCAATGTTAGCGCCAAGAAGAAGCGCACTCCCTTTACACGGTCGTCAGCTGATTCCACATAGATGTCTACAGAACATGTTCTATTAAAAGCCTTTACACAGACAGGATCCGTTATGTGTCTCATTTTTCCTTCCATCTAACAGATCAGAAGAAGGGTCAAATAAATAATCATATCAGCCAGGCCAAAGGGCAAAATAGTGGCCCAATCATGAAGTGGGGAGGGTGGGAACAGCATGAGAAGTCCACAGAGTGGCCCTATGACATTATGGTGAGGTGGAAGCAGCATGAGGAGGCCACAGAGTGGCACAATGACAGTGTGGAAGTGGCGGCAGCATAAGGAGACCACAGAGTGTCAAGGTGACATAGTTTGGAGGTGGCAGCATCAGGAGGCCACAGAGTGGCAAGATGACATAGTGGTGAGGTGTCAGCAACATGAGGAGACCACAGAGTGACCCGGTGGCAGACTGGGGAGGTGGGAGGCAATAACAGTTTTTCCCTGCAGTGGAGGCTGAGGACACGGTGGAGGATGAGTAGACAGAGGTGGACATTGTCGCAGGACCAATGGAGTGACAACGTGGAGGTGGAAGTGGCCTCACCTGGCCAAGTTGCTGGTGTGGCTGTGCAGGAACCACATTCACCCAAAGGGTGCATGTATTGTCCCTGACTATAGTTACAGCTCCACACGTTGGCGCTGCACTTTGGCAGACACTGACATGCTCACGGACTGGCCCTCCTTCTGTTCTACATGGGTATGAAGGGCTATTACTGCCTTTTTGGCGAATAAATAATGGTTTGGGACTCTCCACCTCGGCTTGGCAGAAGCCTTCAGATCTCTGAAAGGTGCAGAGTCCACCACTTGGAAAGGGAGGCACTGCAGCACCAGCAGCTTGGACAGAAGCACATTCAGCTTCTGCGCTGTTGGATGAGTGCATGCATACTGTTGTCTCTTGGCAATCGCTTCGGTGATCAATTGCTGATAGAATGACTGATGTGGAGTAGGAGGGCGAGGAGCAGGAGCATCAGGACCAGCAGATGATGGGACGGACAGACAGCTCCCTTCAGCTGAGGTGGTGGAGCCTTAACTGCCTGAAACTAGGTATGTACACTGGGTGATGCAGAGGTTGCTGCGGCAGGCTGGACCACTAGATCAGAGCCACAGTTCTCCCAGGCTACTTTATGGTGACACTGCATATGTTGACGCAGGGCCATGGTGCCAACATTGTCACTCTGGCCACGCTTTACCTTCTGACCACATATTCTACATATGGCAATGTTCACCTCCTCCAGCGGCTTAATAGAAAACTGCCACACCGCCGAGTAGGTGACTTTACCCCCAACACTACGCACTGACTGACTGCTACCTCCGCTTCCTCCGTGAACCTGTGCACAGCTACTTCCCGGGCTGGTAGGCTCCTGCAAAGCGGGTGGTCTACCCCGGGCATGTTTGGCTCCTGACCTCCCACTGCTGCCACCCTGCTGATTCCCGGCCACGCTAGTGACTTGCTGGCTCCATCTCTGGCTCACGGGCAAGCTGCCACCCTCTTCTCCCGATGATGATGAATCCCCTTTGTCACCCGGCTCCCAAGTGTGATCAGCTACATCATCATCATTGAGTACTGTTTGCACGTCACTGATGTCCTCCTCAACTATCTTGGGGTCAGGAGCCTGACCGCTCGCAACACCAGATCCCATGCCACTCTCCTCAGTCATCACTACTTGCCCGCCTAGTGGAGGAAGCGGCGGATGTCTTCTCCACATCTTGGCTTGCCAGTAGCTGCTGACTGTCTTTTAGCAGCTCATCCTCGCTGTATAGTGGAGCTAAGCCTATACAATACTTCTCTGGCTGAGGGAACAGAAAAGGACAGAGGCAGGTTGAGGACAGGTGAGTTCACAGGGCCTGCTCCCGGGCCATGCCAACTAAGGGTTGTGTCTGACGAACCCATTGACTCTTAGCTGGGGGTGTCTGATGTCAAGAATCACAAAAATAAACGTGGCCTAAATGGGTGGGACTGCTCCAGACCCCAAACACTGTGGCGTGTTTCTAACTGGGGGGGCAGTTCCTCCGCATGTGGTTCGCAGCGAACGGCTATCCCCAGCAAAAATTGCATACAATGGAGGATGCCGGCGCGAACCACAAGCACCACACAAACATCCTACACAAAATAAAACATGTGCGGATGAAAATATATAAACACATAACTCACAGAAAAAGATGCACCACATGGATAAGCAACTGACAACACTGGCTAATCCCTCACTCTGGTGTTAAAAGCTGAGAGATTCGCCAATATTTCCAATCAGGAACATATCGGAGCCCTTTAGGCACCACTACACGGTATCTCAGCATGACATGGGGTCCTACCACTAGACTACCTATGGTGTGTGAACAAGGTCTGAACAGGTATTAAGTAGCCTACAGCCCCATCCCACTCACCTGCACTGCAGGACCAACAATGCAATGGGGGAACACATGAGGCCGCAAGCTACACCTACAACAGACCATGTGACACCGGCTTCCAGGTGCAACAGAATGTTTACAAGCCATATGCAATGGCACATTCAATACATATAAAACAAGAATCACAAAATAAACGTGGCCTAAATGGGTGGGACTGCTCCAGACCCCAAACACTGTGGCGTGTTTCTAACTGGGGGCAGTTCCTCCGCATGTGGTTCGCAGCGAACGGCTATCCCCAGCAAAATTGCATACAATGGAGGATGCCGCGCGAACCACAAGCACCACACAAACATCCTACACAAAATAAAACATGTGCGGATGAAAATATATAAACACATAACTCACAGAAAAAAGATGCACCACATGGATAAGCAACTGACAACACTGGCTAATCCTCACTCTGGTGTTAAAAGCTGAGAGATTCGCCAATATTTCCAATCAGGAACATATCGGAGCCCCTTTAGGCACCACTACACGGTATCTCAGCATGACATGGGGTCCTACCACTAGACTACCTATGGTGTGTGAACAAGGTCTGAACAGGTATTAAGTAGCCTACAGCCCCATCCCACTCACCTGCACTGCAGGACCAACAATGCAATGGGGAACACATGAGGCCGCAAGCTACACCTACAACAGACCATGTGACACCGGCTTCCAGGTGCAACAGAATGTTTACAAGCCATATGCAATGGCACATTCAATACATATAAAACAAGAATCACAAAAATAAACGTGGCCTAAATGGGTGGGACTGCTCCAGACCCCAAACACTGTGGCGTGTTTCTAACTGGGGGGGCAGTTCCTCCGCAAGTGTCTGATGTCACTTGCGATGAAGTCGAAGATCGAGTCAACCATTCAAGAACTGCTGGGTTGCTATTCACGACACGACCGCTATCTGACACTGGGCTCTCAGGCCTCTCGAAGTGACCCCTCCTGCCACGGCCCCTTACTGTGCTGTGACCTCTGTTTGTGCCAGAAACATTTAGGCCTTTGTCACTCCCCTGTGCAGGGTCTGGCACTTCTCTGTTGGACATACTGTTAGATCAAATAAATAAATGAAAATGAAATAAAAACACCCCATAAAACTGCACCACTCATACTAGACAAAAAGGGCTGTAATTTTAGCACTTCACCACACAATGGCTAATAAGCCCTTTTCCCCACTAATACAAGCCAAAAATGCTTTAGAACATATAACTCCACCGCACAAGGACAAATAAGAGATATAAATATTTCCTTGTAATAAACCCTTTTAATGCCTGTATCAAAAAGCACTTGCACCCTAATAACAACAGTTTGCTGGAATTAGAGAGCTGTATAATGGCAATTTGGATCCCCAGTCAGTGCAGCAAGATGTAATAGGATTGTTCCTATTAGCCAGGCTGTAACCTCCCCTACTGAACCCTGTTCAATATAAATGTTGCGGAATGATTCTTAGCTATTTTTTCACTACACCTTGAATAATCTTTCCCTGCACTTGTAATTTTTTTTTTTACTCAAAGAAGTTTTTTGTAACACTGTCCCTAGAACCTGCTGACGTCTCTCCCTGCACTAAGTACACTGGTAAATGGCAGAATCTGACATCACAGGGCTAGCTGACTGCTGTATGGCTGCATGCATGACATCATGGGTGATCCCACCTTCCCAGAATTCCTTGTTCCATGTTCTCACACGTGCAGCAGCCATTTTAGGAAAAAATGCAATTCATTACCACGAATCGCGAGTAAATTCGGCTTCAGTGCAAATCGAATTTTTCCTGAAATTCGGATTGAATTCCACTTCGTCAGCTTCGATTTGCTCATCACTAGTTACAGACCACCCTGCAATCCATCAGTAGTGGTCGTGTAGGCACAATATAGGCAAAAGCACTAGCCTAGGTGCACTCCTATGGTTCCGGCCACCAGAGAGGCTGATGCTTTTTCCTATATTGTGCAAGCATGACCACCACTGATAGATCGCAGACTGGTCTGTAACCAAGGAAATGAGCAGTGTATAAAGTGATGGAAAAATGAATCCAGCCAGCAAAGGAAGCAATATGGATAACAATACATTAGTAAGTGGCTTGTATCAACTTTCTCTACATGATAAATGCAAAGTAATGAAGTGAGACAACCCCTTTAAGCTCATAACTGGAATACATTCTTCAAGGACAATGATTTAAAAATTCCAATTTAATTTACAGATCTAGCAGGCGTTAAAGTAACTACTGGCACATTAACACACAAGCTTATCACATTGGCTTAGGATAACAATGTGCAAAGCTTCTAAAGCCTAAAGTTGGTTTCAAGTTACACTGTCGGGATAACACATTCACCCACTGATATCGTTGCTTGCTACATTTGTATATTTTATTCATGGCCCATCTTCAGGAAAAGTCATTGATATCAAATTGTCAGGGTCCAAAACCCAACACCCCCACTGATCACCTGTTGCATGCAGCCTTTGGGACTGAAACTAACACTTTGACCAGAGCCAGAAGAACAGTTCCATTCAAAGTGTAGTACTCATGCTCAGTTACTGCTGCTCAGCAGTCAGCTCCCATTCAAGTGATTGAGGATAGGTGATGCACATTGTTAACCTGGAAAATCCTTTTAATATTTACATAAATCCAATAGAGATAAAGCACAAAACTTAAATTACTGTAATATTGTCTATAGTTGTAATAAACTTAGGATACTTTCACACTAGCATTATTCTTTTCCAGTATTGATATCTGGTAAAGTGTCTCAATACTGGAAAAAAACGTTTCAGTTTTGTCCGAATGCATTCTGAATGGAAAGCAATCCATTCAGTATGCATCAGGATGTCTTCCATTCCGTCCCTTGTACAATATTCCACCAGACAAAATCCCGCTGCTGTATTTTTTTGGGCCAAAATTCCGGAACACTACCGCACTTTCCGGATCTGGCATTAATTTCTATTGAAATGTATTAATGCTGGATCCAGTACCAAAGTGTTCCAGAAATTGCTGCATCGCCGGATCTGGTTTTCCAGTCTGCGCATGCACAGTTCTTTCTAGCTTTGAAAAAATGTAATACCGGATCCGTTGTTCCAGATGATGCCGGAAAGATGGATCCGGTATTTCAATGAATAAGTCTAACGGATCCGTATCTGCAAAAAAAGATAACCATTTGCATACGGATTTTCGGATCTGGCTGGCAGTTCCGGCAACGCTAGTTTGAAAGCACCCCTACCTGTCTGGGCTCCAGTGGCATGATCCTCAGCTTCAGCATTTCTGCATCGGGAGAGACATGCTGCTGAGCCAGCCCCTCCCCCCAGTGATGCAACAAGATGCAATGCTCTTCTCCCTGCGACGTGCGTGTGCTGGAAGAGATTAGCAGTGGGCTGATTTGCTCAGCTGTTCTACTGCTGTGTACTAGTGTTTCTGACTAATGAAGCACCAAGTCATGGACCTATCAGGTTCCAATCCATGGACTCGGCACTCTATATAAATCCCTTCCTGGCCATACACCATTGCCAGTGATAGTCTTGCTTGTCTCACTAGCCAGGGCCCTTGTTTCCTGTTCCTGATTTGCATATTGATTCCATTCTGATCTCAGCTTGTCTTCTGACCACTATCTGTCTCTCATTGGGATTTGTGTAGCCTGTCTGGTTCAGACCCATTGCTGTATGACTCTGCTTTTGTGTTTTGTTGTCTGTTGGTGTTTGTCCTTCTCTGCACTTATTTAGAGTAGTGATGAGCGGCAGGTGCGATATTCGATTTCGACGAAATTCGCGAATATTCAAAAGAATAATCGTTTCATATTTGTCGAAATCGAATATTCGTCATTATTCTAGTTATCGCGATTAATATGTGATTTAAATAATCGAGTATTGCGATTTTAACTTAAGGCTACTTTCCTATTGGTTTCATATCTAGAATTATAGTGAAGATGACGGATATGACGAATGTATTCGTCATATTCCTCAAAACGAAGATAACAAAGTATTCTACATCTTCGTTTTAGCAACCTATTCGTCAACTTCGCTAATTCTAGCAATCAAATAGGAAGGTTGACTATAGAGACAACTGTGTTTAATTCGCTATGCGATTATATATATTTTTTTAATAAATAGAATAATTATAATAATTATATCAAGTAATATAATTATTCTATAAAAAAAAAACAAAAAAAAACGCATAGCGAATTTAACACAGCTGTCTCTATAGTCTTCCTATTTGATTGCTAGAATTAGCGAAGTTGACGAATAGGTTGCTAAAACGAAGACGTAGAATACTTTGTTATCTTCGTTTTGAGGAATATGACGAATACATTCGTCATATTCGCTATTCGCTAATTCTACCAAGCCAACCATAAACTTTCTTGCTCATGGAGCGTCCCCATCACCATGGGAACGTCTCCATATACTAAAATGTACTGTTGGATTTGAGGAATTACGTTGAAATCGCAATGCGATTAATTCAAGTTATATTAATCGCATTGCGATTTCAACTTAGAGCTGGGTTTATAATGGGTCAGCTTGCTAGAATGAACGAAGTTAACGAATATGGAATATAGCAACAGTGCTAAGTTGAATTCGCAATGCGATTAATTTAACTTGAAGTAATCGCATTGCGATTTCAACTTAGCACTGCTAGTGCTATTACTATATTCCATATTCATTAATTCTAGCCTATGTAAGATAGCAGTGCTAAGTTGTAATCGCAATGCGATTAATATAACTTGAATTAATCGCATTGCGATTTCAACGTAATTCCTCAAATCTGACAGTACATTTTAGTATATGGAGACGTTCCCATGGTGATGGGGACGCTCCATGAGCACGGAAGTCGGCAGAAGCAGCAACGGGCACTGACTAGAGCAGCCAGGAAGCCAGGAATCCTCAGGACAGGTAAGAACTACTTTTGGGAAGTGGGAAAGAAAAAAATATAACTAAAAAAAACCAAAAAAAACCAGAATATTCGAAATAGCGAATTTATAGCGCTATATTCGAAATATTCGCGAATTAGCGAAGTGCTGATATTCGCTAAAAAAATTCGCTATTCGAATATTCGCGCTCAACACTAATTTAGAGTAGGAACTGTTGTCCACCTCTGTTTTTTTGCCAAGTAGGGCTTATACTGCAAGTAGTTAGGGAAAGCGGGCTGGGTTCTAGGTTAAGGTTTATTGTCCTTGTCTGTCCCTACCTACAGTCCTTACAAAAGTAATGAGGCTGTTAATGTTATTAATGTTAGGAAAAATAAATCAGAGAAGGTTAGATGTTTACTGTCCAATCCTGTTGTGTCAATAAAGAGTTCTGGTTTAGATGGGCATCTCGGCCAGCGCTCCCCTTTCTATTCGCTTGTATAGAGTTACCATTTTTGTTTGCCTCAGCAAAATGTGCATTTTAATAGGAGTTTAAGTTATCAGTTGGTTAAAATATATGATACACATAAGAACATGTATGACAAGTGTCATATCTGTAAAAAATAAAAAGTAAGAAAGTGATAAGATATCCCAACTTTCTTGGAGAACGAAGACCCAAAATTCATAATTCCTGTTACCAAGCGAAGAAGACTGATTAAACATTTCTCTAGTAGACTATGAATGGGTCAACATGCCCAATAGCATTAGGGTACAACATGAAATTTATTTTTTGGCTCTAACAGCTGAACAACTTTTCTTCCCAATTGGGAATAATGAGATTTTCACTTTGTTAATGAAACTCCAAACTGTACATTGTTGTGCTCCAAAGCAACACAGAAAAACAGGAAGTCTATTCCTGGCAAGGATGCCAATGACTGGCTGATTTACAGCATGACAATATTTTCCTGTATGCCAAAGGGTTTAGAATGTTGTGGAGTTGAGAAGAATGCAATAAAGGTGGTCTGTGAGGTGTGTACTTTAAATGGGTTAGGCAAAGTTTTAAAGTCCTGTGGATAGGAGATAACCAGCTGCTTGGAGAGGGTCCTACTGCTGTCCCCCTAATAAGTCAAAGATCAAAGGTCCCATTCCACCATTTGAATGACGTGGCTGGTCAACTATTCACTATATACAGCCCTTGGCAATTTCCAGCAGTCTCCTAGAGAATAAATGGATCAGCAGCAAACATGCTCGACCTGCCATTCCATTCAGACAGAGAACAGGACACCATTCTCACAATTGCCTGGGCTTCTAGTGGTCAGACTCCTACCAATCACCTGTAGATAGAGGATAACTTTTAAACTTGGCACAAACCTTTTAATATTGAGCCTATTCTCACCATATAAATCAGATCACAAGCGTCAATATAAGGTCAATTCACACTAGTTTTATGTGGGTCTCAGTGCCTTTTACTTTTATTTAATTTAGACATGAAGTGGAACACGTTTAATTAAAGGTTTAGTGCAATTTCTACATTTATAGCATCTACAAGGCACCTATTGGACATTATGTTGAGATGGGAATATCCCATTAAGGGTTAAGCTATTTCTTGCACATGATGCAGAAACATCTCAATTTCAGATATATGGAATGGATTTTTATTTGCATAAATTTCTACAATGTGTGAACATGCCCTGAAAAAGAAGACAGATTGTGCAGTAGAATGTTAGAATGAAATGACCCTATCAAAAAAAGCCTGAAAAGTACAATTGTTTGCCAAACTTTACCTGTTTCCATTTACTATGTACTTATAAAAAGGATCTAAAGCTAAGGTTTATTTTCTCAGAGGTCATTTAAGGAAAGCACAGTGTGCCTTCTGAAAGTATGCCAAGTAATATATAGTTTGCTTTTACAATATGAAATTGCACTGACCACAGAATTACTGCACATTTGTTGTTGCTGCTGAACATATATCTTGTATCCTTATTCTACTGTTTAAAGGTTGTCTCCATCTTGCCCCAAATGTTATCAGAAATTTTCATTTTACACTCTTCAAAGCTATATGATTTTGAAATCCTTGCAGTCCTCTGGTTCTAGGGATCAGGCCCTCAGTTCCCAAATAAAGGGGTCTTCTGGTCTGTCTCAAATGGCCTGTTTGAAAATGTTTAAAGGTGTGCCTACTAGTGTTGATCTAGCAGCAAAGTGCTTGGGCCAAACACATCGGGATGCTTGGGTGCTCTACTGAGCAACCGAGTATAATGGAAGTCAATGGGAGAACCCCAGCATTAAAACAGTCACCCCCTGCTCTAAAGAGGGGAGGCTGCCTGGTTCATAGAAAAAGGTCAGAAGTTGATGGAAACACCACCAAAATGGTTTGGAAACAGCATAGGGAGGATGTCTGGATGCATCTTGGACTCCCAGGTCGCTGCTGGGAACGATGTTGTCCGAGTAGTACGTCACTTTTACAGACTGACAATAATACGCACAAAATCAAAGATAAAATCGATTTTATAGGAAAAATTGTTAGGAAACATTCTTTCCTGTATATTTACTTGTATATAAAGAGCAAGTGCTGCCAAAAATTACAAGCAAGAGGCACTCCGATACAACTTGTATATCACATAACTGAGGCCCTCATTCACATTGTGGTACAATTTCTCAGGTAGTGGGACTCCTACACTCATAAAGCCTTTGCACTAAGTGAAAGGGCTGCCAAAAATTACAAGGAACCGTAATGTTACACATACACCCTTTGTTACACATAAAGTAGGGCATCATACACACCCTTGAAAAATTATGATTGATGGCCTACTGGTGACCCTCAAAAACATTTTGAGCAAGGGCCTGCTGATCTGACTATCTAAAACATTAGGGGTGAGGGTATGCTGCTGAGCAGACCCTCTAAAACATTAGGGGTGAGGGTCTGCTGCTGAGCTGACCATAGAAAAAAATATGGGAGAGTGCCTGCTGCTTAGCTGACCATCAAAATATTATGGTTGATGGCCTGCTGCTTAGCTGACCATGAAAATATTATGGTTGAGGGTCTGCTGCTGATCTGACCATCTAAAACATTAGGGGTGAGGGTCTGCTGCTGTGCATCAGCATCACGGCCACTTTCCCGTCCCTTACTGCTTGCCTTCTTCATATTAAATGTTATATATGCTTGAAAGTATGTCACACGTACAGTAACGTAGGATGAGGAAACGTTATACAGGAGAGGTACCACCGGTAATGTCACTGTCCGCAGCGTCTACGGAAAAAGTACACTGTATGTCACAGATTCAATTTTTATGCACACACGTTACACTGGAGATGTGGCCCTGGTAATCTCACTGTCAGAAGCGGACACCGTCTATTGAAAAAGTACACTATATGTCACAGATAAAAATTTTCAGCGCACAGGTTTACACTGCAGATGTGTCACTGGTAATGTCATTGTCAAAAGCGGACACTGTCTATTGAAAAAGTACACTGTATGTCACAGATAAATTTTTCAGCGCACACGTTACACTGCAGATGTGGCGCTGGTAATGTCACTGTCTGCGGCAGTCACCGGCTACAGAAAAAGTACACTGGAAGTCACAGATATTTTTTGGATGCGCACACTTTACACAATGGAGATGTGGCGCAGCAAATGTCACTGTTCGCAGCGGACACATCTATTGAAAAAGTACACTGGATATTACAGATATTTTTTGGATGCGCACACTTTACACTGGAGATGTGGCGCAACTAATGTCGCTGTCTGCAGTGGCATAACTATTGCACTCTATTTAGCGCAGGATGGGCTAAAAATAGATATTGCTGCCACACACAATAGTCCTTAAAAGGAGTTTTGGGTCTGTAAAGTTTTAGCTATTTGGCGCAGTTTGCATAAAAATAGACATTGCTGCTGCCACACACAATAGTCCTTAAAAGGACTTTTGGGTATGTAAAGTTTTAGCAATTTAGGGCAGGTTGCACAAAAAATATATATTGCTGCTGCCACTCACAATAGTCCTTAATCGGACTTTGGGGTCTCTGAAAAGTTTTTATAATAAAAATATTCCTATATCACTCCCTACACTCTGTCCCTTCCTCAGCGCAGCTCTCCGTGACTAAGACTGAGCCAAACACACATAATCGGGTGCTATATAGCACCCGATGACACATTCCGGCCAGCCAATCACTGTAATGCCAGTAACCAACATTGCTGTGGCATTTCAGTGAGGGCAGTACTTACCTGCATGTTTATTGGCTGCGTAGTCCACAATATCTACAAGTCACTAAGAAGCAGCCCCTGATTTATTTATTTGTCTGCTCCAAAAATCTGTCTAAAAAGTGACTAAAATTGACACAGTTTTGGCACTTCTAGGTTTCTAAGCAGGCCAAACAATAGTTGGTACAGAGTCCAAGAAAAGAATCTGCACCAGATTTATCACAAGGGCTTAGGCTGAATAATAAATGTGGTCATCTTGCTTGAAGATCCAGTGCGAAATCACCCTCAGTTTGTGATAATGTCATGACTAGAGATGAGCGAATCGAAGCTGATGAAGTGAAGTTTGATCTGAATTTCAGGAAAAATTTGACATATTTTGGTAGAAAAACAAAATATATTCAGAGTTCACAGTTGCAGGTATATGTGGCAAAACCATTAGTGACGTATTTCGGTCGAAAAACAAATTTTATTCAGCGTTCAGCGCTGTAGTTATATGTGGTAAAATCATTTGTGACGTATTTTGGTCACAAAACAAATTTTATTTAGCAATGAGCGCTGCAATTATATGTGGTAAAATCTTTATTGACGTATTTTGATGAAAACACAAATTTTGTTCAGCGCTGCAGTTATATGTGCTAAAACCTTTAGTGACATATTTCGGTAGAAAAACAAACTATATTCAGTGTTCACTGTTGCAGGTATATATGGCAAAACCTTTAGTGATGTATTTCGGTTGAAAAACAAATTTTGTTCAGCGCTGTAGTTATATGTGGTAAAATCATTATTGAGGTACTGCCTTTGAAAAACAAATTTTATTCAGCATTCGGTGCTGTAGTTATATGCAGAAAAATCTCCATGATGTCTTCATGATAAATCTGCAGTGTGGGGGCCAGGTGTGTCTTCTACACACTTTCAAAATAATCCGTCAGCGGGGCGAATAGATGCCAGATGACCCGGACGCTCCATGACCTTCCCAGGAGCTGCTGTCGGGAGCAGCCGTTAATTTCTGAGATGTTCGTATATTGTGGGGGGAATCCGAAGACCCTCTCCATCTCTATGCTTCGTTATATGTGGAAAAACCTTTATTGACGTATTTCGGTTGAAAAACAAATTTTATTCAGCGTTCAGCACTGCAGTTATATGTGCTAACATCTTTATTGACGTATTTCGGTGGAAAAATAAATTTTATTCAGCGTTCAGCGCTGCAGTTATATATGCTAAAACCTTTACCCTAGGTACACACCTAAGCGTTTTACAGCGCCTTCAAACGCGCCGTAAAACGCACAACATGTGAAAAGCCATGCTTCCCTATGGGCATGGTTCACATTTGGGCATTTTACAGCGCGTTTGAACGCGGTGTAAAACGGCCAACGCCCAAACAAGTACATGAGCTTCTTTGGGGTGTTTTAAAGCGCCTATGGACAATGATGCCATAGGGGAGAGTCACTCAATCACGCGTATGACGCGCGTTTGTAAGTTAACAAAACGCGCATCAAAAAACGTGCATAAAACGCGCGTCATACGCGCGATTCAGAAATGCCTAGGTGTGTTCCCAGCCTTAGTGACATATTTCAGTAGAAAAACAAACTATTTTCAGTGTTCACTGTTGCAGGTATGTGTGGCAAAACCTTTAGTGATGTATTTCAGTTGAAAAACTATTTTTATTCAGCGTTCAGCACTGTAGTAATATGCGGTAAAATCTTTAGTGAATTATTTTGGTGGAAAAACAAATTGTATTCAGCGTTCAGCACTGCAGTTATATGTGGTAAAATCTTTTGTGACTTACTTTGGTGGAAAAACAAATTGTATTCAGCGTTCAGCGCTGCAGTTATATGTGGTAAATTCTTTATTGATGTATTTTGGTGGAAAAACGAATTTTATTCACCATTCAGCTCTGTAGTTATATGTGGTAAAATCTTTTGTTACATATTTCGGTGGAAAAACTAATTTTAATCAGCATTCAGCTCTGTAGTAATATGTGGTAAAAATCTTTTGTGACGTATTTCGGTGGGAAAAAAAATTATATTCAGCGTTAAGCGCTGCAGTTATATGTGGTAAAATATTTATTGAAGTATTTCTGTCGAAAAACAAAATTAATTCAGTGGTCAGTGCTGCGTATATATGCGGTAAAATCTTGATGAACTTTGCGACTCTTCCAGGCTCAAAGCTATCTTGACGCTTTATCTTCTCATTGTCTGTAGCTACTAGAGGCCTGTTCATGCAAGGCAGGTTCCCCCAGAAGTATCATGGTCGATCGTCACCAATTCTGTGGCTTCCTCATGCTGCTGCCACCTCCAGACTCTGTCATTGTGCCACTCTGTGCCACTCTGTGGTCTCGTCCTGATGCTGCTGCTGCTGACACCTCCAGACTCTGTAATTGTACCACTCTCTGGCCTACTCATGCTGCTGCCACCTCCAGACTGTCATTGTGCCCCTCTGTGAGCTACTTCTGATGCTGCTGCCACCTCCAAACTCTGTCATTGTGCTGCTGACCCCTCCTTTTTTCAAGCTGCTAGATGTTTCCTGATTTTATCCTGACTGAATTAGAATATTCTTCATTATTTAATTTATCTTAGCTTATGTGAAAAATCAACAATGTAATATGCGTGTTAATCGAGTAAGGGGGGTTATAGGCAACTTTCCTATTTGGTTGGCTTGCTAGAAATCGCGAATATGTAAAATATAGTGTGATATATATTCGTAAAAACGAATATTCATTTTTTTTTTATCTGAACCCATTACATTTACTACACTAATGGGTTCAGATAAAAAAGAAATGAATATCTGTTTTTAGTGTGCCTGCTACTTTCAACTATCTATACAAACCTGTGAAATAGCTTCTCACCTACTAGGTGCCATTTATAATAGTGGTGTCTTCATATATGGCAGAGAGGCCTTTGTGGCCATTAAGGAACCAGGGCCCGGGTGTCACTGCTAACTTTTATTCCTATTAAACCCGAGTAACGTCATGTCCTGTTTTATATATAGCACAAATAACTAGATGTAATTCACACCACAGGTTTCAAGCTTTCTTAGGATTCTTTAGCACATATTTTTCATTTATAGATGTATTTTTTACACCAAAGCATTTAACATCATACAGAACATTTCAAAAAATGTTCTTTATCCCTTATCTCTTGTATCTATAACATCTTGATCTGAATAGGACTATGAAGAAGGACAACTTGCCACAAATATACAAGAGCAATTTCAACTTGCTAGCAGTTTAAACATATCTAGGGTGTAGTGTCTTGGACATACTTCCATCTAGATTACGATAAATGATCGGTTGTTGGACTCATCCTCATTAGCAGGGAAATAAGGGAGGAGAAAGTAAATAACTAGAAATTTCTCCCATGACTCAGTAGTCACTCAAATTCACTCCTTACCCACTGAGATTAGTTCCATCCAAAGTAAACATTTAGCATTTCTCACTAATATACAGAGAGATGAATGGGCATGTGTTCATTGGGTATCAAAACTGCCAAGTTTCTTAACTTCTATTTTGTCCTTAAGGACAGTTCTCATTTACACATTTCACAAGCTATAATCAGATTCGATTCAGGTCCTTATTGATTCTACCTGAATCTAAGGTGCTCCAATTTGCCTGAAAATTTGTGTATGTGGTCTCCTAGGACTCATATTTTTTTTCTCTTGTTTCATACTTTTTTGAAAGTTTTTTTATTAATATTTTCTCTCCCTCTCTCTGATCCAAAACTTTTTTTATTCTTCCATTGATGATGTGTTGTGAGCTTGTTTTCTGCTAATCAAGCAGTACTTTTTATTGGTAGTATTTATTGGTATCATTTTTTGGTTTATGCATTTTTTTTATATTCCATTTTTTGGAGAAAATGGGGAAGATTTATCAAAGTTGGCGTACCCATATGCCGGTCTCTCCCTGTTGAGATGTGCTTCATTTATTTGATGCATCTCTGCCCTTCCATGTGCAAGGATATGGCACAGACTTCAGCTATTACTACTGCCACTTTCTGGCATAAGCTATAGTAAATCCAGCAGGCTGCACAAAACTGAGTCCCTTCCTGCTTAGCCCCCTTTAATCGCCAGTTCACAAAAGTGTCACAAAGCTTAAAAAGTTATAAACTATGGTGCACATATGACATGATAGTGGTGTAGGGCTTAGTAAATGTCCCTCAATGTCAATTAAAGACAGAAATTCTGGGATTGTTTTTGAATTTAGTTTCTCAAGGAGTTCACTATATGGGATAAATAATGCATTAGTTTTATGGTATAGGTATTTATTGATGTTGTGAAACCAAATCCACATTTTTTTATTGTTTTTTTTTATATATTTATTTTTCAATGGGAATGAGATGCTTTTTGTCACATTTTATTTAAATATTATTAGCTCACCATGTAAGCTCGACCACCCTCCATTCACTTCTATGATAGTGCTGAAAACAGCAGAGCGTGCTTGGCTTTTTCAATATCTCCCATAGAAGTGAATGGGGAGCACATTGCACATCTATTCATTCCTCATATTTTACTTTTCAGCTCTGCTTGTTCAGTATGACGACTACATAAAACCATCACAGGCTCACAATGACGTTTAAGGAGTAAAAGTTACATACCTTATTTTCTCCATATAAGACACACCTGCCCATAAGACACATCAGACCACCAATGTTAATCAGACCTCAGATCAGACACCCAATGTTAATAAGACCCACAGTCAAACCTCAGATCAGACCCCCAATGTTAATAAGACTCCTATTCAGACTTTAGATCAGACCCTAAAGTTTCTAAAAACCCCAATCAGACCTCGATCAGACTCCAATGTTAATATGACTCCATGTGAATTAGACCTCAGATCAGAGATGTACCTGAGGTCCAGCTTCCAGCTAAGCTGTGCTATGACCCGACATTGTACAGTGTTAGGTTACAAAGTGCACCTACATCAACACACTATGCACAGTCACAGCACAGTGTGTGGCTGAGAAAGACCCCCCACCCCCCCTTACTAATGAGCTCTTCCATAATGGAAGCGCTAATTAGTATTTGCCTTTTAAGACACACTGACATTTTCCCACCACTTTGGGGAGAAAAGAAGTGGGTCTTATAGGGCAACAAATATGGTAAGACAACAACTTGAAAAAGTGTGCTCAGGTAATGGATGCAGTGGACCTATTAAAAATTCCAAGTATAGCAACATAGGGCTCCCCACCAGTCTTCAGTATGTCAACCTATTACCGTGTTACTCCATTAACTTTATGATATATTTTAATATTATCGCAAAGATTTAATATACACGATTTGAAATGTCTTACCTCAAATACCAGTGAGAAAATCTGCTGTGTTTCAAGTACGAGGTACTGTCCAAAATTTGAAAGAGCCACACCCTATGAATTTGGCATGTGCTATCTCACTAGACAGTAACATTTCATTTGGCAATGGCATGTTGCTGTCCTAAAATCTTATTCTTATGCAGGAACTTGGCAAATTTATTAAAGTGGCCTTTCAAAATTGTAATGGAAAATTACTTTTGTAGATGTCTACATTCATAAATAACAAGTTTATTTCAGTGTGTTCTATGTGGTGTTTTGCCAAGCAATATATTGGCTTATCGTTATAATGAAGCACTACATTTTTTTATCAGCTATATACAATTAATACTTAGAGTGAATTCACATGCATCACATTTGTTAAAGACATTTTTGAAGCCAAAAACTGTTGAATACAAGATCAGTTAATCTCTGCAACTTCTATTTAAATGACTTGAAGAGTCACAGAAAAGTCTACAATAGATCAGCACGATTGTAGAGATTATAGGAAAAGAATAAATGTAAATTTGTACTGTGACAAAATCAACCAAAACCCACGGAAAAAGGGGTAATAATTGGTCAACATTAGAGTTGAGCGAACACCTGGATGTCTGGGTTCGAGAAGTTCGGCTTAACTTCACGAAAATGTTTGGGTTCGGGATCCGAATTCGACCGAAACTTCACCCCGAATCCCATTGAAGTCAATGGGGACCCGAACTTTTGGGCACTAAAAGGCTGTAAAATAGCCCAGGAAAGGGCTAGAGGACTGCAAAAGGCAGCAAAATGTAGGTAAATCCCCTGAAAACAAATGTGGATAAGGAAATGAATTAAAATAAAATAAATAAAAATTTACCAATATCAATTGGCAACTTGGAGGAGGAGGAGGTGGAATATGAGGTTGGGGTGGCATTAGGTGGGAATGCTATGGGAGTTGAAGTTCTCATCACAGCCAAAAAGGATTCATGTCTGCCTGCAGTGCCAAAGGCCTCATTCACAGACTCAGGGCCATGGCACCCGCAAAGAGGAGAGCGGTCCCGTAACAGCAACACAGGCCTCAGGTCAACCTGCAATGGAACAGGCCATTATCATTTATGTAGGCCCTGACACCCAGACAGAGAAGAGGTCATTTGACAGTAAAAAGAATTTAATGTCTCCCACCAAGACAGCAAGCAATTAAACGAAATATAGGCCACTGACACCCACACAATGCAGCGGTCATTAGACAGTAAAAAGAGTTAAATGTCTGCCACCAAGACAGCAAGCAAGTACGTGAAATTTAGGCCCCTGACACACACACAATGGGGCGGTCATTAGATAGCAACAAGAGTTAAATGTCTGCCACCAAGACATCAAGCAATTAAACAAAATTTAGGCCCCTGACACCCAGACAATGGGGAGGTCATTTTGCAGTAAAGAGTTAACTGTCTGCCACCAAGACAGCAAGCAAGTATGTGAAAGTTACGCCCCTGACACCCAGACAGAGGTCCCATAGCGGAAAAAGAGGCATCATGTTACCCACCACTGGAACAGGCCACTTTCAGATATGTAGGCCCCGGCACCCAGACAGAGGAGAGAGGTCCCATAGCAGCAAAAGAGGCATCATGTCACCCACCAATAGAGAAGGCCACTTTTATTTATTTAGGCCCCAGCCCCCGGAAAGAGGAGATAGGTCCCATAGCAGCAAAAGAGGCATCATGTCACCCACCAATGGAGAAGGCCACTTCAGTTATTTAGGCCCCAGCACCCAGACAGAGGAGAGAGGCCCCATAGCAAAAAAAAATCAGGCTTCATGTCACCCACCAATGGAGAAGGCCACTTTTAGTTATTTAGGCCCCAGCACCAAGACAGAGAAGAGAGGTCACATAGCAGAGAATCAGGCTTCATGTCACCCAGCAATAGAGAAGGCCACTTTTAGTTATTTAGGCCCCAGCACCCAGACAGTGGAGAGATGTCCCATAGCAGAGAATCAGGCTTCAGGTCACCCACCAATGGAGAAGGCCACTTTCAGAAATTTCGGCCCCTGGCACCCAGACAGAGGAGAGGTTCATTCAACTTTGGGTTGCCCTGCAAAATAATGGTAAAATTAAAAAAAGAGGATTCAATAAAGAAGTGCCCTGGAGTACAAGAATATATGGTTAAGGGGAGGTAGTTATAAATGTCTATTCTGCACAATGGATGGACAGGTCCTGTGGGATCCATGCCTGGTTCATTTTTATGAACGTCAGCTTGTCCACGTTGGCTGTGGACAGGCGGCTGCGTTTGTCAGTAATGACACCACCTGCCATGCTGAATACACGTTCAGACAAAACGCTGGCCGCTGGGCAGGCCAGCATCTCCAAGTCATAAAAGGCTAGCTCTGGACATGTGGACAATTTGGAGACTCAGAAGTTGAATGGGGCCGAACCATCAGTCAGTACGTGGAGGGGTGTGCACACATAGTGTTCCACCATGTTATTGAAATGCTGCCTCCTGCTAACACGTTCTGTATCAGGTGGTGGTGCAGTTAGCTGTGGTGTGGTGACAAAACTTTTCCACATTTCTGCCATGCTAACCCTGCCCTCAGATGAGCTGGCTGTGACACAGCTGCGTTGGCGACCTCTTGCTCCTCCTCTGCCTTCGCCTTGGGCTTCCACTTGTTCCCATGTGAAATTTGGGAATGCTCTCAGGAGCGCGTCTACCAGCGTGCACTTGTACTCGAGCATCTTCCTATCATGCTCCAGTGCAGGAATTAAGGTGGGCACATTGTCTTTGTACCGGGGATCTAGCAGGATGGCAACCCAGTAGTCTGCACACATTACAATGTGGGCAACTCTGCTGTCGTTGTGCAGTCACTGCAGAATGTAGTCGCTCATGTGTGCCAGGCTGCCCAGAGGTAAGGACAAGCTGTCGTCTGTGGGAGGCGTATTGTCATCGTCCTCCTTTTCCCCCAGCAGTGATGTGCACTGAGCAGCGTTTGCTGCCACTCCGCTGTGAAGATGCTTCATCCTCCTCCTCCTCATCGTCATCCACTTCGTTTTCCAGTAGTGGGCTCTGGCAGGCTAAATTTGTACCTGGCCTCTGCTGTTGCAAAAAACCTCCCTCTGAGCCACTTCTAAGAGACTGGCCTGAAAGTGCTAAAAAATACCCCTCTTCCTCCTCCTCCTGGGCCACCATCCTCTTCCATCATGGCCCTAAGTGTTTTCTCAAAGAGACATAGAAGTGGTATTGTAACGCTGATATCCGCGTCATCGCCACTAGCCATGTTGGTGGAGTACTCGAAACAGCGCAACAGGGTACACAGGTCTCGCATGGAGGCCCAGTCATTGGTGGTGAAGTGGTGCTGTTCCTCAGTGCGACTCACCCGTGCGTGCTGCAGCTGAAACTCCACTATGGCCTGCTGCTGCTCGCACAGTCTCTCCAGCATGTGCAAGGTGGAGTTCCACCTGGTGGGCACGTCGCATACGAGACAGTGAGCTGGAAGGCCGAAGTTACGATGTAGTGCAGACAGGTGAGCAGCGGCAGGATGTGAAGGCCGGAAGCTCGCACAGACGGCCCCCACTTTATTGCAGCAGCTCTGACATGTTGGGGTAGTTGTGAATGAACTTCTGCACCACAAAATTCAGCACGTGTGCCAGGCAAGGGATGTGTGTCAAACCGGCTAGTCCCAGGGCTGCGACGAGATTTCGCACATTATCGCACACCGCCTGCCCGCGCTTGAGTCTCACAGGAAGAAACCACTTGTCAGTCTGTTGTTCTATACCCTGCCATAACTTCTGTGCGGTGTGGGGCCTGTCCCCCAAACATATGAGTTTCAGAATGGCCTGCTGACGTTTACCCTGGGCTGTGCTGAAGTTGTTGGTGAAGGTGTATGGCTGACTGAATGAGCAGGTGGAAGAAGAGGAGGAGGAAGCTGAGTAGGAGGAGGAGGCAACAGGAAGCAAAGAATGATGCCATGCAATCCTTGGCGGCGGAAGGACGCGTGCCAAACAACTCTCCGCCTGGGGCCCAGCTGCCACTACATTTACTCAGTGTTCAGTTAGGGAAATATAGCGTCCATGGCCCTGCTTACTGGTCTACGTATCTGTGGTTGGGTGGATCTTGCCACAGATGGCGTTGCACAGTGCACACTTGATTTTATCAGATACTTGGTTGTGCAGGGAAGGCACGGCTCTCTTGGAGAAGTAGTGGCGGCTGTGAACAACGTACTGTAGGACAGCCACCGCCATCAGCTGTTTGAAGCTGTCTGTGTCCACCAGCCTGACTGACAGCATTTCAAAGGCCAGTAGTTTAGAAATGCTGGCATTCAGGCCCAGGGCTCGAGGGTGGCTAGGTGGGAATTTACGCTTTCTCTCCAAGGTTTGTGAGATGGAGAGCTGAACGCTGCCGTGTGACATGGTGGAGATGCTTGGTGACGGAGGTGGTGTTGTTGGTGGCACATCCGCTGTTTGCTGGGCGGCAGGTGCCAACGTTCCTCCCGAGGCGGAGCAAGAGGCCGAGGTAGTAGCAGAAGACGGAGCAGGAGGAGCATGAGTGAGTTCCTTGTTTTTAAGGTGTTTACTCCACTGCAGTTCATGCTTTTCATGTAGATGCCTGGTCATGCAGGTTGTGCTAAGGTTCAGAACGTTAATGCCTCGCTTCAGGCTCTAATGGCACAGCGTGCAAACCACTCGGGTCTTGTCGTCAGCACATTGTTTGAAGAAATGCCATGCCAGGAAACTCCTTGAAGCTGCCAGTGGGGTGCTCCGTCCCTGGTGGCGGTGGCCAGTAGCAGGCAAACTCTCTTGGTGGCGGCTGTTCTGCTTTTGCCCCCTGCTCACTCTTTTGCTACGCTGTTGGCTCGGGCTCACCACTGCCTCTTCCTCTGAACTATGAAAGTCAGTGGCATGACCTTCATTCCATGTGGGGTCTAGGACCCCATCATCCCCTGCATTGTCTTCCACCCAGTCTTCCTCCCTGACCTCCGGTTCAGTCTGCACACTGCAGAAAGGTGCAGCAGTTGCCACCTGTGTTTCGTCATCATCAGAGACGTGCGGACTCTGATGAGGTGGTTTTCCCATGTCCTCATTATCAGGAAACATAAGTGGTTGTGTGTCAGTGCATTCTATGTCTTCCACCGCTGGGGAAGGGCTAGGTGGATTTACTTGGGAAACCCTGCCAGCAGAGTCTTCAAACAGCATAAGAGACTGCTGCATAACTTGAGGCTCAGACAGTTTCCCTGATATGCATGGGGGTGATGTGACAGACTGATGGGCTTGGTTTTCAGGCACCACCTGTGCGCTTTCTGCAGAAGACTGGGTGGGAGGTAATGTTGTGAACGTGCTGGATCCACTGTCGGCCACCCATTTGACTAGCACCTGTACTTGCTCAGGCCTTACCATCCTTAGAATGGCATTGGGCCACACCAAATATCGCTGTAAATTCTGGCGGGTACTGGGACCTGAGGCAGTTGGTTCACTAGTTTGTGTGGCTGTGGCAGAACGGCCACATCCTCTCCCAGCACCAGAGGGTCCACTAACACCACCACGACCATGTTCGCGTCCCTTGCTAGATGTTTTCCTCATTGTTACCGTTCACAACAATAAGAAAAACATTATTTGGCCCAATGTATTGAGTTCAAATTCAGGCCTTTTTATTACATCCACCTAACACTATCTGGCTATCTATTTATGTAACGTATTACACTAATACAAGAACAGCAGTAACCACATATTTAGGGGAATAGCAATTGTAGGCCTAGTATTTAGGTCCTGGATGAAAGGTATCCTTTTACGGAAAGAATTACACTTGGAGATGCACAGTAGATTTACATTTGGCCAGCAACAGCTTAAACCACTAAATCTATCCTTTGCCAGACACTATAAAACTTGGCCAGCCATTGCTGGGTCACCAGATTTACGGTATTGCTATTTTGGCAATTGAATTTCACCCCAGAACAAAATCTATCCTTTGCCAGACACTATTAAACTTGGTCAGCCTCAGCTGGAACACCAGATTTATGGTATTGCTATTTTGGCAATTGAATTTCACCCCAGAAAGAAATTTATCCTTTGTCAGTCACTATTAAACTTGGCCAGCCACAGCAGGAGCACCATATTTAGGGGATTGCTAATTTGGCAATTGAATTTAACCCCAGAACAAAATCTATCCTTTGCCGGACACTATTAAACTTGGCAAGCCACAGCTGGAACACCTGATTCAGGGTATTGCTATTTTGGCAATTAAATTTCACCCCAGAAAAAAATCTATCCTTTGCCAGACAATATTAAACTTGGCCAGCCACAGCTGGAACACCAGATTTAGGCGATTGCTATTTTGGCAATTGAATTTAACCCCAGAACAAAATCTATCATTTGCCGGACACTATTAAACTTGGCCAGCCACAGCTGGAACACTAGATTTACGGGATTGCTATTTTGGCAATTGAATTTCACCTCAGAACAAAATCTATCCTTTCCCGGACACTATTAAACTTGGCCAGCCACAGCTGGAAGACCAGATTTACGGTATTGCTATTTTGGCAATTGAATTTCACCTCAGAACAAAATCTATCCTTTCCCGGACAATATTAAACCTGGCCAGCAACAGCTGGAACACCAGATTTAGGGTATTGCTATTTTGGCAATTGAATTTCACCCCAGAAAGAAATTTATCCTTTGTCAGTCACTATTAAACTTGGCCAGCCACAGCAGGAGCACCATATTTAGGGGATTGCTAATTTGGCAATTGAATTTAACCCCAGAACAAAATCTATCTTTTGCCGGACACTATTAAACTTGGCAAGCCACAGCTGGAACACCTGATTCAGGGTATTGCTATTTTGGCAATTAAATTTCACCCCAGAAAAAATTCTATCCTTTGCCGGACAATATTAAATTTGGCCAGCCACAGCTGAAACCACTGATTTACAGTATTGCTATTTTGGCAATTCAATTTCAGCCCAGGAAAAAAAAATCCTTTGCCGGACACTTAAACTTGGCCAGCCACAGCTGGAACACCAGATTTAGGCGATTGCTATTTTGGCAATTGAATTTAACCTCAGAACAAAATCTATCCTTTGCCAGACACTATTAAACTTGGCCAGCAACAGCTGGAACACCAGATTTAGGGTATTGCTATTTTGGCAATTGAATTTAACCCCAGAAAAAATTCAATCCTTTGTCAGACAATATTAAACTTGGCCAGCCACAGCTGAAACCACTGATTTACAGTATTGCTATTTTGGCAATTCAATTTCACCCTAGGAAAAAAAATATCCTTTGCCGGACACTAAAACTTGGCCAGCCACAGCTGGAACACCAGATTTAGGCGATTGCTATTTTGGCAATTGAATTTAACCCCAGAACAAAATATATCCTTTGCCGGACACTATTAAACTTGGCCAGCCGCAGCTGGAACACCAGATTTACGGTATTGCTATTTTGGCAATTGAATTTAACCCCAGAACAAAATATATCCTTTGCCGGACACTATTAAACTTGGCAAGCCACAGCTGGAACACCAGATTCAGGGTATTGCTATTTTGGCAATTGAATTTCACCCCAGAAAAAATCTATCCTTTGCCGGACACTATTAAACTTGGCCAGCCACAGCTGGAACACCAGATTTAGGGGATTGCTATTTTGGCAATTGAATTTCACCCCAGGAAAAAACTATCCTTTGCCGGACACTATGAAACTTGGCCAGCCACAGCTGAAACCACTGATTTACAGTCTTGCTTTTTTGGCAATTCAATTTCACCCCAGGAAAAAACTATCCTTTGCCGGACACTATGAAACTTGGCCAGCCACTGCTGAGACACCAGATTTACGGGATTGCTATTTTTGCAAATAAAGTTCACCCCAGAACAAAATCTATCCTTTGCCGGACACTATTAAACTTGGCCAGCCACAGTTTGAACACCATATTTGCGGCATTGCTATTTTGGCAATTGACTTTCACCCCAGAAGAAAATCTATCTGTAAAGGATCAAAGGGTGTGGACCCGCTGTGCCACTTACCAGTTTGCCTTTGGCCAAACTTGGGAGCGGAGTCTAAGTGTCCCCCTGGTTTTAACCCTTTATCCCGCATCAGGATGCAGAAGCTGGACTCAGCTGCAGGGGAGACACCAGGTCGCTACCGCAAGACTGGTCCCGGTTAAGTAGCAGCTGGCCGGGCAGGCCAGAAAGCCCCGATGCTAGCACCGGGAAACAGGCAATATAGCAGACAGCTGCAGGATAATGCTGAGCTGAACAAGCGGTATAGCAGAGCTAGTGCTGTAAGAACAGCAGAGCTGAGTTAGTCCAGGTGGAGCCGATGTAACGATCTGCACAGCAGACAGAGGCGTGGTCGACAGTCCGGGTCTTTAACTTGAGAGCAGCGAGGTACAAGAGGATCAAGCAGAGATGAGGTCATGATACAGCCAGAGGTCAAAAACAGGATATCGAATGCAGGAACAACAGGAGCCTTAGCTGTAGGAAGTACAATATTGCTCGGGCATTGCAGGAAGGGGGAAGCACCCTTATAAAGGTGGTGCCTGGCCAGGATTGGAGAGAGGGCGGAATCAGGGGTGTGCATTAACCCTTAAGGTACCAGAATGCCTGCGGCTCCTACAAGATATAACAGAAGCTGTCGTAGCCGGAGACAGCGCAGGAAAGCGAGTCCAGAGACTGCAGCGAAGAGGAGGAGCCCTGCGTGCAGCTTGACTGAGGTACGTAGTCGGACACACTGCACGCTGGAGGCTGCCAACTGCCATTGTTACAGTATCCCCCCTCTCACGCCCCTTCTTTTTGGCCTTGATGCGCTGAAAAAATCTTCTGAGAAGATTCTCCTCCGACTCCCAGGAACGTTCCTCAGGACCATAATTCTTCCAGTCTGCAAGGAAGTACCTCTTACCACCAACAACCTTGGAATTGAGGATGTTCTGTACTTCAAATTCAGGCTCACCGTCAGTAGGCACGGAAGTAGAGGTGGAGGGAGGCCTGGAAAAGGAGTTGAGGACCAACGGTTTCAGAAGAGATACATGATAAGGATTTGGAATCCGGAGAGAAGGAGGCAACCGGAGTTTATAAGAAACATGTTTGATACGCTCAAGGACCTCAAACGGGCCCAGAAACCGTGGAGCAAATTTGTAACAGGGTACCTTCATGCGGATGTTCCAGGAGGAAAGCCAGACGTTGTCGCCAGGAGAGAACTGAGGAGGAGGTATACGTCTACTATCCGCATTTTTCTTCATACGAGTAACAGCCTGAGAGATGGAATCTTTAGTCTGTCTCCAGATGCTGAGGAAGTCTCTGAACAAAGAATTAGCAGCCGGTACCTCGGAAGATGCGGACAGGGGTAAAGGAGCACGAGGGTCTAGTCCATACACTATGTAGAAGGGAGAAGAGCCCGTGGATTCTCCGGAATGGCTGTTGTACGAGAATTCCGCCCAAGGCAGGAGCTGCACCCAATCATCATGCTGAGCAGACAAAGTGACGTAGGTAGTTCTCCAAAGTCTGATTAACTCGTTCAACTTGCCCATTAGACTGAGGGTGGTATCCAGAAGAGAAGTCTAACTTGACCTCAAGTAGCCCACAGAGCGCTCTCCAGAATTTGGAAGTAAATTGTACCCCTCGATCGGACACAATGTGCAGAGGAAGGCCATGAAGGCGGAAGATGTGTTCGAAGAACAGACAGGCTAGTCGCTTAGCAGAGGGCAATCCATGAAGCGGAATAAAATGTGCCATCTTGGAGAATCTGTCTGCCACTATCTAGATGTCAGAACAGCCAGCAGAGGACGGCAGGTCTGTGATAAAGTCCATAGCAACATGCTGCCAGGGAACTTCCGGAATGGGTAACGGTAGTAGCAAACCCGCTGGTTTGGTTCGGGAAACCATGTTGCGGGCACAGGAGGTACAGGCAGACACAAATTCCCGGACATCTTTGGGTAGGGTCGGCCACCAGTAGTGACGGGACAGCAACTTAAGGGTCCTACGTACCCCAGGGTGACCAGCGTACTTGGAGCAATGTCCCCAGAAGAGAATCTTCCTCCTCTTGGCTTGCGGAACAAAAATCTTCCCCGGAGGAATATCTTTTACTCCAACTGGCGCCACTGAAACCAGGCAGGACGGATCGATGATATGTTGAGGTTCCTCAATCTGATCTGCTGGGTCAAAGGAACGGGAAAGCACATCAGCCCTCACATTTTTGTCTGCCGGTCGAAAATGCAGAAGGAAATTGAATCGGCCAAAGAAGAGTGCCCATCGAGCCTGACGTGGATTAAGACGCTGTGCAGACTGCAGATAAGTCAGATTCTTGTGGTCAGTGTATATAACCACAGGAAGCAAAGCCCCCTCCAGAAGGTATCTCCATTCTTCCAAGGCCATCTTGATAGCAAGCAGTTCTCTATCACCGATGGAGTAGTTTCTTTCTGCAGAAGAGAAGACCTTGGAGAAGAAACCACACAAGACAAATTTCCCCTTGGAGGTCTTCTATAGCAGGACTGCACCTGCACAAATGGAAGAAGCATCCACTTCTAGGAAGAACTGTTTGGAAGTGTCTGGATGATGGAGGACAGGAAAAGCAGCAAAGCAATCCTTGAGTTGTCGGAAAGCAGACAGCTTCAGGGGTCCATTTCTTTGCATCCGCCCCTTTCTTAGTCAGCGCAGAAATAGGGGCTGTGAGGGAAGAGAAGTTTGGGATGAACTGCCTATAGAAGTTGGTAAATCCCAGAAATCTTTAAATGGCACGGAGACCTTGAGGACGGGGCCAATTCAGGATGGCAGAGACCTTGTCGGGATCCATTTGCAGACCAGTGCAGGAAACAATGTACCCCAGAAAGGGTAAGGAAGACTGCTCAAAGACACACTTTTCGAGCTTGGCAAACAGACCATTCTCCCTTAAGCGCTGCAGAGCCAGGCGCACTTGTTTCCGGTGAGTGGACAAGTCGGTTGAATAAATGAGAATATCGTCGAGATACACTACTACACACTTGTATAACAGGTCCCGGAAGATGTCATTTGCAAATTCTTGGAAGACTGCAGGAGCATTGCAAAGGCCAAACGGCATAACCAAGTACTCATAGTGGCCATCACGGGTATTGAATGCCGTCTTCCACTCGTCGCCTTCACGGATTCGGATCAGGTTATATGCACCACGTAGATCCAATATAGAAAATATCTGTGCACCTCGGATACGGTCAAACAATTTGGACATCAGGGGCAGAGGATACTTGTTCTTGACTGTAATCTTGTTCAGTCCACGATAATCTATGCATGGACGGAGTGACCCGTCTTTCTTGGACACGAAGAAGAAACCGGCTCCAGCCGGCGAGGTAGACTTCTGGATAAATCCCTTCTCCAGGTTCTCCTTAATATACTCGGCCATAGCCTGTGTCTCAGGCAGAGATAAAGGATAAACCCTTCCACGAGGAGGAGAAGTCCCAGGTAGAAGATCGATCGGACAGTCATAAGTCCAATGAGGTGGTAAAGTCTCCGCCTTCTTCTTACAGAAAACATCTCCAAAGGATGCAAATTGCGGAGGCAGACCAGGCAGGTTCACAGGAACCGGACTGGGTGAACCATCGACAGGCAGGAGGTTTGGCACTGAGGACCCCAGCGGATAATATCCCCCTTTCGCCAGTCTAAGACGGGAGAATGTTGCTGTAGCCAGGGCAATCCCAGAATAACTGGGTCCGTGGAATCTGGCAGGACATAGAAGGATATTTCTTCAGAATGTAGCACTCCGACTTGGAGTTTTACAGGAGCAGTGATGAACTGAATAGGTTTGGGTAAGGCTTGTCCATTAACAATCGTTGCCACCAGAGGCTTCGCCAGACGGGTAGTGGAAAGCTGGCACTGGGTCACCAGGGATTGATTAACAAAATTCCTGGCAGCGCCAGAATCCAGGAAGGCAGGTACCGATATAGTGGTTTTCCCAGCAGACACCATTACAGGGATAAGAAGCTTGGGAGAATTGTCTTTTTCACCTAGGGTCAATTCTCCCAATGAGCCTAGGTGCTGAAGTTTTCCGCCTTCTGGGGGTAGGTACGAACAACATGTTCCTTTCCACCGCAGTAGAGGCACAAGTTCTCTGCTCGCCGTCGCTGGCGCTCCTGATTAGAGAGCTTCAGGCGATCCACCTGCATAGGCTCTTCAGACGGCATCGCAGCAGGAGTCTGAACAGTCCTCTGGAAGACAGGTGCGAGTTTAGAAGTCTGCTTCATCCTTGCGGCTTGAGAAAAACGTTCATGAAACCGCACGTCTATGCGTGTGGCCAACGGGATCAAAGCATCCAGAGAGCCAGGGAGGTCCCTTCCTGCAAGTTCGTCTTTATTGCGGTCACTCAGACCCTCCCAGAATACGGCTCGTTGAGCTTCACCATTCCAGGACAGTTCTGCGGCCAGTGTACGGAACTGGATTGCGTATTGGCCCACTGTCCTAGCGCCTTGACGCAGACGAAGAAGAGCAGAGGCTGCAGACGAGGCACGGCCAGGTTCCTCAAATACTGTACGGAAAACAGTTAAGAAGGTCTGTAAGCTTGCAGTCTCGGGTCCGCTTCGCTCCCATATAGGATTAGCCCAAGCAAGAGCTTCTCAGAGAGCAGAGATACAATGAAAGCCACTTTTGCTCGGTCAGACTGGAACTTGTCTCCATGTAGCTCAAAGTGGATCAAGCATTGATTCAGGAACCCTCTGCTGGCCTTTGACTCACCGCTGAAACGTGGAGGCAAGGGAAGTTGGACAGCAGACGTGCCTTGGTATGCAGACGATGCAACGGAATTAGCAGGAGTTGCTGGGACCTGTAGTGCCGCAGGAGCAGTAGTGGGTAGAGCGTCCAGACGTGCAGAAATTGTGTTCAGACACTGCAGCAGGGCATCTTGGCGTTCACTCTGGCGTTGCAGCTCTTGGTATAAATCTTGTACCACAGGCGTGGGCTTGCCAGCGGGGTCCATAGCCTGAGCAAACTGTAACGGATCAACGGGTGTGGACCCGCTGTGCACTTACCGGTTTGGCTTTTGGCCAAACTTGGGAGCGGAGTCTAAGTGTCCCCCTGGTTTTCACCCTTTATCCCGCTCCATGATGCGGAAGCTGGACTCAGCTGCAGGGGAGACACCTGGTCGCTACCGCAAGAGTGGTCCCGGTTAAGTAGCAGCTGGCCGGGCAGGCCAGAAAGCCCCGATGCTAGCACCGGGGAACAGGCATTATAGCAGACAGCCGCAGGATAATGCTGAGCTGAACAAGCGGTATAGCAGAGCTAGTGCTGTAAGAACAGCAGAGCTGAGTTAGTCCAAGTGGAGCCGCTGTAACGATCTGCACAGCAGACAGAGGCGTGGTCGACAGTCCGGGTCTTTAAATTGAGAGCAGCGAGGTACAAGAGGATCAAACAGAGACGAGGTCAGGATACAGGCAGAGGTCATAAACAGCATATCGAATGCAGGAACAACAGGAGCCTTAGCTGTAGGAAGTACAATATTGCTCAGGCATTGCAGGAAGGGGGAAGCACCCTTATAAAGGTGGTGCCTGGCCAGGATTGGAGAGAGGGCGGAATCAGGGGCGTGCATTAACCCTTAAGGTACCAGAATGCCTGCGGCTCCTACAAGATATAACAGAAGCTGTCGTAGCCTGCGACAGCGCAGGAAAGCGGGTCCGGAGCCTGCAGCGAAGCGGAGGAGCCCCGCGTGCAGCTCGACTGAGGTACGTAGTCGGACGCACTGCACGCTGGCGGATGCCAACTGCCATTGTTACACTATCCTTTGCCGGACACCATTAAACTTAGCCGGCCATAGCTGGAACACAAAATTTACTGTATTGCTATTTTGGCAATTGACTTTCACCCCAGAAGAAAATCTATCCTTTGCCGGAGACTATTAAACTTGGCCAGCCACAGCTGGAACACCAGATTTAGGGGATTGCTATTTTGGCAATTAAATTTCATCCCAGAAAAAAATCGATCCTTTTGTCGGACACTGTGAAACTTGGCCAGCCACAGCTGAAACCACTGATTTACAGTCTTGCTTTTTTGGCAATTGAATTTCACCCTAGAAAAAAAAACTATCCTTTGCCGGACACTATTAAACTTGGCCAGCCACTGCTGGGACACTAGATTTACGGGATTGCTATTTTTGCAAAAAAAGTTCACCCCAGAACAAAATCTATCCTTTGCCGGACACAATTAAACTTGGCCAGCCACAGTTTGAACACCATATTTGCGGTATTGCTATTTTGACAATTGACTTTCACCCCAGAAGAAAATCTATCCTTTGCCGGACACTATTAAACTTGGCCAGCCACAGCTGGAACACCAGATTTTGGGGATTGCTATTTTGGCAATTTAATTTCATCCCAGAAAAAAATCTATCCTTTGCCGGACAATATTAAACTTGGCCAGCCACAGCTGAAACCACTGATTTACAGTATTACTATTTTGGCAATTCAATTTCACCCCAGGAAAAAAAATATCCTTTGCCGGACACTATTAAACTTGGCCAGCCACAGCTGAAATCACCGATTTATGGTGTTGCTATTTTGGCAATTGAATTTCACCCAGAAAAATATCTATCCTTTGCCGGACAGTATTAAACTGAGCCAGCCACAGCTGGAACACCAGATTTAGGGGATTGCTATTTTGGCAATTTAATTTCATCCCAGAAAAAAATCTATCCTTTGCCGGACAATATTAAACTTGGCCAGCCACAGCTGAAACCACTGATTTACAGTATTGCTATTTTGGCAATTCAATTTCACCCCAGGAAAAAAACATATCCTTTGCCGGACACTATTAAACTTGGCCAGCCACAGCTGGAACACCAGATTTACGGTATTGCTATTTTGGCAATTGAATTTCACCCCAGAACAAAATCTATCCTTTTCCGGACACTAATAAACTTGGCCAGCCACAGTTTAAACACCAGATTTACGGGATTGCTATTTTGGCAATTGACTTTCACCCCAGAGAAAAATCTATCCTTTGCCAGACACCATTAAACTTGGCCGGCCATAGCTGAAATCACCGATTTATGGTGTTGCTATTTTGGCAATTGAATTTCACCCCAGAAAAATATCTATCCTTTGCCGGACAGTATTAAACTGAGCCAGCCACAGCTGGAACACCATATTTAGGGGATTGCTGTTTTGGCAATTGAATTTCACTCCTCAATAAAATATAAAAATTTCTATCCTGAGTTTCTAGGGGTGAAATAATCTGAAATGCTGGTCTTAATAAAATGTTCCCCTTAGGGTGGGTTCACACTAGCGTTATGGTTTCCGTTATTGCTTTCTGTTATAACATGGTTATAATGGAAAATAACGGAATGCCCAGACAGAATGCAAAACGGAAGACTTTAGCATTCTGTTTGCTTTCCATAATAATACAAGTCTATGGGAAAGCATAACAGATCCGTCTGGGTCCCGTTATGCAAGACGGAAAACAAAGTCCTGTCCTGTCCTGTGTGGAGATGGCAGCAGCAGCAGGATACCACAGAGTGGTAAGGTGACATAGTGTGGATATGGCAGCAGCATCAGGATACCACAGAGTGCGAAGGTGACATAGTGTGGAGATGTATAAACAAAATTACAGCAGATAAAAAAAAAATTTCTGTGTTTTCTCTTTTATTTTGTTTTCAACAGAAGCAGAGTAACATACGGCAGTACGTGTGAACGTTTTCGGCTATGCAAAGCCTTCTTCAGACACTGAGAGATTACAAAATAAAGCCTGCAATTTTCTATCAGGCCTTTATCTTCTCCTGATGATCGTACTTCCGGTTTAGAGCTTCACTTGCGCTCCACTGCCGGGCACTTCCGGCCGGTGGAACGCACGGCGTCCCATGTGTTCCCAGCAGGATCCGCCCACCTTTTATGGCACGATCCTGCTTTTTCCTTTAAAACTGAATCTGGTGGAGACAGGGTTGCACACCCGTTTAAGTTTTGAAGCACCTATATCTTTGGAGTGACCTCACTTCTTTTCTGACTACACCCACTGCGGCACAGGTAAGGGATGGAGGGTCTTCTCCTCATATGGAGAATTATTGTTGTCTGATAAATCGCATAACGGAAGTAAATGCTCATTTCTGATGACCTGGTATATATAGAATTATATTATACATAGAAATGAAAAGCGAAATATATAGGTCATTCATGTCATCAATATTACATTGAGATTTTGTCTTTGGAATTATTCAACGCCTGGGGTGGGAACCCTATATACAGCAGCAACTGACTGATTGCGAACAAATCTTTCTATTATAGTGTGGAGATGGCAGCAGCAGCATCAGAAGACCACAAAGCAATACCAGTACCCGCTGACGAAGGTGGCTGAAAGGAGGACTGACATCAGATGTGTGGCATCAGGCAGGTGGCAGCATCAGAGTAGTAGCTGAGGCAGATAGCCAGAAACCGGTCTCTTTTTTCAAGGTTTGAGTGAGGCAGCATGGATGATCTAATCAGATGCATCAGGAATTGGTGGGGGGTAATCCTGGCTGATATGGCCCCCACCGCACTAAACACTCGCTCTGATGGCAGACTACTGGCCGGGCAGGACAGCTTTTCCAGGGCAAACTCTTCCAGTTGCGGCAACAAATCCAGTTTGGCTGCCCAGTAGTCAAGTGGATTTTCAATGTGGGGTGGCAGGGTGCTGTCCAAGTATGCCACCACCTGTTGGTACAGGTCCTGCTTCAGGTCTACCTGCTGCTGCTGGTGAGTAGTTTCTTCATTATGTGGGTGAAGAAAGCTGGTACTGCTCCTGCCACCCCCCCCCCCATCCCCAGCAGCCCTGGCAGTGGAACGTGAGCGCAGAGAGCCCCCCGGTCAGACCTTTTTAGAGGATGGATAGCGCAGAGAGGCAGCGGCCAACTGACTACATAGGATGTCTCTGTAGTAATTAAGTTTGTTCTCCCTCTCAGTGGGTGTAAAAAAGGCCCCTATTTTGAACAAGGTGGAGAGCCAGAAGTCATCCCTCTGCCGAATGGTGACAATTTGGCTGTCACTATGCAAGCAAGTGAGCATGCATCAGGCCATTTGTGCAAGTGACTCGGAAGGACTCCCTGCCGTCATCTCCACTGTATACTGCCATGGTGTTTCTGGGTCCCCTGTCTCGTCTTCCTCATCGTCTTGTAGCTCCTCTGGCTGCTCCTGCTCCTCCTCTCCTGTCAGCTGAGTAGAAAAACCACCCATTTCACTAGACATTGCCTGTTCTCCAATGACCTCCTCCCCCTCCTCTTCCAGTTCAGCCCCCACAGGGCTCATAAGGCCGTGAGATTTAGGCATGTCTCCTGTCCCATAACGAGCCATTGTTACCACCATCTGTTCCAGAACATGAAGCAGTGGAATGACGTTGTTTATCCCATACTACTGGCGACTGGCATCCTCAAAAGGGCCTGAGCAAACGTCATGCATTGGCTGCCACAGACTGACATCGAAGTTAAATAGGGGAGTACTCCTACTCCATGCTTGGATCATGAAGAAATCATTGATGGTCTTTCTCTGTTCGTATAGTCGGTCGAACATATGGAGTGTAGAATTCCAACAGGTGAAAATGTCGCATATCAGCCTATGTTGGGGGATAACGTTCTGCTGCAGCAGCTCAAGGAGGGTGTGCTTTGCGGTGTAAGAGTGGCTGAAGTGCATGCAAAGTTTCCTGGCCATTTTTAGGATGTCTTGCAGATGGGTGGAAGACTTCAGGTACCGCTTGACAACCAGATTGAACACGTGTGCCATGCAGGGTGCATGGCTCAGCCGTCCTTGATGCAGCACCGACACCATGTTCTTCCTGTTGTTAGTCACCATGGTTCCGTTTTTTAGTTGTCACGGAGAAAGCCAGGATTCGATTTCTTGATGAAGGACAAGGAGCAGTTCCTCCCCTGTGTGACTCCGTTCACCAAGGTAAACCAGGTGCAGAACAGTGTGACACCACCGTGCCCTGCACATGTGGTATGCTGGAGGGGCACTGTGACTTGTCCCTGCAGTGGAGGCTGAGGATATGGTGGAGGATTAGGAGGCAGAGGTGGACATTGTCGCAGAACCAACGTGGTGGTGGAAGCGGCGTGACCTGGCCAAGTTGCTGGTGTGGCTGTGCAGGAAGCACATTCACGCAGTGGGCCATAAAGGACATGTATTGCCCCTGACCGTAGTTACTGCTCAACACATCGGTGCTGCCATGCACTTTAGGAGACACCTACAGGCTCAAAGACTGGCCCACCTTCTGTTCTACATATTTCTGCAGGGCTAGTACTGCCTTTTTAGCAAAGAAATTACAGCTTGGGACTCTCCACCTCGGCTCGGCACAAGTCATCAGTTCTCTGAAAGGTACAGAGTCCACCACTTGGAAAGGGAAGGACTCCAGTACCAGCAACTTGGTCAGTAGCACATTCAGCTTCTGTGCCATTGGATTTGTGCACGCATACTGTTGTCTCTTGGCAATCGCTTTGGTGATAGATTGCTGATGGAATGACTGATGACGAGTAGGAGCAGGAGCATGTGGACCAGCAGATGAGATGAATGATAGACATCTGCTCACAGATTCTACATATGGCCACATTCACCTCCTCCGGCAGCTTAACAAAAAACTTCCACCCCGCTGAGTAGGTGATTTTACCCCCAACAGTCTGCACTAACTGACTTCTACCGCTGCTGCCTCCGTAAACCCCTGAACCACTACTTCCCGGGCAGGTAGGCTGCTGCAAGGTAGTCTACCCTGAGCATGTTTGGCTCCCGACCTCCCACTGCTGCCACCCTGCTGACTCCCAGCCAAACTACCACCTTTCTGGCTCAGCCGATGCCTCACAGTCAAGCTGCCACCCTCTTCTCCTGATGATGATAAAGCCCCATCTGCACCCAGCTCCCAAGTGCGATCGGCTTCATCATCATCGAGTAGTGTCTGCACATCACTGATGTCCTCCTCAACGGTCTCTGGGTCAGGAGCCTTACTGCTTTCAACACCACCTCCCACGCCACTCTCCTTATCACTAGAGATGGCACGAACTATCCGCCGGCGAACAGTTCCCGGCGAACATAGCTTGTTCGCGTTCGCCTCGGCGGGTGAACACATGCGATGTTCAGTCCGCCCCCTACACATCATCATTGAGCAAACTTTGACCCTGTACCTCACAGTCAGCAGACACATTACAGCCAATCAGCAGCATACCCTCCCTCCCAGACCCTCCCATCTCCTGAACAGCATCCATTTTAGATTCATTCGGAATTTGCAGTCTTAGTGAGAGGAGGGACAGTGTAGCTGCTGCTGATTTAATTGGGAAATCGATAGCTAGGCTAGTGTATTCAGTGTCCACTCCAGTCCTGAAAGACTCATCTGATCTCTGCTGTAAGGACAGCATCCTGACAGCACCCCAAAAAGCCAGTTTTAGGGCTGCAACATTAGTCTGCTTTTTTTTTTCTCCATATATCTATTGCAGTTGCTTGGCCTGCCCGTGTGTGAAGAGCTGCAGGCCCACAGACTGTAGTGTGCCCACTGCCAGTGCCCACCCCTGTCATCCCGTGTGGCACAGGACTTTGCATCAAAAAAAGGCATTTAATTTTTACACTTTAGTGTAATTTCAGTTGCTTGCCTGCTAGTGTGTGTCAGGCCGACTTCCACTGACTGTAGTGTGCCCACTGCCAGTGCCCACCCCTTTCATCCCTTGTGGCACAGGACTTTGCATCAAAAAAGGCATTTAATTTTTACACTTTAGTGTAATTTCAGTTGCTTGCCTGCTGCCAGTGTGTGTCAGGCCGACTTCCACTGACTGTAGTGTGCCCACTGCCAGTGCCCAACCCTGTCATTCCGTGTGGCACAGGACTTTGCGATCAAATAAGGCATTTAATTTTTACACTTTAGTGTAATTTCAGTTGCTTGCCTGCTAGTGTGTGTCAGGCCGACTTCCACTGACTGTAGTGTGCCCACTGCCAGTGCTCCACCACTGCATACCGGGTGGCACAGTAGTTTGCATCGATAAATAAGGCATTTCATTTTTACACATTAGTCTAATTTCAGTTGCTTGCCTGCTATATGTGTGTCAGGCCGACTTCCACAGACTGTAGTGTGCCCACTGCCAGTGCCAACCACTGATACTGGGTGGCACAGTAGCTTGCCGATAAATAAGGCATTTAATTTTTAGACAGTAGTCTAATTTCAGTTGCTTGCCTACTGCCAGTGTGTGTCAGGCCGACTTCCACAGACTGTAGTGTGCCCACTGCCAGTGCCAACCACTGATACAGAGTGGCACAGTAGCTTGCCGATAAATAAGGCATTTAATTTTTACACATTAGTCTAATTTCAGTTGCTTGCCTGCTGCCAGTGTGTGTCAGGCCCACTTCCACAGACTCAGACTATAGTGTGCCCACTGCCAGTGCCAACCACTAATACCGGGTGGCACAGTAGCTTGCCGATAAATAAGGCATTTAATTTTTACACATTAGTCTAATTTCAGTTGCTTGCCTGCTGCCAGTGTGTGTCAGGCCATCTTCCACAGACCGTAGTGTGCCCACTGCCAGTGCCAACCACTGATACCGGGTGGCACAGTAGCTTGCCGATAAATAAGGCATTTAATTTTTAGACAGTACTCTAATTTCAGTTGCTTGCCTGCTGCCAGTGTGTGTCAGGCCCACTTCCACAGACTGTAGTGTGCCCACTGCCAGTGCCCACCACTGATATCGGGTGGCACAGTAGCTTGCCGATAAATAAGGTATTTAATTTTTAGTCAGAATAATTTTTATTGTTTTTTTTCATTAATAGACATTCTTTTCATGCAATCATCAAAGAACAATAAAAGCAATATTGTTAGATTATCAATCAATCGTACATAAAGACAACTTCTAATTACAACATAGTGTACATTTGTAAAATTAGAGTAACTGTGTTTCAGTACATAGCTGTAATCAGACATGTTATTTGATTCAAAATTACAAGATAACACAAAAGGGATAAGAAAAGTAAGGAAAGAATAGATAAAAAAAAAAAAAAAAAAAAACTGAATCCATTAACAACGTTCCTCGATTTTATTTTATTTATTTTTACCGCATCACCATCTTTTTTTTCTTTCTTCCCAGTCCTTGACATGTCACATATGTTTATCTATTGTTTTGGGTAATGAGTCAGCCAAGTCGTCCATCTTTTTTTCATGACTTCACTTTTACCATTAATCATTGCATATAACTGTTCATTTATGTAGTTTTCGGATACCATTTCTATAATATCGCTTATTTTAGGGATAAGACTGGTTTTCCAATTTTTTGCTAGTAATAAGCGATAGGTGATGAAGATGTGTGTTATAAATACTTGAACCAGTGGATCCATTGCTTCCATTCCTAAATTTAGCAAAGCCACCTCTGGAGTAAGCAATGTATGTTTGCCTGCTACCATGTTGATTAACTCTTGAATGTCCCTCTTTAGTTTATCTAGTTTTGGACATGTCCAAAAGATGTGAAGTAAGGTGCCGCATTGGTTGCAATTCCTCCAACACATATTTGAACATGTGGTGTAAAATTTGTGTAACTTAACTGGTGTATAGTACCATCTAGATATGATCTGGTATTTAATTTTTAGACAGTAGTCTAATTTCAGTTGCTTGCCTGCTGCCAGTGTGTGTCAGGCCCACTTCCACAGACTGTAGTGTGCCCACTGCCAGTGCCCACCACTCATACCGGGTGACACAGTACCTAGCACGCGTAGTACCACTTATTAAAAAAAAAATGACAGGCAGAGGCAGGCCACCCCGCAGGAGCCGTCGTGGTGCTGTGATTTTCACTGTCCCTGGAATAATGCCTAGTGTTCAGAGGCCACGTACCCTGAACCCGAAAAATTCTGAGGACATAGTTGACTGGCTTAGACAGAACACCCAATCTTCAACATCTTCCGCTACGAACCTTGACGCATCATCCTCCTCCAGCTCAGCTTCGGTCACCTGCTCTCAAGTTACCACGCTCCCGCCCGCTGCCACCACCACCACTACCACCACTACCACCAGCTGCTTCACTTGGTCCGTCAGAGGAGTTATTTACACATCAGTTGGATGCAATTAGTGATGCGCAACCATTATTGCCAGACGCTGTAGATTACAGGGATATGTCTCAGTCAGGCAGGATTACACACATGGATTTACAGTGTGATGATGATGATGATGTTGTACCTGCTGCTGCTTTCTTTGCTGAGGTGTCAGATACAAGTGAAGCGGTTGATGATGACGATGTGTCCACGGATGCCACGTGGGTGCATGCTCGAAGAGAAGAAGAGGGGAAAGTTCAGAAGGGGAGACAGAGAGAAGGAGGAGACGATTTGGAAGCAGGGGGAGGTCGTCGCAAGGAGTTAGCGGCACAGTCAGACAGCATGTATCGGCACCCAGGGTCAGCCAGACAGTACGCCAGTCAACGCATGCTGTTGCCACCACCAGAATGCCGTCATTGCAAAGCTCAGCAGTGTGGCATTTTTTTTGTGTGTCTGCCTCTGATAACAGCGATGCCATTTGCAACCTGTGCCAAAAGAAACTGAGTCGTGGGAAGTCCAACACTCACTTTGGTACAACTGCTTTGCGAAGGCACATGATCTCACATCACAAACGCCTATGGGATCAACACATGAGTACAAGTAGCACACAAACTGAAAGCCACCATGCTCCTCCTGGTCCAGCATCTTCAGCCACGTCAACCACTGCTGTCCTCCCTGCCCCCTCTCAACCAATCGCCACTCCGTCTCTCACCTTCAGCAGTTCCTGCTCATCTGCCCACAGTCAGGTGTCTGTTAAGGAAATGTTTGAGCGTAAGAAGCCAATGTCACAGAGTCACCCCCTTGTCCGGCAACTGACAGCTGGCTTGACGGAACTCTTAGCCCGCCATCTTTTACCATACCAGCTGGTGGAGTCTGAGGCCTTCAAAAAATTTGTTGCTATTGGGACACCACAGTGGAAGGTACCCGGACAAATTTTTTTCAAAAAGGCAATCCCAAACCTCTACAATGTCATTGAAAAGGAAGTCATGGCATCTCTGGCATACAGTGTTGGGGCAAGGGTCCATCTTACCTGGTCTGCAAAGCACGGTCAGGGCAGTTATATCACGTACACTGCGCATTGGGTCAACCTGCTGACGGCTGACAAGCATGGAATGCGTGGCTCCGCAGCGGAGTTGGTGACACCACCACGACTTGCAGGCAGACCTACTGCCACCTCCTCTACTCCTACTCCATCCTCTTCGATATCCTCCTCGGCTGAGTCCTCTTCTGCTGCGGCGTCTGGCTGCACATCAACTGAATCCCCCAGCTCCCCAGGGGCTATTCCACATCCCGGATACGACAGTGTCACGCTGTCTTGGGGTTGACTTGCCTGAAAGCAGAGAGCCACACAGGACCAGCACTCCTGTCCGCCCTGAACGCACAGGTGGATCAGTGGCTGACCCTGCACCAACTGGAGATCGGCAAAGTGGTGTGTGACAATGGAACAAATTTGTTGTCGGCATTGAATTTGGGCAAGTTGTCACATGTGCCGTGCATGGCACATGTGTTGAATCTCATCGTACAACGCTTTGTGTCTAAGTACCCAGGCTTACAGGACGTCCTCAAGCAGGCCAGGAAGGTGTGTGGCCATTTCAGGCGTTCCTACACGGCCATGGCGCACTTTTCCGATATTCAGCGGCGAAACAACATGCCAGTGAGGCGCTTGATTTGCGACAGCCCGACACGTTGGAATTCAACACTCCTAATGTTCGACCGCCTGCTCCAACAAGAAAAAGCCGTCAACGAGTATTTGTATGACCGGGGTGCTAGGACAGCCTCTGCGGAGCTGGGAATTTTTTGCCACGTTACTGGACGCTCATGCGCAATGCCTGTAGGCTCATGCGTCCTTTTGAGGAGGTGACAAACCTAGTCAGTCGCACCGAAGGCACCATCAGCGACCTCATCCCATTTGTTTTCTTCCTGGAGCGTGCCCTGCGAAGAGTGCTGGATCAGGCTGTAGATGAGCGTGAAGAAGAAGAGGAAGAGTTGTGGTCACCATCACCACCAGAAACAGCCTTGTCATCATCGCTTGCCGGACCTGCGGCAACGCTGGAAGAGGAGTATGAGGAAGAGGAGTCAGAGGAGGAATGTGGCAGCTTTGAGGAGGAGGAAGACCAACCACAGCAGGCACCCCAGGGTGCTTATTGTTGTCACCTATCTGGGACCCATGGTGTTGTACGTGGCTGGGGGAAGAACAGACCGTCAATGACATCAGTGAGGACGAGGAACGGGAAATGAGTAGCTCTGCATCCAACCTTGTTCAAATGGGGTCTTTCATGCTGTCATGTCTGTTGAGGGACCCTACGTATAAAAAGGATGAAGGAGAACGACCTGTACTGGGTGGCCACGCTACTAGACCCCCAGTATAAGCAGAAAGTGGCAGAAATGTTACCAAATTACCGAAAGTCGGAAAGGATGCAGCAGTTCAAAACCAAACTAAAAAATATGCTTTACACAGCTTATAAGGGGATGTCACAGCACAACGGGAATCTAACAGGGGAAGAGGTGAGTGTAATCCTCCTCCTACCACGGCGGCAAGGACTGGACGATTTACAGATGTGTTGTTGATGGAGGACATGCGGAGCTTTTTCAGTCCTACACATCGCCACAGCCCTTCGGGATCCAGCCTTAGAGAACGACTCGACCGACAGGTAGCAGACTACCTCGCCTTAACAGCAGATATCGACACTCTGAGGAGCAATGAACCCCTTCACTACTGGGTGTGCAGGCTTGACCTGTGGCCTGAGCTATCCCAGTTTGCGATAGAACTTCTGGCCTGCCCTGCTTCAAGTGTCCTGTCAGAAAGGACCTTCAGTGCAGCAGGAGGCATTGTCACTGACAAGAGAAGTCGCCTCGGTCAAAAAGTGTTGATTACCTCACCTTCATAAAGATGAATGAGGCATGGATCCCGAAGGGACTGACAGTGGGGGATACGTTTGACTAACAAAAGGCCTGATTACATGCCTTGGCCTCAAAATGGTCCCCACGCTGCTGTATTTAATGTCTGCATACCGGATGACTTTCGTGAATTCTCCACCACCAACTAGGGTTCAAGCCGCAATGTCTTAGTCACTTTTCTGCCTGGAAAACATCAATTTTTCCGTCCGCTGCTACAATAGCGGCTGCAACAATGCCATTATTTTTCAGGCATGTGTACATGTCTAATTTTTCTGTCCTATGGTGCAGCACTGTGGCTGCAAAAACAGAACAAAAAAAAAAGGCACATACAAGTGTCAATTCCCCTTCGTGATTGTTACCTTGTTGTGGTGAAGGGGCTTGCGTATCACAATGAAGCAATCAGATTCATCACCTCTATGAGTGTGTTGGCAATGTTGCCACACCCCAGATGATAAGGCCGTTGCTTCATTATGGTCAGACCAAAAACGATCGGACGGCTGGATAATATTTCATAGAAAAAACATGAATTTACCTTTATTTTTATTTTTTAAGTTGTATGGGTTTTTAATACATAAAATAAAGTCTCTTAATAGTTTATTAGAAATAATGCAGACAATTAAAAAAATCCCCATCAACTCCAATACAAAGCAATTACAGAGCTCAGAACTAAATTATTTCATGATGTCGTAATGGTTCGTTAATTCAACAATGTTTAATCAATTCGACACACGTCCCCGGATAGGGTATGTAACAGGGATTAAACTGATAGGAATAGTACTAGGTAAGACACCACTCATATAGTGTGTCACAGCACATTGCTCTGTGCACGCGCAGTGCCCCAATTTGGGAGCAAGAGGAGCGACCAAGCTGCTTTTTCCATCTCCGGTTCCTAAAATCAATTCAGTTTGGTGTATAAGAGTTTGGTCTGTCACTGTGAAAATAGTAAAATATTTTTCACAAAAGGCAATCCCTGATATGGGATGTAACAGGGATTAAATTGATGAGAATAGTACTACAGAAAATACCACTCATATGGAGTGTGACAGTAAATTGCACGGCGCAGACGCAGTGACCGTGGATTAAAACAAAGGGGAGGGAGCTAGCGTTTTTTTAACCATCTCCCCGTTCGAAAAATCAATTCAATAAATGGACCCCAGATTGAGGATGTTAGAGGGATTAAACTGATGAGAATAGTACTACAGAAAATACCACTCATATCGGGTGTGACAGTAAATTGCACGGCGCAGACGCAGTCACCATGGATAAAAACAAAGGGGAGGGAGCCAACATTTTTTTAACCATCTCCCCGTTCGAAAAATCTATTCAATAAATGGCCCCCAGATTGGGGACGTTAGAGGGATTAAACTGATGAGAATAGTTCTACAGAAAATACCACTCATGTCGGGTGTGACAGTAAATTGCACGGCGCAGACGCAGTCACCGTGGATAAAAACAAAGCGGAGGGAGCCAGCGTTTTTTTAACCATCTCCCCGTTCGAAAAATCAATTCAATTCACCTTTCAGGGACCCTTAGTGTTGTAGTTGGCTGGGTGGAGGAAGAAACCTTCAATTACATCACCGGGACATGGCTAGCTTGTTATCCAACCTTGTTCAAATGGGGAGTTTGCGGTTGTGCAAATGGACTGTTTGTGGTTGTTTGCGGTGCATTAAAAGGGAGTTTGATCTGTCAATGTCTGTGAAGCGGGCGTAACCCTTACACTACCTGATCGATACAACATCATACCTGATCGTATACACACACTGGATGTTTTAAAGCATGTTATTCCAAGCAATTTAGGAATGTTAGTTGATTTATGCCCTTTATGGATTAAAACCCGACTTGCCATAGATCCCCTTCCGGCATGCCACAGTCCAGGTGTTAGTCCCCTTGAAACAACTTTTCCATCACTATTGTGGCCAGAAAGAGTCCCTGTGGGTTTTAAAATTCGCCTGCCTATTGAAGTCTATGGCGGTTCGCCCGCTTCGCCCGCGACATCACTACTTATCACTACTTGCCCGCCTAGCGGAGGAAGCGGCTGATGTCTCCTCCACATCTTGGCTGGGCAGTAGCTGCTGACTGTCCTCGAGTAGCTCGTCCTCAATTTATAGTGGAGCTAAGCCCACAGTATACAATATTTCTGTGGTTGAGGGAACAGCAAAGGACAGAGGCACGTTGAGGACAGGTGAGGGCGCAGGGCCTGCTCCTGGGTTGTGTCTGACAAACCCACTGACTGTTGGCTGGGGGTGTCTGATGTGACTTGGGATGAAGTGGATGACCAAGTTAACCAATCCAGAACCGCTGGGTTGCTGGTCAAGACACGACCGGTAGATGACACCAGAAGCTCAGGCCTTTCGTTGCGACTCCTGCTGCCACTCGCCCTTACTCTGCTGAGACTTCTGCCTGCGCCAGAATCATTTAGTCCTCTGCCACTCCTCTGCGCATGGCCTGGCAATTCTCTGTCTGACATACTTGCTAACTAGCTGAACTAAATAAATTAAAAGCAAATTAAAACACCCCTAAAAGCGACGAAAATATTTTTCATGTTGTACTGAAATAAGCCTCTAAACACTTTCACCACAAATACCTGCAACAGTGAAGTGCGTATGTATTTTGCCTTTCTGTACTGAAATAGGCTATTAAACTCTCTCACCACAAATAACTTCAGCAGTCAAAGGAGTATATATTTTTCTTTTTGTACTGAAATAGGCCACTAAACGTTTTTACTGAGAATAAGTGCACTGTAAGGATAAGCACCTGACAACACTGGCTAATCCCTCAAACTGATGTTAAAATCTGAGCAATTCGCCAATATCTCCCAGTCAGGAACATATCAGAGCCCCTCATGCACCACGTCAAGGTTTTTCAGCATGGCATAGGGTCCTACCACTAGACTAACTATGGTATGTGAACAGGGTCTGAAACGCTTTCGCCACAAATAACTGCAACACTGAAGTGCGTATATATTTTTCTTTCTGTACTGAAATAGGCCACTAAACACTTTCATCACATATAACTGCAACAGTGAAGTTCGTACATATTTTTCTTTCTGTACTGAATTAGGCCACTAAACGCTTTCGCCACAAATAACTGCAACAGTGAAGTGCATATATATTTTTCTTTCTGTACTAAAATAGGCCATTGAACGCTTTCACCACATATACCCTATTTTTCGCACTATAAGACGCACCTAGGTTTTTGGGGAGGAAAATAAGAAAAAATATATTTTTTACCAAAAGGTGTGCTTTTGGTGGGTTTGGAACTGATGGTGGTCTGTGCATGACACTATTACTGGAGATCTGTGGATGGCACTATTATGGGGGATCTGTCGAGGACACTGTTATGGCGGTCCTGGGGATCTGTGGATGATGCACTGTTATGGGGGATTTGGGGATGACGTACCTTTATGTGGGATCCGGGGATGGCACTGTTATGGGGGGATCTGTGGATGACACACTATTATGGGGGATCTGTGGATGACACACTGTTAAGGGGGATCTGGGGATGACACACTGTTATGGGGGATCTGTGGATGGCACTGTTATGGGGATCTGTGGATGGCATTGTTATGGGGATCTGTGGATGGCACTTTTATAGGGAATCTGTGGATGGCATTGTTATGGGGGATCTGTGGATGGCCTTATTATGGGGAATCTGTGGATGGCACTGTTATGGGGGATCTGTGGATGGCACTGTTATATATGTGTCATCCACAGATCCCCCACATATATATTCGCACTATAAGGTGAAGAAAATAAGAAAAAATATATTTTTTTACCAAAAGGTGTGCTTTTGGTGGGTTTGGAACTGATGGTGGTGCATGACACTATTACTGGAGATCTGTGGATGGCTCTATTATGGGGGAGATCTGTCGAGGACACTGTTATGGCGGATCTGGGGATCTGTGGATGATGCACTGTTATGGGGGATTTGGGGATGACGTACTTTTATGGGGGATCTAGGGATGGCACTGTTATGGGGGGATCTGGGGATGACACACTGTTATGGGGGATCTGTGGATGGCACTGATATGGCGGATCTGTGGATGGCATTGTTATGGGGATCTGTGGATGGCATTGTTATGGGGATCTGTGGATGGCACTTTATGGGGAATCTGTGGATGGCACTGTTATGGGGAATCTGTGGATGGCACTGTTATGGGGGATCTGTGGATGGCACTGTTATATATGTGTCATCCACAGATTCCCCACCCTATAGATCACCGCCAGTGCCATCCATAGACCCCCCACCCCTTAACAGTGCCATCCACAGATGTCCCACATAAAAGTGTCATCCATAGATCCCGCCACCCCCCCCCCCTGCCTCTCTAGTGCTGCCTTATGCAAATATAAAATGTCTCATTAAATTTAAGGTGATTAAAGGATTAAACATGCCCCCTCACTTGTAATACTACCGAACACAGTAACATTTTCTGTACAACTGCTTTATTCATAAAGTAGGTGGCGCAGGCACATGACATCAGGGAGTTACGCAGCCGCCTGCCCCGCCTGCCTGCGGCGTACAGAAGCTGTTACTGTGTTCGGTAATATTACAAGTGAGGGGGCATGTTTAATCGTTTAATCACATTTAATTTGATGAGACATTTTAGATTTGCAAAAGGCAGCACTGGAGCGGCGGGGCCGGAGTACAGTGAACGCACTGGCCCCGCCGCAATTGCTGACCCCCAGCTCTTCCTCCCAGTCACTCCCCGCTCATACATCGCAGTCTGCGATACTAGAGCATCGCAGACTGCGATGTAAAATGTCAGCATTCGCCCCATAAGACGCAGGGACATTTTCGCCCCATTTTTCTTATGGGGCAAAAATACGGTAACTGCAGAAGTGAACTGAGAATATATTTTTCTTTTGGTACTGAAATAGACCACTAAACGCTTTCACCACATATAACTGCAGAAGTGAAATGCGTATATATATTTTTTTATGTAATAAAATACTCCACCAAATGCTTTCACCACAAATAACTGCAACAGTGAAGTGCATAGATATTGTTCTTTTAGTACTGAAATATGTCACTAAATTCTTTTACTGCAAATAACTGCAACAGTGAACTGCGTATATATTTTTCTTTTTGTACTGAAATACCACTAAACACTTTCAACACGTATAACTGCAGAAGTGACCTGAGAATATATTTCTCTTTTGGTACTGAAATGGGCCACTAAACGCTTTCACCACATTTAACTGCAGAAGTGAACTGAGAATATATTTTTCTTTTTGTACAGAAATAGGCCACTAAATGCTTTTAGCACATATAACTACAGAAGTGAACTGAGAATATATTTTTCGTTTTGTACTGAAATAGGCCGCTAAATGCTTTTACCGCAAATAACTGCAACATTCAAAGGCGTATATATTTTTCTTTTTGTACTGAAATAAGCCACTAAATGCTTTTGCCACAAATAACTGCAACAGTGAAGTGCGTATATATTTTTCTTTCTGTATTGAAATAGGCCACTAAACACTTTAGCCACAAATAACTGCAACAGTGAAGTGCGTGGATATTTTTCTTCCTGTACTGCGTATATATTTTTCTTTTAGGACTGAAAAACGCCACTAAACGCATTCACCACATTTAACTGCAGAAGTACCGTATTTTTTGCCCTAGGTTTTTGGGGAGGAAAATAAGAAAAAAAATATTTTTAACCAAAAGGTGTGCTTTTGGTGGGTTTTGAACTAATGGTGGTATCTGGATGGCACTATTATGGGGGATCTGTGGATGACACACTGTTATGGGGGATCTATGAAAGACACTGTTATGGGGGATCTGGGGATGGCACTGTTATGGGGATCTGAGGATGACCCACTGTTATGGGGGGATCTGTGACAGACACTGTTATGGGGGATCTGTGGATGGCACTGTTATGGGGTGTCTGTGAAGGACACTGTTATGGGGGATCTGTGGATGGCACTGCTATGGGGGATCTGTGGATGGCACTGTTATGGGGGATCTGTGGATGGCACTGTTATGGGGGATGGCACTGTTATATATGTGCCATCCACAGACCCCCACCCACCCTATAACAGTGCCACCCACAGACCCCCCCACACCCCATAACAGTGCCATCCACATATGTCCCCCATAACAATGCCATCCTCAGATCTCCCATCCTATAATAGTGCCTTTCACAGATGTCCCCCATAAAAGTGTCATCCACAGATCCCCCTGCTGCTCACAGTGCTGCACTATAGGAATATAAAAGTTTTAATTCAATGCAAGTTGATTAAAGATGCCCCTTCACTTCTAATATTACTCACTAACAGCTGCATTAGAACACAGGCTGCGTCATTCATAAAGTAGGCGGCGCAGGCACGTGACATCAAGCAGTGCCAGTGCAAAGAAAATCTGCAAAGAAAAAGATAAATAGGACCTGGAACATTGCCATTAAAATGTAAAGATAAGGCTCCCTTGAGGTGATGCTGTGTTAAATCCCACATGTATCGCCTCCAACTATCCTGTGCGACTTCATTATCGGTGTTTACATAATGAATAAAAATCCTTCTTTATATAGTACTGAGGAGGAATACATTAATAGGATATCACTTACATATTTGTAGGTCGCCTTGTGGTTTAGCGTACAAGACTAGAGGAGCGCATGTCCAAGGGAATGTCTCTGTAGTAGACACACCAGGTGATATGCAGGCACTTCTCGACTGACGGAAATACGTACCTCTGATACAAAGCAGGCGCAGAAATACGTACCTCTGATACAAAGCAGGCGCATTAATTTTTAAATAAGCCACCAAAAAGCGCCTTTGCAGTGTACACAAAACAATCCAAATCTTGTCAAAAAGGTGCCTTCTTTTCCACTTGTGGGGTGTTTTAATTGTTTTTATTTGACCCAATAACCTTTGTGATTTTTAATGGTGTGCGTCCTTTTTCATGCATGTAATTTCTATTTTCTGTTTTTTTTTATTTTTATTACTGCCATGTCAATATGTAGGACAGCAACCGTAGTGTATTGTTAGTCATATTGGTGGTGCCCGTCTCTTTTTTTCTATATACATGCCTTAATTATAGACAATGCTGTATGCCTGAACAAGAGGTGTAGAAAAATGTCTGACATATTGACATTGCTTGACCATTTTCCATCCAGTCTTTTTACAGGGGACCATAGTAAACCTTTCCTGAAATTAAGAAGGTGCAGAAGCACTTCTCAGAACACCCTGCTCCTTCAAGTATTATTGGCTTGGTTAGGCTTTTCCAGTATGTGGGATATAAATCCTTTAAATCTATATGGAATCCCTACTCCACACCCTGGAAAAGCTGAAAGCCTATGAAATCAGAATGGTTTAGAATGGTCTGGGAAGTGCTGCTGCACCTTTGTGGTTTCAGCAAAGTTTTAGGTCCCTTTTAAATAACATTTTCCTCATCCTTGCATTATTAATTTAGCAAACTAAAAAATATCCTCAAAAGAGTCCTTAGTGTCTGCAGTCTACATTTCTAAGCAATATATTTTTTCTGAGTACATCTCAATCAATTTATGAGTGCATTATTATGTTTTTTTCTGTGATTTTTTTCATAAATGTAGCCAGAGACATCCGCATATTTGTTTATAATATCGTGCAGGGTGTTTTTATCTTTTTGTTTTCTGTGATTTTTGCTATGTAGTATTTGCTTGAGGGACTGGCACCTTCAAGTGTGAATGCGTTCCTATTTTATCATGGGAGTAGTATTCCTGTGCACTTTTGCCCCACCTATCTAAGAGGCAATCTTGATTAGGTAGTACATATAGCTGTGTGTGCTCCTCCTCTCATTGGTTGCTGATGCACTTAGAGGTGAATAGGAGCAGCACACTATATGTGGAGGGTCTGCACTCCTGATCATAAATACACAACTGCATAGATAGGTTGAGCGTAGGAACCCACCTGACCTCAGACCACCTTGACGTCTGGTAGGTGAGCATAGATGTGTTTTGATCAAAATATATTAACTAAGAGTCTCAGAGCTTATTATATCAGAATGAGGTCTTAGTTCATATATCATGTTTGCATCTAATTTATGAGTGCATTATTATCTTCTTTTTCTGTGATTTTTTTCATAAATATAGCCAGGGACATCCCCATATTTGTTTATTATATCGTACAGGGTGTTTTTATATTTTTGTTTTCGGTGATCTCAATCATGCCTGTTAATTTCTGGTATACTGTACCTATATTTCAAAACAGAAAGAAATGTTCTGTAAAAATGTTATTGTTTTCTAACCAGATATATTTGAATAGCATGGCACAGTTTTCAAAGGTTGTTCCAGCGCCAACAAGTGACAGGTATGTATTATGTAACAAAATATGTAAACTGCAGAGAGTACCAAATAAGGTTGAAAAGCATGCTTCTGACCATCAAAGAAGATAGATGTACTTGGCTATCAATGAAATGTATTGTGAGTGTTATGTCAAATCAGTAATGTAGCTGTTAGGAGGACATCTAGTCATTTATATTTCATACATCACTAAGACTTACATAACAGCTCATAAAAAGTGATACATTTATTTAAATGGTAGTGTAAACATTTCACGTCTTAGGGTGGGTTCACATCAGCGACGTTATGGATTCTATTATGGCTTTCCGTTATAAGATGGTTATAACAGAAAATAACAAAATCTATGAGACGGAAATCAAAACGGATCCTTCACAATACAAGTCTATGGGCAGCAGAACGGATCCGTCCTGGTTTCTATTATGCAGCTGTTGGAGACACTAAAACATGATTTTTTTTATTTTTTTTCTAAAATGCTTCTATTGTGTTAAAGTGAAATAAATTAAAAAAAAGTATACATATTAGGTATTGTCGCATCTGTAACAACCAGCTCTATAAAGATATCACAGGAATTAACCCCTCAGGTGAACACCATATAAAAATACGGTGTAAAAAAGCCGCTTTTGTCACCTTACATCACAAAAAGTGTAATACCAAATGATCAAAAAGGTTTATGCACCCCAAAATCATACCAATCAAACTGTCATCTCATCCCTCAAAAAATAAGACCCTACCTAAGACAATTGCCCCCAAAAATAAAAATAAACTATGGGTCTCACAATATGGAGACACTAAAACATGACTTTTTTTGTTTCAAAAATGCTGTTATGGTGTAAAACTTAAATAAATTAAAAAAGTATACATATTAGGTATTGCCATGTCCGTAAGAACCTGCTGTATAAAAATGTCACATGACCTAACCCTTTAGGTGAACATCGTAAAAAAAACTCTTGAAATAGATCGCTCTGTGTGTAATAAATCTATGAGTTTCACTTTTTGAATTGAATTACTGAAATAGGCTAGCTTTTTGATGATATTCTAATTCAGTAAATTACGGTTTTATTTAATTTTTACGGGAATGCAAAATAAACATCAAAAACAAAGTATCAAAATACAATAGGTACAAAATTTAAGATAGTATGAGATCTTGACAAAAAAAAGTTTCATAAGTAATACTACTAGAAACATCAGAACAGGTAAATTATTGGTGTACATTGAATATATCCAGGTCTAACCTGGGCGCATAAAGGGGGGGTTTGGGGAGAGGGGAGAGGAAAGAGGTAGGGAATGCGGGGATATAACTGTATCCATAATTGAAAGAAAAGACATAAGGATCAGTGTCTTGGACATGCCTAAACAGTTTTAAAGTATAATACCAAACGCAGCGTGGACAGATCAAAGATAGATTGTATATGTAAATGTAACAAAGAACCGCTCTATTACAGAACATAGTGTATTAGAACAATGTCGCAAGTGTGTCCTGTTCCAAAGCATACAGCCATTTGGACCATATCTTGCGAAATTTTTCTGGTTTACGAGCTGCAGACCATCTCTTCTTTTCGAATGCCGCGACTTTTAGAAATTCAGACATCCACTCATTTGTTGTGGGAGTTTCTTGTCGCAACCAATGTCTCGGAACTAACCTTTTCGCCACATTAAGGATAAATATGCATAAGTCGGACCTAACAACTTGTTGGCTTGAATTAAACAAATTGAAGAGTACCAAATTCGCTGATATTGTTATCTCCGTATTAAAAACCAGGTTTATAATTTTCTCAATAGAGTCCCAGAAATCGTGTAGCAGGGTGCAAGAGTACCAAATGTGTTCATAAGATCCGATGCCCTGGCCACACCTCCAGCACATGTTAGATAAAGTAGGATTGAATTTATTCAGCAAAACTGGTGTTCTATACCACCTAGATGTTAATTTATATTGTAGCTCTTGATAAGCATAGGCTGGTGTGTTGGACAGGGCATTTTTGATAACCGACAACTTTTCAGAGTCGTGTAGTTTAAAAGTTAATTACTTGTTCCAACTATTGAGGAAATTAGGGGAATCGGAACTATCAGTAAGCAAGCTGTAGCATTTAGAGACTATATGAGTAGTGGGAGATTCTGATCGAATCAATTTATGCCACCAATTCAAGTCACTTAACATGGATGTGGGAGTCTCAAAATCAGTTAAAAATTTAAAAAGTTGATATTCTAATTCATCGAGATGCACCCATATTTTTTTCTTAAGTTTCACAATTGTCTTTGAGAGCATATTCCAGTTATATGTGTCTTATTATTCATATTATACATGTCTTTATATCATAGATATACATTTTATTGGAGATCACACTCATCTAGGAAACATTTATATATTGCTTCTCTTATTGCTTTTCTTATTGAATTATGGTGAAGAACTCAATCTAATAGGAATTTTGTCATTTACAGGTGAACATGTACATATTTCCTTTCAGTTTCTACCTCCTATCAAGGTCATAGCCAGATGCCTTTTTTAAGACAATCAGCCAATTTTCTACAACCTTGCTAGATAGCTGCTTTCTTAAAGAGACAGCCTTGAGAAGACATATTGATACATTTGTATGCCTCTTTTCAACTGCATGAAAAAGCACAGTCTGATCCATTTCATACAAACACACACAGAAAAAAGTGTACCACACAGTCAAGTTTTTTTTTTAATTCAGATATTTTTTATGTAACATTTTTCAATATACAGAACAATTAAGCATGACATACCCTCCCTCACCCACCCTTCCCATTCCATTATGTCTGTAGTATACAAATAGCAGTCTATATGCAATACAGTCTGCAGTCTGTGGCATAGTCCATGATTTAGGTTAACATGGAAGCCTATGTACTACAGTATGGTTATCCTCTCAATGTATAGTATACATCTGACATTCAGGGCAATCCCAGCTACACATGTATACTAAATGTACTATGCTAAGAGTGCCACATCTGGGGTATTCTTTGAATCAGATAAATGTATTATCCAGATCTGCCAAAAATAATGCCTTTTTCCAAAATCATGAACATTTTCTGGTTTTAAAGGGCATCTGCCAGCAGATTTGTACCTATGAAACTGGCTGACCTGTTGCATGTGCACTTGGCAGCTGAAGGGAGCTGTGTTGGTCCCATGTTCATATGTACCCTCATTGCTGAGAAAACAATGGTTTAACATATGCAAATAAACATCAACAAATAAGTTATATAAACTAGACAGTTTAATGATGCACTAGATTGTCTGTCTAAGGACTGTATTAGGCTTGGAGATACTCAGCCAGATCATTGCTAACAAGCATTCAGAGGAACTCTTATTAGCAATGATCTACCTGTGTTAAAGTGCCGGTGACTACCAAAGAAGGAGCAAATAATCCGTCGGGCAATCTCCATTTTTTAAAAGGAAAAAAAATCATTGTATACAGTGGGTCACATGGAGCTATCTAATCATGCTCTGCTGCCTGCAAATAATGATTTTATATGGGGATGAGCAAAGGCATTAGCGATCGTTCCTCCACATACTGTGTAGGAGATTGCGGCATGTAACAACAGTGGTCTCCTCCACTGATGAGCAGGTGATTGTCGGGAAGGAACTATTTCTTCCCAGCAGTCGTCAGCCTCATCTGCTGGTCTAATACAGGCCTAAATTTACTGTCTACACATTAGATAGGATTAGTAAATTAGTAAAAAGATAAGATTTAGTATGTTTGTGTTACATTTTTCAATAGGAGTAGTAACATGGGGTTAACTAATATAACAACTGTGTAAGAGCAGGTACATGGAGCTACCTTGAAACCAGATCTGGCTTGCTCATATTCATTATTATAGCATTTTTATTGCCTGTTTGTTTTAATTATGATTCCTAGGAATGTGCTACTCTATATATATTTGTAAAAATATTAGTGGAGGGCTTACTATTTTTTTCTAACTTTTCAACTTGAAAGAGTCTATAAATGGTATAGATTATTATTGATTATATTATATAAAAGATAAAAAGGAGGGTACAAGGTAAGTGTTCTGTTCGTTCCCCAGATTATGTTTTTTTTTTTTTTCCTGAGAAGGGGGTGGGGGGAGGTATTTAAAAGCCTTGTAAAACAAAATCACAATCCCTAATTAGGCTATTATAGATGTAGTGAAAACTGAAATGTGTCTAACCAATATACTTTAAAGAGGACCTTTCATGTTTTTTTAAAATTCTAAATAAATATCTTTACTTGCTGGGTACCCGCGGCTGATGCTGCCACCCTGCCTGTTTTTTTTAAATATCTCTCCTACACCCTGCTGTGCTCCCCTGTAGTTTTCCCGCTCAGTATGTTAATAGTGAGCATCAGTACAGGGAGGAGGAGACACCAGGGTTTCTCAATGGGCATCTCCTCCTCCCTGTACCAATGCTCAGTATTAACATACTGAACGGGAAAAATACAGGGGGGCACAGCGGGGCAAAGGAGCGATATTAAAAAAAAAAAACAGGTAGGGTGGCAGCGTACCCTGCAAATAAAGGTATTTATCTAGAATTTAAAAAAAACATGAAAGGTCCTCTTTAAGTATATCACCTCTGTAACTGTATATATTTTTTTTTTTGTAGAATCTCCATGCCTTGCTTCCCTTGCTGCATCTTCCTCATGCTGTTTCACTGAAACACTGAGTGAACATCTGCAGCTGCATCACCCTCCTCCCTGTCTTCTATATGCTAAACAAAATCATAACTTAATTTATCAATTGACACAGCAGACCTTTGCTCTGGAGGACAGGGGCTGATGGGGATACACATGAATACGCTGAACAGTGTGCATTCATATGTACATGAGCATAGTGTATATGTTAACATATAGGTTAATTAGGTATTCATAGTGCTGTAGGAGAGAGAGAGGTGGCAAATCAGCTGCACCTACAGGTGCCTAAGACACGTAATAGAGTACTGCTCTAGATAGGTTTTCTTCTTTTGATGAATGACAGATTCACATTAACTAATTGCCTGTAGCTAGTGACCAGGACAAGGGCTAAAGGCTGCTGGAAGATAAGGAAAATCCCACTTTCACCTAGTAAAATATGGTATAAAGTTTCATTCATTCACACGTGCTGCTGATTTATGCAGAAAACAACAAAAGCAATCAATTCTTTCAACACAAAAAATATATAATATCCATGTATTATCCATGTAATATCCTCTCTATTCAGCTCTTACTTCACACATAAAAAAATAAAATAAAATAAAAACCTTGACAAAGTCTTCCTGCACGTCGACTTGTCTACTTGGTAAGATGTTTGCCAGACCTGAGTTACAATGTATTTGGCGAGCTCCTTGGTCTGTAATGTAATTTCAATCTGCATAAATATGTAAGTCCAATAACAAACTGTGACTTAAACAAATGTTTAGCAAACAAGTAGTAAAGTGAAAAGATGATCATCCCTCTTCGCATTTTGTGCCAGATGTGTTTTTTGATGACAATAAACGATGTTGAAAGAAGTTTTTGAACTGATATTTCATGGAAAGTATCTGCATCATATTACTATCATTGGATGCAATATGTCATTTGGCAAAAAAGCTCAAATTCTGAAAGATAAAAATGCTTCTTAAAATGTTACCATTGTAGAATATATGTTAGATATTATAGTTTTTTTTTTGTCTATAGGAAGTCTGTCACTAGGACAGATCTCTTAATCTAAAAGAAGTCAACAGAAGCTTCTTATGTGTATATTTTTCATGACTGTTAATGCAGTCATGTAGACCTGCTCAGTAATCATGATGCCCAGTTCACATGGACCATGATTTCTTGCAACGTCTGAACAATTCCGTTCACGTTTAGCTAAATCGGTCTTCCAATTTGATTCAGGTATGAATAAATTGATCCCAAATTGAAAGTGCTTTAAGTACCTAGAAATCTTATTTTCCTGTCTCATGCTCTATATATGAGGCAGCACCCTAAGGACCCATTCATACAAGGTTGTGTGGTATCAGAATTTGACGTGGATGCAATGCCAAAAAAACACTACCAGCTGCAGTGCTGAATCTGCCTACCATTGTTTTCAATAGAATGTTGCTCTGCACTTCGTGGTTTATAGCCAAGACCATGGTGTGGTATCTTGATGGACGCCACTGGAACATTTGCTGTGCACAATCCAAATTCAGCAATTACACTTCTTTTTGCAAATCTTACTGAACCGTCAAGTCTGCACTTTTTGTCTGCATTCCATCCCTCTTTGCCCATGATAGGCATCCATCTCCTATAAGTGCTTCTGGCATAATGAATTGAACTCTCATGCCCTGTACTCTCCCAGACCCCGATTGACTGTTTGGGTTGTTACCAAAAGGGACACTATTTAGAGCAGAAGTGGCAGTACATGGGAAAACCAATCCAATCTTCTACAACATGTGTTGTATTCGTTAGATAAGTCAGATGTTGCTTTGAGACTTTAAAAATAATGCCTTCTCCTAGATAAAACACAAGCTATAATAAAGATGGTAATTATATACCATACAAAGAGTATAGCAATAGGCACACTTACACCTGTAATGTGTGTTATAATATTTAATAGACTGTGATAATAATAAAAAGGCTATTTCTGTATTAATACACCTCTAAAATACCTCTAAAATGCATACAACACTGGAATTCATATTGTCCATAGAGTCTCTATGCACCAATAGTGATAAAAGAAATATAGTCCAACCAGTAGATGTAAAACAAATCAAATCAAATCAACCGTAGTATGCCGTATAATGAATTCACTCTGTAGTAGTCCCAAATTAGTTGCTATATGGTTGGTATAGCGGCTCCCGGTCGGTCGGAACCTGGGTTTATAAGATATGATGGTAATGTTGAGTGTGGCGTCCCACACCTGTTACCTTAAACCTCCACCGCCGTCTGTCCTTAGTATCGTTCTCGTTCCACTATCAGAGCCGAGGTTCAGGGTTCCCAGCGCGTGTGCTGTATTTGCCTGCTTCGGCGTCCACGTGTCAATGACGTCACTCCTTCTTCCTGTGGGTACAGCGGGCGCGTTCGGGGTAAGCCGTATGTTCGCAATGAGAGGCTTAGATACGACTGTGCTGGCTACTCCCAGTATTTGGGGCTCTGGAGATGGTGAGGGAGCGCTGGCCCTCAGTGATGTGGGTACTCACATCACTGAGGGCCCAAGCGCTCCTCACCATCTCCAGAGCCCCAAATACTGGGAGTAGCCAGCACAGTCGTATCTAAGCCTCTCATTGCGAACATACGGCTTACCCTGAACGCGCCCGCTGTACCCACAGGAAGAAGGAGTGACGTCATTGACACGTGGACGCCGAGCAGGCAAATACAGCACAGCGCTGGGAACCCTGAACCCTCGGCTCTGATAGTGGAACGAGAACGATACTAAGGACAGACGGCGGTGGAGGTTTAAGGTAACAGGTGTGGGACGCCACACTCAACATTACCATCATATCTTATAAACCCAGGTTCCGACCGACCGGGAGCCGCTATACCAACCATATAGCAACTAATTTGGGACTACTACAGAGTGAATTCATTATACGGCATACTACGGTTGATTTGATTTGATTTGTTTTACATCTACTGGTTGGACTATATTTCTTTTATCACTATTGGTGCATAGAGACTCTATGGACAATATGAATTCCAGTGTTGTATGCATTTTAGAGGTATTTTAGAGGTGTATTAATACAGAAATAGCCTTTTTATTATTATCACAGTCTATTAAATATTATAACACACATTACAGGTGTAAGTGTGCCTATTGCTATACTCTTTGTATGACAATTTCTGCCTTTTGGTTTGGGCGAACCTATTAGCAACAGAGCACCTTATTTCCAATCTTACATTGGGTGTGCCACTTTACATTTTCTCTCCCTTTTTTGGTAATTATATACCATCATGCCCATTTATTTTCCCAGCATTTAAACTGAATCAGTAGTGAAGGGTTCCCATGCTACAGTAAAATGTATCAGCTCCATGATCAATTTTAGATACACAGAAATGCAACAGCACTCCGCAACCAGCACTCTGCCCTGCCTCTATGCTAGAAGCTATCAGAGGTCATTAGTGTACATTTTGATCAAAAAGGAATAAGCCACTCGCCACGTCAAGGCCACCTCTATTAGTGGTCCTAACGCTAAATCCTACCTGTTATGGGCCATGAAGCCACATAAAATCCAGGGAGTGCGGGCCCAGCATGCATGCTAGGATCAACCGTGCTCATTAACCCTTTCTGGTGCCATAACAGCGTCCATTAGATCCAGGGATGCAGGTACCAACATGCATGCTGAGCCCTCTGTGTACTCTTCCTGGAGCCAGATGGCTCTCAGTAGGCACTTTGAATGCAAGTTCAGTTTTATACTTGCTCTGATTAAAACCAGCCTCTAGGGCAGACAAACTAGTCAGGTGGGCACGACTGAAAGGAGGCTGCCACACCTCCAGCATATACTACACAGAAACACAAGGGGGGGTCAGTCAGCATGTCCCTGTATGCATGGCAAAGTATACATACAAACACAGAAATGCAACAGCACTCTGCAACCAGCACTCTGCCAATTTATTTTAGAGTTATATCAAAATGAAGGAAATGCTTAAAACTTTTTATCTTGTATCTTATTTATTTAAATTGCTCCTTATAGGCTTTATTCTGGAGTTTGAAGTGAAGGAGGTGGTCCTATCAGTGACTGGCAGCTATTTATCATAGAGGAACGGCTGTCAATCACTTATAGGACCACCTCCTTCACTTTAAACTCCAGAATAAGCAGGGATATAAATTAATAAAATAACGGTTTCAATGAATCTGTTCCCATAAAATATATATATATATATATATATATATATATATATATCAATATGACCAGCTTCTCCTGTAAAATGCTATCTGAAGCACAAATACCATGTTCAGTATGACAGGTTCCTTTCAAGATGTCAACTGTATAGTCATAATAATATTAGAAGCAAAGTAAAAAGAAATCAAATTTACAAAAAGCATTCACTGATGCCTTACTGATTGAACTCTGTGGAGCACATGGTGACCAGAAATTGGCAAGCAGAGGGTCTCTGGGCCTCTCTTTATTTGACAGGTGAGGGTTCCAGAGGTGCAACTAACATTCATCAGGCATTTACGATCTCTTCAGTAGCCAATTTCTTTAGTGTAATGGAGTTCTGATAGAGACAGCAGTGTGATTGCTGTTCTCTGTGCTTTGCTGTATAATTAGACAGTTAACTTGGATATACAGGGTGGGCCATTTATATGGATACACCTTAATAAAATGGGAATGGTTGGTGATATTAACTTCCTGTTTGTGGCACATTAGTATATGTGAGGGGGGGAACTTTTCAAGATGGGTGGTGACCATGGTGGCCATTTTGAATTCGGCCATTTTGAATCCAACTTTTGTTATTTCAATAGGAAGAGTGTCATGTGACACATGAAACTTATTGGGAATTTCACAAGAAAAACAATGGTGTGGTTGGTTTTAACGTAACTTTAGTCTTTCATGAGTTGATGTCTGGTGAACGCAGTAACCGCGTCATTGCAGCAGATTTCAATGCAAAACACCCTACGAGACCACCCATCTCCCATGCTACAGTTAGCAAACTGCTTGCTAAGTTTCGTGAAACTGGTTCAGTGTTAGATTTGCCAAAATGTGGACGCATGAAATCTGTCACTAATGAAGAAACATCAGTGGCTGTCCTAGCTTCATTCAGCAAGAGCCCACAGTGTAGCACTTGCCGCATGTCACTGGAGAGTGGCAATAGTCGAACATCCCTTCGGCGGATATTAACTACTCACAAATGGCACCCTTACAAACTCCAGCTACTGCAGCATCTCAACGAGGATGACCCAGATCGGCGCACTGAATTTGCAGAATGGGCAAAACAAAAATTGGAACAAGACTCTCATTTTACGCAGAAGATTTTGTTCAGTGATGAGGCAAACTTTTATGTGAATGGTGACGTTAACAAACAAAACCACCACTATTGGTATGACACTAACCCACATTGGATAGATTCCTCCAAGACTGTTGGAACAAAAAAATTGATGGTACGTTGTGGTATATGGGGTACAAAGATAGTGGGGCCATTCTTCATCAATAGAAACCTCAAGGCCACTGGATATGCGTAATTGCTACATGATGATGTGTTTCCCTCCTTATGCACTGAAGCTGGCACGTTCCCTGAGTTTTTCCAGCAAGATGGTGCCCCACCACAATATGGGTGTCAGGTCCGAGCATTTCTAGATGAACAGTTTCCTGGAAAGTGGATTGGTTGTCATGGGCCAGTTGAATAGCCCCCAAGGTCTCCTGATCTGACCCCCTTAGACTTCTATCTTTGGGGTCATCTGAAGGCAATTGTCTATGCTGTGAAGATACGAGATGTGCAGCACCTGAAACTACGGATACTGGAAGCCTGTGCTAGCATTTCTCCTGCAGTGTTGCTATCAGTGTGTGAAGAGTGGGAGAAGAGGGTTGCATTGACAATCCAACACAATGGGCAGCATATTGAACACATTTTATAAGTGGTCAGAAACTTGTAAATAACTCATGAAAAAATAAAGTTACATTAAAACCAAGCACACCATTGTTTTTCTTGTGAAATTCACAATAAGTTTGATGTGTCACATGACCCTCTTCCTATTAAAAAAACAAAAGTTGGTTACCACCCATCTTGAAAAGTTTCCCCCCTCACATATACTAATGTGCCACAAACAGGAAGTTAATATCACCAACCATTCCCATTTTATTAAGGTGTATCCATATAAATGGCCCACCCTGTATAATTCGGATAGTTAGGGGGAGCTAGTCAGTGTAGGTTACATTGATTTATAGTGTAGCTGATAGGTTCGAGTGCAGGGTGTTAAATAGGGTTCTGCTGTCCATACATATATAGTGCTGTGATGTCACCCAGTTGCACGTATTGTGCAAAAATATGCGCATTATTAATTGCCGATTTTCGCAATCGTGAATATATATTGGAGCACTCTACCCGCGTATATAAAGCTATTGTAATTATCTCGAGTCTAAGTAAACTTCTAGAAGCTTGAAAAATGTACCCAAAGTGACTCATGTCTGTATTGCGCGCGCATTGCGCGAATATTACATTGCCGATTTTTCGGAGAAGATCAATAAGATAACTGCGGATTTGACAAATATTAACCCATATATTCGCGAAATATCGGAAGATTGAATATAGCCCCTGCTGCTCATCACTAATGGCTACATTAAATAGGTGCTTTTAATGTCTAATTTCAAAAAAAAAAAAAATAGTTTTACAAAATGCTGATTTATCTTCATGTCTACAAAGCTTCTTCAATAACTTTAGCTAGTGAACATTAAAAACAACTCAACTTCTTTCAGTACTGAGACATTTGTTGAGATACACATATTAAACACATTTACCCTCAGTTCACACTTGCACGTTTTTACAGCGTGTTCGAACGCGCTGTAAAACGCTCAACAGGAGAAAACTCATGTTTCCCTATGGGCATGGTTCTCACCTGAGCGTTTTACAGTGCGTTTGAACGCATTGTAAAACGCCCTACGCTCAAAGAAGTTCTTGAGCTTCTTTGGGGTGTTTTGTTGCACCTTTGCACCCATAGACTTCAATGGGAACGCACGTAAAACGCGCGTTTAACACACGTTAAAGTGTAGATATGCCTTTTTTAATTGGTCTCCAGAGTCATGAACGCGCGTATGACGCGCACTTCCTATTTGCAAAAACGCGATGTAATACGCGCGTAAAACGCGCGTCTCAGAAACGCTCAGGTGTGAACCCAGGGTTAGGGTAACATCTCTTAAGTTGTTAAAGCAAAGTTCTGTAGTTGTTAGAAATACGTTTTTAAGAAAATTATCAAGATCCTCTTTGACCTTGATTGTAAAATTTAGATAGACAATCTCTTTAAACAATATCATGTTTTGTTCACTCACTTATGTGTAATTGGATGCTGTTACACTGTGCTTTATTGTTACAAACTAGTGGTCAAGATAAGAAAAAATATTGTTACAGCTGTGGTTGGATTTTCAAGGTTAGTTACTTTGGGTTATGAAATAACCAAAATTAATTACTGTGATTGACATATGAAAACATGAAAAAGACATTTTACAATGGATATAAAAAAATGAACATCACTAAAATGAATCCTTGTAATGTTAAATTATGAATTATTTTCCTGAATAATCAATAAATGAATAATAAAATTTCTTATAATTACAGTGCCTTTAACCACTTAAGGACCCTGCCATATTTCACCTTAAGGACCCAGCCATTTTTTGCAAATCTGACCAGTGTCACTTTATGTGGTGATAACCACTTTTACTTATCCAAGCCATTCTGAGACTGTTTTCTCGTCACATATTGTACTTACTGACAGTGGTAAAATTGAGTCAACATTTTATTTATTTTTTATAAAAAAATACCAAATAAAAAAAAAAATCATATGGGACATGGTGTCAAAAAACCAATCCAGCAAAATCTGCCTTCCAAAAACCATATGGCGTTCCTTTCCTTTTGTGCCCTGACGTGTGGCCATACAGCAGTTTACAACCACATATGGTGTGTTTCTGTAAACTACAGAATCAGGGCAATAAACATTGAGTTTTGTTTGACTGTTAACACTTGCTCTGTTACTGGAAAAAATAAATTAAAATTATTATTTTTTGTTATTTATAACGTTCATCTGACAGGTTAGATCATGGGCTATTTTTATAGAGCAGGTTGTTACGGACGCGACTATACCAAATATAACTACTTTTTTGTTTCAGTTTTACATAATAAAGCATTTTTGAAAACTGTCTTATCCAGGGGCTCATTTTTTGCGGGATGAGATAATGGTTTGATTGGCACCATTTTGGGGTGCGTATGACTTTTTGATCACTTGCCATTACACTTTTTGTAATGTAAGGTGTAGTGTTGAACGAACAATTCGAGCATCGTTCGGGTTCGTACCTAATTTTGGGGTGTCCGGGACACGGACCCGAACCCGGACATTTTCAAAAAAGTTTGGGTTCGTCGATTACTTCCCGCTTTCTGAAGGGCTGCACAGCAGCCAATCAGCTAGCGTTTTACTTATTGCACTAAGAGCCCATCACAGCCATGCCTACTAATGGCATGGCTGTGATTGGCCAAGTGCAACATGTGACCCAGCCTCTATTTAAGCTGGAGTCACGTAGCGCCGCACGTCACACTGCTCTGATTAGTGTAGGGAGAGGACGCAGCTTCTGTCAGGGCGAGATTAGGCAGGGTAAAGTCAGCAACAGCACCTAATGAACGGATCGATCTACAGCTGTAAATGATTGAACTTGCTCACTGGTTTTTAGGCTGCACAGAGTGTTTTTCTGTCAGTTATTTTCTGGGGTGATCGGCGGCCATTTTGTGACTAGTGGTGCACCAGAACAAGCTGCCACCAAGTCCATCAATCCATCAATACTAGTTTTTTTTTGCTATTTCCTACATCAGGGGCTTGGCTGTGCTAATTGTCACCCCTAGAAACTCAGGATAGCAATTTCTATATTTTATTAAGGGGTTAAATACAATTGCCCAAATACCAATCCCCTAAATCTGGTGTTCCAGCTTTGGCTAGACTAGTATAATACTGTCTGCTGTTTGGCAAAGGATAGATTATTTTCTGGGGTGAAATTAATTTGCCAAAATAGCAATACCCTGAATCTGGTGTCCCAGCTGTTGCAGGCCAGGTTTCATAGTGTCCGCCAAAACATATATTTTGTTCTGGGGTGAAATTAATTTGCCAAAATAGCAATACCCTGAATCTGGTGTCCCAGCTGTTGAAGGCCAGGTTTCATAGTGTCCGCCAAAACATATATTTTGTTCTGGGGTGAAATTAATTTGCCAAAATAGCAATACCCTGAATCTGGTGTCCCAGCTGTTGCAGGCCAGGTTTCATAGTGTCCGCCAAAACATATATTTTGTTCTGGGGTGAAATTAATTTGCCAAAATAGCAATACCCTGAATCTGGTGTCCCAGCTGTTGAAGGCCAGGTTTCATAGTGTCCGCCAAAACATATATTTTGTTCTGGGGTGAAATTAATTTGCCAAAATAGCAATACCTCTGAATCTGGTGTCCCAGCTGTTGCAGGCCAGGTTTCATAGTGTCCGCCAAAACATATATTTTGTTCTGGGGTGAAATTATTTTGCCAAAATAGCAATACCCTGAATCTGGTGTCCCAGCTGTTGAAGGCCAGGTTTCATAGTGTCCGCCAAAACATATATTTTGTTCTGGGGTGAAATTAATTTGCCAAAATAGCAATACCCTGAATCTGGTGTCCCAGCTGTTGCAGGCCAGGTTTCATAGTGTCCGCCAAAACATATATTTTGTTCTGGGGTGAAATTAATTTGCCAAAATAGCAATACCCTGAATCTGGTGTCCCAGCTGTTGCAGGCCAAGTGTAAATCTGTCCATAAAGGGATACCATTCATCCAGGGCCTAAATACTAGCCCTAAAAGAGATATTCCCCTAAATCAGTGGTTACTGCTGTGCCTGGTTTAGTGTAATATGCTACATAAACAAATAGGCAGATCGTGTTAGGTGCCTGTAAAAAAAGGCCTGAATTTGAAATCAATACATTGGGCCAAATATTTTTTTCCTTATTGTGGTGCTTGGTGAACGGTAACAATGAGGAAAACATCTAGTAAGGGACGCAGACGCGGTCATGGTGTTAGTGTACCCTCTGGTGCTGGGAGAGGACGTGGCCATTCTGCCACAGCCACACGTCCTAGTGAACCAACTACCTCAGGTTCCAGTACCCGCCAGAATTTACAGCGATATTTGGTGGGGCCCAATGCCGTTCTAAGGATGGTAAGGCCTGAGCAGGTACAGGCGCTAGTCAATTGGGTGGCCGACAGTGGATCCAGCATGTTCACAACATTATCTCCCACCCAGTCTTCTGCAGAAAGCGCACAGGTGACACCTGAAAACCAAGCCCATAAGTCTGTCACATCACCCCCATGCTTATCAAGGAAACTGTCCGAGCCTCAAGTTATGCAGCAGTCTCTTATGCTTTTTGAAGACTCTGCTGGCAGGGTTTCCCAAGGGAATCCACCTAGCCCTTCCCCAGTGGTGGAAGACATAGAATGCACTGATGCACAACCACTGATGTTTCCTGATGATGAGGACATGGGAATACCACCTCATCGGAGTCCAAACGTCTCTGATGATGACGAAACACAGGTGCCAACTGCAGTGTGCAGACCGAACAGGAGGTCAGGGAGGAAGACTGTGTGAAAGACGATGCAGGGTACGATGAGGTCATAGACCCCACATGGAATGAAGGTCGTGCCACAGACTTTCATAGTTCAGAGGAAGAGGCAGTGGTGAGACTGAGCCAACAGTGTAGCAAAAGAGGGAGCAGGGGGCAAAAGCAGGCCAGCCGCCGCCAAGAGAGTTCGCCTGCTACTGGCCACAGCCACCAGGGACCGAGCACCCCAAAGGCAGCTTCAAGGAGTTCTCTGGCATTGCACTTCTTTAAACAATGTGCTGACGACAAGACCCGAGTGGTTTGCACGCTGTGCCATCAGATCCTGAAGCGAGGCATTAACGTTCTGAACCTTAGCACAACCTGCATGACCAGGCATCTACATGCAAAGCATGAACTGCAGTGGAGTAAACACCTTAAAAGCAAGGAACTCACTCTGGCTCCCCCTGCTCCCTCTTCTGCTGCTGCCTCGGCCTCTTCCTCCGCCTCGGGAGGAACGTTGGCACCTGCCGCCCACCAAACAGAGGATGTGCCACTAACACCACGACCTGCGTCACCAAGCATCTCCACCATGTCACACGGCAGCGTTCAGCTCTCCATCTCACAAACCTTGGAGAGAAAGCGTAAATTCCCACCTAGCCACCCTCGAGCCCTGGGCCTGAATGCCAGCATTTCTAAACTACTGGCCTTTGAAATGCTGTCATTCAGGCTGGTGGACACAGACAGCTTCAAACAGCTGATGTCCATGGCTGTCCCACAGTATGTTGTTCCCAGCCGCCACTACTTCTTCAAGACAGCCGTGCCTTCCCTGCACAACCAAGTATCCGATAAAATCAAGTGTGCACTGCGCAAACCCATATGTGGCAAGGTCCACCTAACCACAGATACGTGGACCAGTAAGCACGGCCAGGGACGCTAAATCTCCCTAACTGCACACTGGGTAAATGTAGTGGCGGCTGGGCCGCAGGCGGAGAGTTCCTTGGCGCACGTCCTTCCGCCGCCAAGGATCGCAGGGCATCATTATTTGCCTCGTGTAGGCTCCTCCTCCTACTCGGCTTCCTCCTCCTCTGCTTCCACCTGCTCATCCAGTCAGCCACACACCTTCATCACCAACTTCAGCACAGCCCGGGGTAAACGTCAGCAGGCCATTCTGAAACTTATATGTTTGGGGGACAGGCCCCACACCACGCATGAGTTGTGGCGGAGTGTTGAACAAAAGACCGACGAGTGGTTTCTGTCGGTGGGCCTCAAGCCCGGCCTGGTGGTGTGCGATAATAGGCGAAATCTCGTCACAGCTCTGGGACTAGCCAGTTTGACGCACATCCCTTGCCTGGCGCATGTGCTGAATTTGGTGGTGCAGAAGTTCATTCACAACTACCCCGACATGTCAGAGCTGCTGCATAAAGTGAGGGCCGTCTGTGCGCGCTTCCGGCGTTCACATCCTGCCGCTGCTCGCCTGTCTGCGCTACAGCGGAACTTCGGCTTTCCCGCTCACCGCCTCATATGCGACGTGCCCACCAGGTGGAAATCCACCTTGCACATGCTGGAGAGACTGTGCGAGCAGCAGCAGGCCATAGTGGAGTTTCAGCTGCAGCACGCACGCTTCAGTCGCACTGCGGAACAGCACCACTTCACCACCAATGATTGGGCCTCCATGCGAGACCTGTGTGCCCTGTTGCGCTGTTTCGAGTACTCCACCAACATGGCCAGTGGCGATGACACCGTTATCAGCGTTACAATACCACTTCTATGTCTCCTTGAGAAAACGCTAAGGGCGATGATGGAAGAGGAGGTGGGCCAGGAGGAGGAGGAGGACGAGGATGAGGGGTCATTTTTAGCACTTTCAGGCCAGTCTGTTAGAAGTGGCTCAGAGGGAGGTTTTTTGCAACTGCAGAGGCCAGGTACAAACGTGGCCAGCCAGGGCCCACTACTGGAGGATGAGGAGGAGGTGGAGGAGGATGAGGATGAAGCAGGTTCACAGCGGGGTGGCACCCATTACTGACAAACGAAGCCGCCTGTCCACAGCCAATGTGGACAAGCTGACGTTTATAAAAATGAACCAGGCATGGATCCCACAGGACCTGTGCCTCCCTTGTGCAGAATAGACATTTATAACTGCCTCCCCCTCAACCATGTATTCTTGTACTCCAGGGCACTTCTTTATTGAATCCTCATTTTTTTAACTTTACCATGATCTTGCGGTGCAACCCAAAGTTGAATGAACCTCTCCTCTGTCTGGGTGCTGGTCCAAAATAACTGAGAGTGGCCTTCTCCGGTGGTGGTTGATATGACGCATGATTCCTTGCTGTGGGACCTCTCTCCTCTGTCTGGGTGCTGGTCCGAAATAACTGAGAGTGGCCTTCTCCTGTGGTGGTTGATATGATGCATGATTCCTTGCTGTGGGACCTCTCTCCTCTGTCTGGGTGGTGGGGCCAAAATAACTGAGAGTGACCTTCTCCAGTGGTGGGTGATATGACGCATGATTCCTTGCTGTGGGACCTCTCTCCTCTGTCTGGGTGGTGGGGCCGAAATAACTGAGAGTGGCCTTCTCCAGTGTTGAGTAATATGACGCATGATTCCTTGCAGTGGGACCTCTCTCCAATTGATATTGGTTAAATTTTATTTATTTAATTTTAATTCATTTCCCTATCCACATTTGTTTGCAGGGGATTTACCTACATTTTGCTGCCTTTGGCAGCCCTCTAGCCTGTTCCTGGACTATTTTACAGCCTTTTTAGTGCCTAAAAGTTTCTGGTCCCTATTGACTTCAATGGGGTTCGGGTTCGGGATAAAGTTCGGGTCGAGTTCGGATCCCGAACCCGAACATTTTCGGGAAGTTCGGCCGAACTTCTCGAACCCGAACATCCAGGTGTTCGTTCATCTCTAGTAAGGTGACAAAAAATGTTTTTTTTGTTACTATATATATATATATATATATATATATATATAATTTTTTATTTTTTTTTTTAGTTGTTCACCTGAGGGGTTAGGTCATATGGTATTTTTACAGAGCAGGTTTTTACTGATGCAGCGATACCTAATATGTCTACTTTTTAAAATTTAAGTTTTACACAATAATATAATATTTGAAACAAACCGGGTCCCTGTCACAGCAGCACGGGGACCCGATGGCAGCTCCGATCCCCGCCCGAAATCACACATGCCACAGTCAGCTCTGACCATGGCACATCAGGGGTTAATGCATCGGCATCGGTGATTTCACTGATGCCAACGCATGCAGCAGAGGTCTGGCTATCAGTGACTGCCGGACCCTTGCCATGGATTGGGCGGGTACAGCTCTGCACCTGCCCGTTCACTATGAAATATATGTACGTCATGGGTCTTTAAAGGGGTATTCCCATCACGCAGGTTCATACTTACCTGCTCCTGGCACACCATCCACTTCCTGGTTTCCGCAGGGGGCGGGCTTCATCTTGATTGAAGTCTTCTCCTGGCAGGGCCGCGTGCTGGACTGAACGTGCATGCCGATGCGCATGTGCAATGGTGACTTCTTCCTGGCAAAGTATACTATACTGGTCAGGAAGAAGTCACCATAGCGCATGCACGGCAGCGTGCGCGTTCAGTCCAGCAGCCGGCCGGGAGAAGAGAAGAAGTCTTCTGCGCAAGTGTGGCCACCGGGATTCCAGAGAAGAGCGGTGGCCATAACCAGGGGAGACGGAAGACAACAATCATGTAAGTATAGCTTAATTTTCTTGTAATGGGTGAGAATTAGTAAATTAAATAAATTTAGAAAAATGATTACTGTTAAATCATTAACAGATTTATCTGTACGTCATGGGTCCTTAAGGGGTTAAAACTATTAACATCCTTTGAACTTTTTCACATTTTTTCATGTTACACCCCCAACCTTAAATTTCATTTATTTATGTTTTATGTGATAGACCAACACAAAGTATGTGTTAAGTGAAATGGAAATTATATATAAATCTAAAAACAATAAACTGTAAAGTATGCTATTCATTTGTATTCAACACCACCGAGTCTTTACTTCACTGCAATTACAGCTGACAGTATTTGAGGGTATGTCTCTATTAGTGATGAGCGGTATAGGCAGTATTCAAATTTGCGATATTTCGCAAATTTTTGGCCGAATATTCTCCATAAATTCACAAATTCGAAAGTTCGTGATCCCCAGTAAATTTTTACTTGATTGTGAAAATCGGCAATGTAATATGTTCGCGATAAAAATTTGTGAATATTCACGATCAACACTAAGGGGTAGGGAATTTTTCTATTGGTTTCTAGGGATGCTGCTAAGTGCCAATATTCGCAATAAATTTGCGATAACTTTGCGATAACTTCCTTGCGATTAAAATATTTGCGTTCAACACTATTCGAGAATAGGAATATATAGCACTATATTCTAAATTTTCGCAAATTCTCGAAGTGGCGATATTCGCAATTAAAATTCATGATTCGAATATTCACGCTCAACACTAGTCTCTATCAGCTTTGCATATCTAAAGGCTAAAATCTTTGCCATTCTTCTTTGCAAAATAATTCAAGCTCAGTCAGATTGGATGGAGAGTGTCTGTGAACAGCAAATTTTTAAGTCTTAACACAGATTCTCAATGGGATTTAGGCATGGACTTTGACTTGGCCATTCTAACACATGAATATGATTTGACCTAAACCATTTCATTATAGCTCTGGCTGTATGTTTAAGTTCATTGTCCTGCTTGAAGGTGAATCTCTGCCCCAGTGTGAAGTTTTTTACAACCTCTAACAGGTTTTCCTCCAGTTTTGCCCTGTATTTATGGTAGCTCCATCCATCTTCCAATCAACTCATCAGCTTCGCTGTCCCTGCTGAAGATAAGCATCCCCACAGCATGATGTTGCCACCACCATGTTTCATGGTGGCCGTGGTGTGTTCAAGGTCATGTGCCATGTTAGTTTTCCTCCACACATAGCATTTTGCATTTAAGTCAAACAGCAAACAGCACTTTCTACTTGTCACTCTTCCATAAATGGCTAGATTTGTGGAATACATGATTAATAGTCGTTTGGACAGATTCTCCCACCTGAGCTGTGGATCTCTGCAGATCCTGCAGATCCTCTAGAGTGACTATGGGACTCTTGGCTGCTTCTCTAATTAGTGCTCTCCTTGCCTAGGCTGTCAGTTAAGGTGGAGGACCATGTCGGCAGGTTTGCAGTTGTACCATATATCCTCATTTTCAGATGATTGATTGAACAGTGCTCCATCAGATGTTCAGACCTTGGGATATTTTTTTATAACCTAACCCTGCTTTATACTTCTATACAACTTTATCCCTGACCTGTCTGGTGTGTTCATTGGTTTTTATGATGCTGTTTGATCACTGATGTTCACTAATAGAGATGAGCAAATTTATGGAAAAGTCGATTTGGCTGATTCACTGAATTTCACAAAAAAATTCGCTTCATGACTAATTACTTTGTCACAAACTGCATTTTTTTGTAAGTAGCGGGTGCAAAAACAGGGAGCTGCGATAACGCCGCCGCCATCATTGTACCCCTCAGATGCTGCGTTCATACATATTTGCGGCATCTGAGTGTAATTTTGCACTGTTTTTAAGAATAAAAAAAAAATTAAATCAAACTTGCCACTTCCATTTATTCGCGACGGGTCGGCTGCCTCCATCTTGCTCGAAGATCTCGGCCGAAATCCCGTGTGGCGCGAGATTACATCAGCCGGCGTGATGACGTAATCTCGCTCCACACGGGATTTCGACCGAGATCTTCAAGCAAGATGGAGCAAATGGAGGAAGTAAGTTTGAATTTTTTTGTTTTTTATTCTATTTCAGGTTAAATTGATTCTCTGACACGAGGCACAAGGAAATTCTTCTTCTGGGCGAATCAAGTTTATCCTGAAATTCAGATTGAATTCCACTTCATGGGATTTATTTTGCTTATCTCTATTCACTAACAAACCTCTGAGGCCTTCACAGAACAGCTGCATTTATCCTGAGAATAAAGTACACATAGGTGTATCAAATTTACTCATTTTAAAGGCAATTGATCACATTGGATTTTATTTAGAGGTATAAGAGTACAGGGGGCTGAATCCAAAATGCACGCCTCACTTTTCAGATTCTTACACTTTTCACTTCAGATGTTTACACTTTATTTCATACATACTTGCTATTTTGTGTTGGTCTATCACATAAAATCCCAATAAAATATATTTAGGCTGTGGGTGTAACGTGAAAAATGTGGAAATGATCAAAGGAGGTAAGGATAATTTTTTAAGACACAGAATTTTTATCCATTAATCTACGTATTTTCAGCTCTTGCTCTCATGGTTTACCTGAATTTCAGCCCTTGGAGACTACAGTATTTTGCTGTTTTTGTTCTACGTTAATATATTTCCTAATTTTTCTTTTTTGAGGTAAGCAATTCCAATCATCTGCACTCTTCCACTAGATGTTGTTTTACAATGTAATAAATGAAAAGACAGCAGTATTCAAGTGAATGGTACAATGGTCGGAGAGTCAAAGAATTAGATCATCTCAGTTCAGTTTAAGAATCAAAAAGTTACACCACTAACTTACTATTGTGGGAATAATCCTTTAAAGGGCATCTGTCCACAGATTTGTACCTATGAAACTGGCTGACCTGTTACTTGGCAACTAAAGGCATCTGTGTTGGTCCCATGTTCATATTTGTCAGTATTGCTTGGAAAATTATGTTTTAATATATGCAAATGAGCCTCTAGGAGCAACGTGGATTTTGCTGTTACAACTAGAGGCTCTGCTCTTCCTGAAAGTGCTGAGCCCTTTGCACCTTGACAGGGCAATGTGTTCTAATGTTTTCACTGACTGTCCCTATTTATTAAGTGCAGTGGGTGTTTCAGTTGCAGAGAGAGCTGATTCTCTAGGTGTAATGTCAATGGCTCTGTTGCTCATAGAGGCTCATTTGCATATAATAAAGATTCCTTTTTCTTAGAAATGCAGGCCCTTATGAACATGGGACCACACAGATGCCTTCAACTGCCAAACTCACATTCAACAGGTCAGCCAGTTTCATAGGTATACATCTCCTGATAGATGCCCTTTAAAGGGTGTGATCCAATTAAAACAACTTATCCCCATCCTTAGAATAGTGGATAAGTGTCTGATTTCCTGGGTTCTTACCACTGTGGCCCCCACAGATCACAAGAACATGGGCCTGTACATCCCTTATTTGAATACAACAGCAGCCATGCATCTGTTCTGCTGCTTCCTTTAACTCTATGGGCTGCAGAAGATAGCACTACCAGTGTACTCAGATATCTCCCCACTAAATTCAAACGGTGAGCACCGGCCCCTGTTCTCATGATCAGTGGGAGCCATAGCAGTTGTTCTTATGGCAATTAGACACATATCCCCCATCATGTATATAGGAGATAAGTTGTCTTGATAAGACAACTCTTTTAATAGTGATTGCCCCATTTTTGACCTTTATCTCATGGTATATGTAATGACAGAAAACACACTGAAGTCCTCTGATCACCACAGCTAAAGAAGAGAGGGCAACAGGAGGTGCAGTGGACAGAGGATTACTTCAAATGTTTGTGCCAACCAGGCACAACCCTGGAATAAAGCATATCACAGGTCGAATTAGGTAGCTACCAGTTCCAAGAAACTACAAAACAAGTACTAGAGTGGAGTAAAAAAGAGGAATGGGGAGCTTGCCAAACTGGGAGTACAATCCATAGTTACACATAGGAGAAATATTGGGATATATTTGGCAACACGTTTTGTCAGTGGAACAGTGGCCTTACACAGTAACTGTTCCAGTGATGAAAAGAGTTGACAAATGAAGCCTAACTATTCACCTATGGATACGTGCACTATTGGATTGAACTCCCACCCTGGCAAGTGCCCCTGCTCCTGTTTTTTACTCTACTCCTATCTCTTGGTAAGAACAGAAGGGCTAAACTCTGAACATACAGTATATGATACATCCTATGGATTTCAAAGGGCACTGTTTAATGCTTTATTTCCAAAGCTGAGGAACTGCAGGAAATAGAATACTTTCTTCTGATTTTCCACCGAAATTAAAAATAATGACTACAACTAGTTACACACATGTTAACCGAACCTGACAATTTTGGTGGGAGCTACTTACCATCTAATGTGTAAAGGGCCTCTAAACTCATCCCCAACAGCAGATGTTAAAGTATAGAGGGGTCTTGGATTTAAATATACCAATCCTTTTGTTCTTGAGGAGATAAGCTACCTTCAGAAGTGTCTGGCAGAAGCTTATCACTCTCTCCCTATTGGGGAGAGTTTTTTCATATGCTTTTCTATGCCTATATAGACATCATATTTTTTTAAAGGTACATTTGTTGCTAACTTTAGCCATTTACCTAATAGTTTTAGTTGACCCTTATTCAAAGTGAAAGAACTTAAATTTATGATATTGTGTCCGCCATTTTCCATATTTTCATTTTTGCACCTTCGTTTTTTTTTGTTTGTTTTTTTACAGGTGTCTGTGTTACTTGTGTATGAATTTGTGCAGTTGTTGTGATATTGTTTTTCTTTAGTTGTTGTGTAGGGTGTGCTGAGAGATTGGTGGGAATTTGACTTGAGAAAGTGAATGTGTTGGGTATTATGAAGGGTATCTGGTTTGTGGATGGTGTTGGCCCCATAACACCAACAGTCATTCACATTTCTTCTGTTTTTCCTTTTTACCCTTTTTTCTCTGATAATTATACTGTATGTATTAGTAGTATAATTACATATTTTATGCCATATAAAATAGGGAACTACATAGTGAAGAATGAAAATGAATATATATATATAAAGACTCTGCATAAACCGAAACGTCTGCATAAGACATAGAGTAGTTAAATTACACATGTTAAGCTATGTGCCACATGTAATAGGGAATTATGTGGCATAGAAATAAAATGAATATGTTAAAATATGCTGCATAATTCACAATGTCTGAACAATACATAGAGGATAATTGATCATTTATAGTCCAGTCCAGGTTTTAAACAAGAATACAGGCCTGATATAGTCTGGTTCAGGTTATAAAGATCATGGAAACCTAATATAAGGAGTGATTTTGTCTCTCGCTCTCATTATATTCTTAACCACTGAAGAAGAAACCTTGAAGGTTTCAAAACTTTTTTGGTGAACATAAAAATAAAATTACAGCGATACATACAGAGCGGAAAAACTTGTACCAAGATGTAATACAAGCAGCTACGGAACACAGTCAGAGTCTCAATGCCTCTAACCCCCATGCACTGAGAAGTAAGTGCTGGCACTGGCACAGGGACAGATAGTGGCAACTAGCGGTCTGGGAGACAGACAGCCACGTATGAGAAAAATCACGTATGCATTAACTGTTACCAGTCACATCAAAACCAACACATCAGGATTCTGGTAAGTAGACAAACATTATATTACACCCAACTTGTGTGTACAGCAAGATGCTACACATGGAACTGTGATACAAAGTAGCAATTATAAGACTGCATAATAACAACTGCATTATATACAAAGCAACAGCAATAAGACTGCATTATAACAACTAATAACGTCACATTGACCAAGATTACAATAACAAGATTCCTTGCTGGCTCTTTCAATATCACTGTGGAATATAAAACATCCTAAATAGTGCGTGAGCTCCGCACTTGGAACAGATAGAGGGACTGTGACTATATATTATTTTATGGTAGTGATTATATGTATTATTATTTATGGTATTTTTTATTATTTATGGTTCATTACTAAGGACATATGGATATTTGTGTTTTCATGTCAGGTATATTAATTTTTTTTAATGTATGAAATATAGATTTTTTTTAAAAGATAAAAAAAAATAGATACATGTCTTTTATATGGAGCCAGCCATTTATCAAATATTATACCATAACAGCTAGGTGGTCTAGCAGGCTGAGCTATATTCCGGTGAGCTTCCTTATCAATATTGTAATAATCTAGGATCCTTTTTCTAAGTTCTAAATATAGTGAAGATACCAATTGTGTTTAGTATTCACATACAGGTGACTGATACAAATTTAGCTGTAGAACATTTATAATGTAATATAATTTATATTCTATTATGTATAATAAATCATTTCAGCATTTACGTCAAACAATTTATTTGGGTCTTCCTTTTCATTCAGATCCTGTAATAACTTGTGGATTTGGAAGAGAAAAATCTTTTTGACGTCATGTACAAATTATTAGCATTCCATGAAAAAATAACCAAAATATATTTTTATATAACTTCTGCTCTTGATGTGACAAAGTTAGAATAAAGTTATAGCCCTTTGCCTCTATCACTGCCTTCCGTTGCCTTCTCCTTTTTTATTAATTTTGAGCTTGTCATGTACAGTATCTTAGATTTATTAAGCTACCTGGTCTGGAAGCTAAAATGGAGAGATAATTTTTCAGAGTAGAGATTTCCTGTTAAAGTTTACAAAGACGTGGCAGGCAAATGAGTCTGTTCTCTGTTTCCCTATGTTTTTGTACATGTACTTGACTGTTTTTTTAAATACAAGGAATTTCTGCAGGATCATCACAATCTTCTGGGGTTTTTAAATTGTTATTTTCCTTAATTAACGTCTAGGTGATGATTTTGGGTCATACACACATGAAAGAATTCATTGTTTACTGTCAGCAATGCTTAGCATGTATATGGTATTACAGTGGCATCTCACATGAGACTCAAGAACACTCATATCTACTTGAAGCACTTACTTAGTAATAACACGGAAAGTTTTAGGCTGTATAAGAATTCTTAAGGAATCTAGCAAAATCAATCACAATTGAAATTACGTAAGACATTTGTGTTTCATCCTGCAAATATTTGTATAGTGAAATAGACACATTTTTATAGTTATATATTTCAAACTTAATGCATTAAAAAAATAAATGCTAATAATAATACTTTTGCATTCATGTAAAACTCAGACTTCAATGCAATTATAAGAAGTGCTATGTGGCAGAGAGGGACATTGCAATTTATATTGATATGCATATCATTTTTGCGGATTTTTTTTTAAGATGAATAATCTATTTTATGGCAGCGAGATAGGTGCCAGATTAAACTTAGGTCTATGTAGTTAGTGCAGTCCACTAGCATTATTGACTCCTGCATTTCAGTGAAGCTCCAGTTCCAGGGATAGAGGCCATGATATGAACAGTAAGAACTATGCTTTTGCTAAACTACTGTGAAACTATTTAAAAGATAGAAGATACACATTAATTTGTAAGGATACAATAGGGCACTATCCAATATAGTATTTTCTCTATTTTCTATAAATGTATATTATGTGCCAACATTTAAGTACTGGTCATTGAACATGAGACCACTAAATCAAATGCATGTTTGTTATTTTAGACTGGGCCTATTTAATATTATCAGAGGAAATTAATTACCCTCTAACTATGTAGAGACTCGGAAGTCTACTTTAAATGGCATTTTACACTTTTTAAACAAATGATGAAATCACTGAGGTAAAATATGTCAATTGTGGAAAAAAAAAGACTCAAAAGTGAGCTCAATAGAGGGTTGATTTCTGTTGGACAATTGGGAGATTACTGTATCAGATCATAGGTCCACCAGTGGATCTTCTGATACTCTGGTGGGCTATTCTAACCCTACTTAGTCTGCTTTTTACTTTCATCGAAACTACAGCCACGTTATTTGCTTTATACTGAAAAGTATTTAATAATACACTTATTATTCCCATTTTTTTAATCTTATCCAGAAATGGGATACACTTACTATAGTGCAGTGTATAGACACTAGGTATACATTTTAACCGCTGAAAGACTAAATAATAAAGGCTTTGTTAGTTTGTCATTTGTTGCTGTATTTCACAGTACTCTATAATACTGCATATTTTTCTATTGTAATATTGAACGCTTATGCTCTAATACTATAAAAATAAGATAAACCAAGTTTTAGTCTTTTGTAAAACCTCTAGTTTAAGAGAACCCGTTACCATGAAAATTCAGTTCAATCTGGAGGTAGCATGGTATAGAGTAGGATTAGCTAAGCAGATTGATATATAGCTTTATGGGAAAAGATGCAGTGAAATGTGTAATTTATTGCATTATGCATTTAGGATGTCTTTAAGCTCAGTAGCCCAGAATGTCCCATCTCATGAGTGATTAACAGTACATCCTGTATGAGTGTGTATTAGAGATGAACGAATTTCTCAAAAATTTGATTTGGATTTGAATTGCATTAAAAACAGTATTTCCTGGCTGCAGAGATCCTGTATAGTGGTGTAGAACACTGTGCCTTGCAGTAACACGCATAGGTAGTCTGCTTTGGTAGTGAAACAATACTGTGAGTCAGTATGACATGCATATGGCAGGCGTCGCTCTTAGAATGACTGCACACTTGACTTATTTGGGTAGTAACAGGGCCAAAACTGACCAAATAACTCAAGGGTGAACTCAATCTTAAAGGTCGATGTTAGCGCCAGGTATAAAGAACCATGCAAAGTCCCAAGATCCTACTGTAGCGTGAAAAAGAACACTCCTTTTACACCGTTGTCAGCAAATTCTGCATAGATGTCTACAGAACCTGTTCAATTAAACGCTTATACAAGTAGAGACCTCCAACAGAGTGGAGAGGGTGTCAGCAGTAAGTTTATGTTGATGTCACTGATTATTTTTCTCTTCCTCTGATCCGTCAGAACAAAAACGAATCCTGTCTGTTGAGCATCCGCCTTCACTCAGTCAGCATATGTTCAGTAATCCATCAGTATTGCTAAAGCCAAAAAAAAACAGGAGTGGATCCAAAACAGAGATGACACGTGAATTGCATATTTGCATGTCTTCTGTGTTTTGTACCCACTCCTGCTTTTGGCTACCAAATCATAAGCCAATTCTTATGGGAACATACAGGCCTTACAGTTGCTACACAGACACGATCCGTTGTGCTTCTGATTTTTCCTTCCATCTGACAGATCAGAAGAAGGGTCAAATAGATGATAATGTCAACCAAGCCAAAAAGGCAAAACAGTGGCCCAATCATGGAGTGGGAAGGGTGGGAGAACAGCTTAAGTCCATAGAGTGGCCCAATGACATAGTGTTGAGGTAGCAGCAGCATGAAGAGACCACAGAGTTGCCCAGTAACATAGTGGAGAGGTGGCAGCAGCAGCATGAGGAGACCACAGAGTGGTCCATTTACATAGTGTTTAGGTGGAAGCAGCATAAGAAAGCCACAGAGTGGCCCAGTAACATAGTGTTGAGTTAGCAGCAGCATGAGGAGGCCACAGAGTGGCCCAGTGACATAGTGTTGATTTAGCAGCAGCATGAGGAGACCACAGAGTAGCAAGGTGACATAGTGTCACCTTGTCGTGGAGAAAGCCAGGATTTAATTTCTTGATGAAGGAAACGGAGCACTTCCATACCCTGTTTTACTCCATTCACCCAGGCAAACGAAGTGTAGAACAGCTTGAGAGTGCCATTCCCTGCACATGTGGTGTGCTGGAGGAGCACTGTGAATTGTCCCTGCATTGGAAGCTGAGGACATCGTGGAGGATGAGAAGACAGAGGTGGACATTGTCGCAGGACCAACGGTGTGAGAACGGGGAAGTGGAAGCGGAGTCACCTGGCCAAGTTACTGGTATGGCTGGGCAGAAACCACATTTACCCAGAGGGCTGTAAAAGACTTATGGTATATTGTCCTTCAACGTAGTTACAGCTCCATATATCGGCTCTGCCATGAACTTTGGCAGACACCGACAGGCTCAAGGACTGGCCCACCTTCTGTTCTACATATTTGTGCAGGGCTGGTACTGTCTTTTTGTCAAAGAAATTACAGCGGACATTGTCGCAGGACCAACGGCGTGAGAACATGTAGGCAGGAAGCAGTGTCACCTGGCCAAGTTGCTGGTATGGCGGGGCAGGAACCACATTTACCCAGTGGGCCGTAAAGGACATATATTGTCCTTCACCGTAGTTACAGCTCCACACATCAGCGCAACCGGTGCACTTCGGCAGACACAGACAGGCTCAAGGACTGGCCCACCTTATGTTCTACATATTTGTGCAGGGCTGGTACTGCCTTTTGGCAAAGAAATGAATGCTTAAGACTCTCCACCTCGGCTTGGCACAAGCCACCAGTTCTTTGAAATATGCAGAATCCACCACTTGGAAGGGGAGGGACTGCAGCACCAGCAACCCAGGAGCACGTTGAGTTTCTGCGCTGTTGGAGTACTGCACGCATACTGTTGTCTCCTGGTAATCGCTTCTGTGATAGATTGTTGATGAAATGTCTGACGAGGACTAGGAGGGTGAGGAGCAGGAACATCTGGACTGGTAGATGATGAGAAGGGCAGAAACAGAGAGAATAAAAAACGTAGAGGGTTAGTCACAGGCCGCTGTGTAACGGGTCTAGGTTTCACACGTGAGGCGCCAGAGGATGGACCGGTGTATATTGTAGGTAGGTATTGTTCTAGTTACTGGATTATATGGCTAAACTGAGATCCAGATATTTTTTAAAACTAAAATATATATATATAAAGTATAAATAAAATAAAAATGAAAAGTAAGAATGATCCGGCTGCCAAGGGTTTATACCCTTCAGAGGTGGAGCTCTGTTGTGTATTATGAGATACAGGAAAAACGAAATCTGAGTGGATAAAAAAAAAAACCTTATTACGGCACCAGTGTGAGTTAGTATATTCCGTCTGGAATTAAAGATTACCAGAGGACTGCTAAGGGTTTGTTATGTGTAACCAGATCTCATAGATATGATCGTCAGAGATACTTAACACACAAACAATGGTCCGCAGTGATGGAGAGGTAGATATGACGTCAGAGGACTGGCGGTTGAGAGTGATGACGATATGTATATGAAATATTATATTAAAATAGCATAAATTATATAAGTATAAAATACAAGTGAACTCAGGAGCCAGGTGGGGATAAACTCAAGACACCCCCCTGCTTCCTCCTGCGCCTGGGTCACTTGAAAGATCCTAGGATTGACAGCAGTCCACCAGAAACTTCTTGTCATATATGCTTTATTTTGAAGACAGGGTAGGCAAAAGGTGGCTCAACGCGTTTCGGGGCTGATATATTCCCTTCCTCAGGAGCATAAAGATAGTCCGTACACATACAGTATTTAAGCATAAAAAGTGTTGCCAAAAAATGTGTTAGTGACGTCACTTCCGGTTGCGTTCCACCGTGGAACGCACAGGAGGTGACGTATCGTGAATAGTGACAGTCACATTATATAAACAATAATGTTTTATTGTTAATATGATGTTTAAAGCTGAGAAGATATAATGAGTAACATGGATAATCACAAAATGTCTGTAGAACAAGATAAAACAAATTGTGTCACAGGCCTAACCGGAAATGACGTAACTACTGGTTCGGGCAATAGTGTCTCTGTGCAAGAAGCAGAAAAAAGAAGAAAAAAGTTGAAAGTCCAACTTAAAAATGATTTTTATCTGCGTGGGGTGAGGAGGTTCTTGAATGATGATGATATATCTGGAGTGGTATTGGACAATAAGATGGGCCCGGATGTTCCCGGTCACGCTGAGCAGGACTTCCAGTTTGTCTGTGGAACGCAAGAAGGTTCTGGTCTCTATTGGAACGCAGGCCCGAGTTCTTAGAAGGCGCATGCGCAATGTGAAGGGGGCAAGTCAGTAACTGATGGGCCATATTCCTTAAGTGAATGATTATGTAAATATGTGTGGGTCTGTCAGAATGTCCAAGATGTATTCTGGGACTTTTTTGTGGCATTTTGTTTCCGAGTTTTTAGAATACAATAGATTATTTATAATAAATGGTAAACAAATCCATATATTATTGGGGTATATAGGAATGATGTGTGTCAAGTGTAAATTATAATAAATTATAGACTAAAAACACAGTTACACAAAGATCTATAGATAATGAAATGAGGGGCGGCATTATAAGTGTATAAAAATGCAGATTATATACCATATCTGCAGTTTATGTACATCAAAATATTGTCTGATGGTAATAGAAGTGTTAATCTTAAAAGGTGGGAATCTGAAAATGGTCAATCTTTTTGTACATAAAAACTCTACATATTCAATATGATATCGGCAGGGCAAAAATATTTCTTTAGGTATGACAATATCTGTATATATATATATATATATATATATTTGTGTTAGGTGCTGCGGCCTAGGAATAGGAGACGACAATGACCATCCTGGAGCCTGGATGGACTAACCATAACTATCAACTGGCTGATGTGTGCCCGGAGCCAGGACGGGGTAGGCCTGGAGGGGCCCACCCAAATGAAATGACAAAACTAAGGGAGGGAGGGTGGGGCACGGCCGCCGATCGTATCGAGGCTGGAGGACATGGTGGGGAGGGAATAAGTAGTGGCCTACGCCCTCCCACAAATACAGGCTGAACTTCTCAGCCTTAACTACTTGTGTTAGGTGCTGCGGCCTAGGAATAGGAGACGACAATGACCATCCTGGAGCCTGGATGGACTGACCATAACTATCAACTGGCTGATGTGTGCCCGGAGCCAGGACGGGGTAGGCCTGGAGGGGGCAAAAGAGGAGCGGAACTTGTAGGAAAGATGTATTGTGATGGTAACAACCAAGGTGCCAGTCGGAGGATGCTACAGGCCAACTCAACACATATGACTGCTGCCATGACGACATCCACTCTGGGACCTACTGCTCGATCCGGACCGAAGGCGTGAGTAGTGACTTCCTGCTGCCTTGAAGAAGGGCCCAAAATGACCACCGACGATAGTGTGTGGTTTTTACTTATTCATATATATATATATACATTTTTATTTTTATTTTGCTGAGCTGTCGAGCTAAGCCAGTGGCAGAGCTGGGCCCCATACCTGAACTCGATGAAGGACTGACTTACCTGAAGAACGCCACTTACCGGAATCGAAGACACGACCCAAACTGGCACGAACCGGTAGAAACCTCTAAGCAAATGGCGAGAAGGCATGGCCCGGATGTACCAAGCGGACAGCGGAAGGTACTGGCTGGCAGGACGTGACCTAGCGCACCAGCTAGACCACCAGACAAGGCAACGTTAACAGACGGCCTGAGAGAATTAGGAAGACAACAGAGCAGAAAAGAGAGACAAAACTGTCCAACATGATACCGAAAGAACATGACCTGAACGATTCCAGCGACAATACATGAATGATTTCGAGACCTGAGCAATTCAAGCAACTGTACATGAGTGAAAGATGACCTGAGCGACTCAGGCAACAAACCTGAATGGATCATGGCCTGAACGACTCAGGCGGCTGTACCTGTGTGGTATATGACCTGAGCAATTCAGGCAACTATACCTAAATGATTCATGACCTGAGCGATTCAGGCGACTGTACATGGGTGACACATGACCTGAGCGATCCAGGCAACCATACGTTAATGATACATGACCTGAGCGATTCGGGTAACAGTACATGAAGGATTCAGGAACCTGCGTGATTCAGGCAACTGTACCTGAAACTCGTGGCCTTGGCGGCTCAGGCAACTGTACAGGAAAGAAACATGGCCCAAGTGATTAAGGCAACTATACAAGAATGATTAAAAACCTGAGCAACTCAGGCAACTATACATGAATGATTCATGGCCCGAGCGATTCGGGCAATTGAACACGGATGATACAAGACCCGAGCGATTCAGGCAACTATATAGATGATTCAAGACCTGAGCGACATCAGGCAACAAAACATGAATGATTCATGGCCAGAGCGACTCAGGCGACTGTGTATGAACGATACCTGACCTGAGCGATTCAGGCAACAATACAAGCACGAAGCATGACCTGACCGATTCAGACAACTATACGGTGGATAAAACGTGACCTGAGCGATTCAGGCGACCATACATGACTGATAACGGACCTGAGCGATTCAGGGACCAACATACTGAAAGAAGCATGGCCTGAGCGATTCAGGCAACTAAACATGAGATGAAACAAGACCTGAGAGATACAGGGACCGACCTTATACTGAATGAAGTATGACCTGAGCGATTCAGGCAATTTATATACAAGAATGAAATGTGACCTGAGCGACACCGGCCATTTATGCATTAAATGATACCTGACCTAAGCAGTTTCGGGGCCGGCATTAACTGAATGAAGCATGGCCTGAGCGATTCAGGCAATTAAACATGAATGATATAAGACCTGAGCGGTTCAGGCAACCAAACATGAATGATATAAGGCCTGAGCGGTTCAGGCAACCAAACATGAATGATATATGAAATGAGCGACTCAGGCGACAACACCTGAGCGATTCAGGCAATAGCACATGGATGATCCATGACCCGGGTGACTCAGGCGACCATACATGAATGGTTCAAGACCTGAGCGCCTCAGGAACCATACATGAACGATTCATGGCCCGAGCAATTCAGGCCACCGCACCTGAATGGTATGTGACCCGAGCGAATGAAACATGACATGAGCGATTTATTTAACTACACATGAATGATTCAAGACCTGAGAGACTCAGGCAACTAAACATGAATGACTCATGGCCTAAGCGACACAAGCAACTGTACCTGGATGAAACGTGACCTGAGCGATTCAGGCAACTAAACCTAACTGAAAAAGACCTGAGCGATTCAGGAACTAATGTACTGAAAGAGCATGGCCTAAGCGATTCAGGCAACTAAACATGAGAAGAAAACAAAGACCTGAGCGATTCACAGACCAACACCACACTAAATGACCTGAGTGACTCAGGCAACCCAAACAAGAATGAGAAAGTGCCCTGAGCGACCCAGGCCACCCATGCAATGAATAATACCTGACCTAAGCGGTTCTGAGGCCAGCATTAACTGAGAGAAGCATGGCCTGAGCGACTCAGGCAAACATACATGAATGATCTAAGACCTGAGCAATTCAGGCAACCATACATGAATGATACAGACCTGAGTGATCCAGGTAATACATGAATTATTCATGACCGAGCGAATCAGGCAACTATACATGAATGATTCATGACCTGAGCGCCTCAGGAAACTATACGTGAATGATTCATGGCCCGGGTGATTCAGGCAATCGCACATGAATGGTAAGTGACCCGAGCGAATTAAACATGACATAAGCGATTCAGTTAACTACACATGAATGATCCAAGACCCGAGTGACTCAGGCAACTAAACATGAATGACTCATGGCCTGAGCGACTCAAGCAACTGTACCTGGATGAAACGTGACCTGAGCGATTCAGGCAACTAAACCTAACTGAAAAAGACCTGAGCGATTCAGGAACCAACGTACTGACAGAGCATGGCCTGAGCGACTCAGGCGACTAAACATGAGAAGATACAAGACCTGAGCGATTCACGGGCCAACACCACACTAAATGACCTGAGTGACTCAGGGAACCCAAACAAGAATGAAAAAGTGACCTGAGCGACTCAGGCCACCCATGCACAGAATGATACCTGACCTAAGAGGTTCTGGAGCCAGCATTAACTGAGAGAAGCATGGCCTGAGCGACTCAGGCAAACATACATGAATGATATAAGACCTGAGGAATTCAGGCAACCATACATGAATGATACAGACCTGAGTGATCCAGGTAATAATACATGAATCATTCATGGCCCGAGCGAATCAGGCAACTATACATGAATGACTCAAGGCCCGAGTGACTCGGGCAAAATACAGGGCTGACGCATGGCGTGAGCGAATCAGGGACCAACATCATTCTGAAACATAATCTGAGCAATTAAGGCCACTAGACGTGAATGACTCATGACATGGGTGTTTTAGGTAGCTATAGATGAATAATACCTGAACTGAGCGATTCAGGAACCAACATTTATGCTAAGTGAGGCATGGCCTGAGGGATTCAGGCAATTATGCAGGAGTGAAATGTAACCTGAGTGATTCAGGCGATTTATATAGTAAAAGAAACATGACCTACGCGATGCCTTGTACAGAATAAAGCATAACCTGAGCGATTCCGGGATTGCACATGAATGAAAACGTGACCTGGACGAAACGGAGACCAAGATTATAATGAAGCATGACCTGAGAACTCAGGGAATATACATGAATGATACCTGACCTGAGCACCTCAGGCAACAATACAAGAATGATGCATGACCTGAGTGAATCAGGCAGTTTACATTGCATGATACACAACCCGAGCGACTCAGGGACCAACCTTGCACTGAATGAAGCATGACCCGAGTGATTCAGGGAATATACATGAATGATACCTGACCTGAGTGATTTAGGCATAATACATGGATGATGCATGACCTGAGCGAATCAGGCAGTTATACCTTGCATGCTACATAACCCGAGTAAAGGAACTTGCCCAGAGTGAATCGGGAAACCCGGTTAGCACAGTATGGGGCAGACTGGAGTGATGTATATAAGTGAGACATGACCTGCATGGAACAGGAACAAGGTAACCTGGCTAGGAGGAGAAACCTGGGTGATTCGGGTGAATGTACATGAATGAAGACATGACCTAAGCGATTGAATTAATTAAACTTGAATAAAACGTGACCTGAGCAAATGAGGTGACCATGCATGAACGAAGCATGACCTACACGGATTCAGGTGATTAAGCATGAGTGGAAGTCGTGACCTGAGGAATTCAGGTAATTTATACATGAAGGACAACATACCCGAGCGATTCAGGTGATTATACGCAAATGACGACGTGCCTGAGCGATTTAGGTGATTATACATGAAAGTCAACGCGCCTGAGCGATTCAGGTGGTAATACGTGAAAAAACCGTCTACCTGAGAGGTTTGGTCGGTAATACGTGGATGGCCCCACACCTAAACGAAACGGGTAGATACACGAAAGACTATATGTAATCCCTAGGCAATGATGACACCTGAACAACTCGGTAGGCCCGTGGAGAATGGCAGGCCCGAACCAGACTGAAACTGATCGGCACTTGCCCGCGGGCGGGTAGCTGGACCAACCCGTGGACCACACAAATAATCCAGGTGACGCCCAGCCGGCGCACCACGTACCCTAGGGACCGGAGCCGGCGCCCGGCAGTCCAGGACGGCATGGTGCCACCAGAAGGACTATTAATATATTATTTAATGACTTTTTTTTTTTTTTTTTTTTTTTTTTAAAAATGCACCCCTAACTTCCATATGTATAACACCCCTTTAACTTTTTTTTTTTTTTTTAATATATCCAAACGTGCCCAAACTTCTACATGTATAAGACACCCCCTTTTTTTTTTTTTTTTCTTTATCCGGTCAGTTGCTAACACAATGACAGACTGCCCCCCACTTGCCGCACTGCCTGGGAGCGACATCCAGCCCCCCCGGCAAACCACCGGCAAGGGAGCCCTGTCCGCCGGCGGCTGGATGCCTTGATAAACCGCAAACTGTGCCCCGGAACTCAGGCGCGCAGCGCGCCGCCGCCTAAGCAGCCCGGGCGTGCCGGGAGGAGGGACGGGTGCCCCCTGCTGGCGGGAGCCTGAACCTTACCCGTGCATGTCAGACGGGGACCGGAATGCCGGCGGGGAGGTCCGGAGGTAGCCCTGCGTCGCGGTGAGGAGAAACAAACTTACCACCCAGCGTTGTGATGCCCGCGACAGGGAACCGGAAGTAGGAAGCAACGTCACGCAAGGAGCCGGCGGAGAGAGCGCAGCACGGCCGCCGATCGTATCGAGGCTGGAGGACATGGTGGGGAGGGAATAAGTAGTGGCCTACGCCCCCCCACAAATACAGGCTGAACTTCTCAGCCTTAACTACATATATATATATATATAATGAAAAAAACCTGGCAGCACTGGGTAACTCCAAGTAGATGTGGGTGCTAAGTCCCAAGGTGCGAGCAAACCAATAGTATATTGAAGAAAATGGGCAGCACTCCAACGAAAATTCCAAGTGTTCTTTATTCACACAAGTGGAGAGACGACGTTTCGGCTCGACAAATATATATAGACCGATAAAGTTGGATAATAAATGTATAGAATCATATAAAATCATGTAAAAGAATACGTAGTTGTAATATAGATATGTATGCATTACTTTAAAAAATTATAAAGATTATAAACAATTCATCGTTTGATATATTATAAAATCATAAATTAATAAGTTAGTTAATTATTAATAAGTTAATCAATTCATATATTCGGTGTATAAGTGCTGATGGGAAGCAAGGTACCCACAAAGGGAATTTAGGTTCACCGAAGTCGCTGCATCACGGGATAAAACAGCGGAACGCTAATAGTTAGAGTATTCCAGTGTTTCATTCAATCCAAAGGGGGATAGTGTGTTTAGCACAAAAATCCAATGCATTTCTTTGTGATAGAGTTGTTGATAAGATGATGGGATATGTTCTAGTGGGGATACTCGTAGCATGGATGGGTCACTATTATGTTTCGATACACTATGGGTAAGTATGCTCTGCCGGATATTAGAACGATGTTCATTCATCCTTTCTCTAGCTGTTTGTGTGTTTCAAACCACACAGACAGCTGAGAAGGTATATGACATTTCTACTGCCACAATCAAAGATGAAGAGAAGGACATACAGGTCCCTTCTGCTGAGGTGGTGGAGCCTTGACTGACTGAAATCGGGTGCGTGCCACTGGGTGATGCAGCGGTTTCTGTGGCAGGCTGGGCCACCACATTGGAGCCACAGTTCTCCCAGGCCACTTTATGGTGACGCTGCATTTGTTGATGCAGGGCTAATTATATGCGGTAAAACCTTTTTGAATTGTTTCGGTGGAAAAACAACTTGTATTCAGCGCTGCAGTAATATGCGGTAAAATCTCCATTATGTCTCTATGATAAATCTGCAGCATGGGGGCCCCTGTGTGTTTTTTACACACTTTCAAAATAATTCTTCAGCGGAGCGAATAGATGCCGGATGACCGAGACGCTCCATAACCTTCCCAGGAGTGGTATAATCTTTTTGGAATTATTTCGGGGGAAACAAAACTTGTATTCAGCATTAAGCTCTGCATTTACAGTATACGCGGTAAAATATTTTTTCAATTATTTTGGTGGAGAAAAAACTTGTATTCCGCATTAAGAGCTGCACTTATATGCAGTAAAATCTTTTTAGAATAATTTCGTTGATATGACATTTAGAACTAGTTTAAAGTGCCCACATATAGCACATAGTGAGACACTGCATCAAGATGAATCCGCCAGGATTTCCACACACCATTGCCTGTTGCATCAGACGAGATTATCCATGGTGCCACACCAACAATTTAACAAAAGAGACCCGTTTCTTCTGGGTACCTGCCTCAGCTACTATTCTGATGCTGTTACTGCCTGATGCAACGTGCTCCTTCTTTCACCCACCATCTTCAGTGGGTACTGGTATTGCCACCTACCTCCACAGTATATCACCTTGCCACTCTGTGACCTCCTAAAGCTGTCACCACCTCCAGACTCTGGCATTGTGCCGCTCTGTGGTCTCCTCATGCAGCCACGACCTCCAGACTCTGTCATTGTGCCACTCTGTGGCCTACTCATGCTGCTGCCACCTCCATACTCTGTTATCGTGCCGCTCTGTGGTTTCCTCATGCAGCTGCCATCTCCAGACTCTGTCATTGTGCTGCTCTGTGGTCTCCTCATGCTGCTGCCATCTCCAGACTCTGTCATTGTGCTGCTCTGTGGTCTCCTCATGCTGCTGCCACCTCCATATTCTGTCATTGTGCCGCTCTGTGGTCTTCTTATGCTGCTGACACCTGCAGACTCGGTCAGTGTGCAATTCGGTGGCCTCCTCATACTGTCGCCACCTCCAGACTCTGTCATTGAGCCACTCAGTGGCCTCCTCATACTGCTTCCAACTCCAGACCCTGTCATTGGGTCACTCTTTGGTCTCCTCATGCTGGTCTCCTTTTTTCCATGGTTATCAGGACTTTGTATTATAAATTGCAACAAAAACTATACAAGGAACATTTCAAAAAGATAAAATTAATTTTCTCTTTTTGAAATGTTCCTTGTATAGTTTTTGTTACAATTTATAATAAAAAGTCCTGATAACCGCGGAAATTTTACCCAACAATCTAACCGACAAATTTAATATAATTATTTGCCTGTCACATCTGCAGCTCAGGCCGCAGGAGTTCTTGAGCACCAATAAAAGTTAATTTGTCCCACCAGAATCTAAGAGCTGGATTAAATGAATTGATTTTCACTGTCAGGTGTTCAGGAATTTCTGCACCACCAAATTCAGCACATGCTCCAGGCAAGGGATGTGTGTCAAACCGGCTAGGCCCAGAGCTTCTACGAGATTTCGTCCATTATCGCACACCACTAGGCCAGGCTTGAGGCTCAGGGACACCAGCGACTCATCGTTCTGTTTTTCCATGCCTGTCCACAGCTTTTGCGAGGTGTGGGGTTTGTCCCCCACACAGTTGAGTTTCAGAGCAGCCTGCTGTCGTTTCCCCTAAGCTTTGCTGATGTTGGTGGTGAAGGTGTTACGCTGAGTGGATGAGGAGGTGGTAAAGGAGGAGGAAGCGGAGTAGTAGGAGGAGGCAAAAGGAGGCAAAGAGAAATGCCCTGCAATCCTCGGGGGCGGGAGGACATGCGCTAAACTGCTTTACACATTTACCCAGTGTGCTGTAAGGGAAATATAACTTCCCTGCCCGTGCATACCGGTCCACGTATTGGTGGTTATGTGGACCTTGCCACAGATGGCGTGGTGCAGTGCACACCTGATTTTGTCCACCACTTGGTTGTGCAGGGAAGGGATGGCTCGCCTGGAAAAGTAGTGGCGGCTGGGAACCATGTACTGTGGGACAGCCACCGCCATAAGTTTTTTAAGTCTCCATCCATCTCCAGCAGACAGAATAACAGCATTTCAAAGGACCAGGAATTTTGAAATCCTGGGATTCAGGGCCAAGGATCGCGGGTGGGTAGGGGGGTACTTCCTCTTTCGGTGAAAGTTGTGGTGGCGTTGCTGCCGCATCCTCTGTTTGCGGGGTGGCAGGTGCCACTGTCACTTACTTGTGCTCAGGTTTAGAACGTTTATTTTAAAATTTTTTGTATTTTATGTTATTTTAAGTTATTTCCCTATCCAAATTTCTTTGCAGGGCACTTGTTCTACTCTTACCACCATTTTGCTTCAATTTCCAGCCCTCTAGCCCTTTGACTTCAATGGGGTTCGGATTCGGGGTCAAGTTTGGGTCCCGAACTCGAACTTTGTGCTGAAGTTCGGCCGAACCCGGTGAACCCGAACTTTCAGGTGTTCGCTCAACTCTATTTAGATCCACTCTGGATTTTTGCCTTTAGCAATACTGATGGATTATTAAACAAATGCTGAACAAGTGAAGGCGTATGTGCCACAGACAGGATTCATTTATCTGGGTAATTGTTCGGACTAATCAGAGAATGGGGAAAATTAATCATTGACAGTGACGTCAACACAAACTTACTGCCGACACCCTTTCTACTTTGTGGAAAAGCGTTTAATAGAACAGGTTCTGTTGACATCTAAGTGGAATCAGCTCACGAGGGTTTAACAGGTGTGAACTTCTTCTTGAAGCTAACATCTACCTGTAAGGCTGAGTTGATACTTGAGTTATTTGGTCAGTTTTGGCCCCATGACCGCCCAAGTGAGTGAAGTATGCAGTGATTCTAAGAGCATCATCTGCATGTCATACAGACTCACGGTATTATTTCACTTCCAAAGCAGACTCCCTATGCGTGTTACTGCAAGGCACAGTGTTCTACACCACTATAAAGGCTCTCAGCGGCCAGAAAATAGCTGGTTTTAACATATATTGACGCAAATACTTTCAGATCGAATCAAATTTTTCCTGAAAAATTAGGCACTGACTGACTTCTACTGCCACTGCCTCCTTGAACCCCTGCACCACTACTTTCCAGGCAGGTAGGCTCCTGCAAAGCAGGTGGTCTACCCCGGGCATGTTTGGCTCCCAACCTTCCACTGCTGCCACCCTGCTGACTCCCGGCCATGCTACCGACTTGCTAGTTGCCACCCTCTTCTCCCGATGATGATGAAGCCTATTCGTTACCCAGCTCCCATTTGTGATCATCATCGAGTACTGTCTGCATGTCGCAGATGTCCTCCTCAATGGTCTCTGAGACAGGAGCCTGACCGCTTACAACAAGTGATGAGCGAGCACCAAAGTATTCGGGTGTTCGAATGTTCGGGCCAAACGCATTGCTATGTTCATGTGCTCGTTCGAGCACCCGAGTATAATGGAAGTCAATGGGAAACAACCAGGCACCCCATGCTCCGAAGAGGGGAGGGTGCCTGGTCCAATGGAAAAGGTCATAAAGTGACAGAAACACTGCCGAAATGGACCGGGAACAGCATGGGGACAATGTCTGGATGCATCTTGGACTCCCAAGTCGCTGCTGGGAACCATGTTGTCCCAGTTGTACACGACTTTTGCTTACTGACAAATACACGCCCAAAACCCCCCAAAAAAATCAATTTTACAGGAAAAAATTGTAGGAAACTTTCTTTCCTGTGTATTCAATTGTATGTAAAGTGCAAGTGCTGCCAAAAATTTAGTTTTTTCCCATACTTGGGAATGGATGGACGGACGTATCTGAATTGCCCTGCTATTTGACTGGCGCCAGAAGAACCACACTGAAAGCATTTGCCAAGAATGTTTTCATTAATCTAAGATGAAATTCGTAGCTTGGTTTGAAAACGAACCGACACACAATCCAGCGGACTTATTCCTATTACACGCCAAGCATTTTCCTGGAAACCAAAGTCTTTGGTTTCTGAGGGGAGTATGGTTGCAAAGCTGACACTTAAACTAATTGACGGAAGGGCAACACCAGGCCCGCACACTGTAAGGATTTACATTGATTCTGTGGGTGTTGTAGCATGGCCGTTGTGAGCGGGTGGATCGAGACGATTTGTGTGGTTCATTCCGACAACCAACGAGATTCCTCCATGCTAAGGAGTTACGTCACCCTCGGCTGCCAGTGCAAGGACATTGTAGAGATATTATCAAAAACACTGGCCACAATAAAATATTATAGAAATTTTAACAATATTTTTGGATTGCGGTAATGTTACATTGCAGAGTTAGCTCAAGGAATGGCGGTCAGCACCAGCTATGAAAATATTTTATTGAAATTTTAACAATATTTTTTGATTGCCCTGTAAAAGATTGTAGGTGAGGACCTGCAGGTGAGCTAACCCCCCCTGAAGAGGAACATGAGGAGATCTTGTGCACTGATCCCCAAACTCTTCAGCATCCACAGTCAGAAGAATATGACGGTAGGGAATGTCAATTAGTGTTTCACGAGGTGGATGATGCAGATGAGACACAGTTGTCAATGAGTGAGGGTCTTGTTAGGTCAACACAAGTCAGGAGGATGACCAGAGTGAGGAAGTGAAAGAGGAGATGGGGGACGATGACATCACTGATCCAACCTGTAAAGGTGGCAAGCCAAGCGATGATAGCAGGACTGAGGGGGAGGGATCCATAGCACTGCAACAGGCTGGAAGAGGTTTTGGGGTGGCAAAAGGAAGAAGGCGGGCCACACCAAATAGTCCCCCAACTGTTCCCTCTTGTGGAAATATCCCTTGCCAAGGGGTAGGTGTTCCGCAGTCTTGTGCTTTTTTGTAAAACTGTGCTATACCAAAATAAGAACTCATAAACAAATTGTCATAACATATCTTACATCCTATTCATTAACTCTAACTCAAACCATAACAATAAAAACTCAAACCCGGGAACATAATGGGGGAAGACAGTACACTGGAGGCAAAATGAGTAGGGGTTGTGAACACTAGCAACCTCACCACCACCGACATGATCCTCCACATGGCATCAAAGCACCCTAACAAGTGGCCTGAACCCCTGGGTCCACAATCAGTGTCTGTGGGTCACACCACTGCCTTCTCTTCCTCCCCTGTGTTACGTGCTGGCCAATCCTCTGTCCTAGACGCAGGCCTGGATGACTCCTGCCCTGTAGCTGGGCCTTCGTAAGCACCATCAGCTAGCACACCCACTTCTGTGTCCAAGCACAGCGTACAGATGTCCTTTACCCCAGGCCTTTGAACGTAAGCGCAAATACCCAGCCAGCCACCCACTCACAGACCATAGCACTAAATGTGCACTTTTCACAATTTCTGGCCCTGGAAATGTTGCCATTTAGGCCTGTGGACACTGAGGCTTTCCTCAGCCTCATGGCGGCGGCCGTCCTTTGTTACTCAGTCCCCAGCCGCCACTATTTTTCTCTGTGCGCCATCCCCGCATTACACCGGCAATTGTGTTACGTAACATCACCTGTGCCCTGACCAACGCAGTTATTGTGAAGGTCCACTTAACGAAGGACACATGGACTAGTGCTTTTGGCCAGGAACGATACATTTCCGTGGCTGCACACTGGGTGAACCTTGTGGAGGTCGGTAGCGAGTCGTACCCTGGGATGGCACAGTAGCTACCGACGCCAAGTATTGCAGCCCTACTTCCATCAGGATTTCTGCCACCACCTACATTAGTGGCTGCAACCCCAACCCCTTCTACTCCTCCGCTTCCACCTCATCCTCCCCTGCAAACTCAGTATTCTCATCTTCGTCAACCATCAGTCAGTAGCTGGAAGCAGTGTAGCACGGCAGTGGGGAAGCGGCAACAAGCCATGCTGAAACTAATTTGCTTGGGTGACAAGCAGAGCTGTGGCAGGGTATAAGGGACCAGGTTGGTTGTGTCTGATAATGGCCATCACTTGTTGGCAGCTTTGTAGCTCGGCAAGCTCACACACATGGCAATCATACAGCATATATGTACCATGCACAACAAACATCCCAAACATATACATTAATATATATAAAAACATAACACACGAGAATGGAAGTAAACTAATGGCATGGCCTGTTTAAGAACTCATAAATAACCAAATAACCATAACATATTTTACAGCGTAGTCATAAACTCAAACCATAACAATAACAACTCAAAGACTGGAACATAACAGGGCCAGCCCTCAGGCAAGCACGGCCGTCACCGGGTAGAATGACAACTTTTCCCAGTGACCACAGCAAAACATTGGGAAATTGTCTCTCAAAAACCTGTCCTAATAATAGAATCTTAATCTCTGGGCAAAAAACAACCTAAGCCCAGTGAGGAAGGCAAACTTTTAATTGGGACAAATGCTGATATGGCCATGTGGATCCCTCCTTAATGTCCGGGATCCGGCCATACCATGCCTAGCCCACGTGTTCTCAACTTTCTCCAAACCTACCCCGGTTTGCCCGAGCTACTGGTGAGGGTGCGCCATGTGTGTTCCCCTTTCAGAAAGTCATCTACAGGTGCCGATGGTCTGGCAACGCTGCTGCAGTGATTGTATTTGCCAGCTAACCGACTGTTGTGCGACATGAGCATGCGCTGGAATTCCACATTACACATGTTGGCCATGCTTTGTGAGCAGCAGAAGGTAGTAGTGGAATACCAGCTGCAACATGGTCTAGTATGTCTGATGTCTGTGAGGTTTTACGCAACTTTGAAGGATAAACACAGATGGTGAGTGGCGATGCCACTATTATCAGACTAACCATCCCACTTCTGTGTCTACTGAAACGCTGGCTGCTAACAATGAAGGCGGACGCTTTACATGTGAAAGAGGTGGAACTAGGGGGGAAAGACTTTACACAGGGTGATAGCCAGACCACCCTCAGTTCGTCTTGTCAGTGTGAATTGGATGATGATGATGATGATGATGAGGAGGAGGAGGAGCAAGAGACGGTTGCCTTCGCTACAGAGGGTAGTAACCATAGCAGGTTTATTCCATCTAATCAGCATAGACGGGCAGGAGAGGAGGAAGAGGATAAGGAGATTGAGAGTCATCCTCCTGATGAGGACAGCAAAGTCTTGTCTGTTGGGACTCTGACGCACATGGCTGACTTTATGTTATGCTGCCTTTCCTGTGACCCTCGCATTCTATGCATTTTGCACAACAGCGATTACTGGTTGTTCAGTTCACCCTTCTCGGCCCCCACTACAAAGAGAACTTCTCATCTCTCATTCCTGTGGTGGAGAGGACTAGCAAAATGGTACAATACCAGAAGGTTTTTCTTTAAAAACTGCTCAATAAATTTCCATCTGACAACGCTGGTGGCAGAGTACGTAGTTCCTTGGGCAACCCAGGAGGGAAGATGAGGGGAACACACATCAGTTCCAACAGAGGCAGAACAACACTCTCCAAGGCCTGGGACAGTTTCATGACACCCCGCCAGCACCCTCACCTTGATGTGCGGCCTATTGTCACAAGGATGGAAAAAAATTTGGAAGATGGTGAAGGAGTATATAGCAGACCGTGTCAGTGTCCTCAGTGATCCCTCTGTGCCTTACAACTACTGGGTGTCCAAACAGGACACGTGACACGAACTGGCACTCTACAGCTATGGCTAAATAATAAGGAACATGGAAGATATACTATATTGGACTGTAGTGTTCAGGGTAAATGACCATGTGAGCACTTTGCGATAAATAAGTGGGTTTTGGATTGCAGTTTCGGCACTCAGTCTCTAAAAGGTTTGTCATCGACGTCACTAATTTAGAGGATTAGCTCACCTACAGGCCCTCAGCTACATTCTTTTACTCAGTTTCATTGCGCCCAGGGCCACGGCCTCAGCGTGCACCATCAGCATCACGGCCACTTGCACGTCCCTTACTGGCCGCATTCTTAATATTAAATGTTATATTTGTAATATGTAATATATTTGTAAGTGTATGCGCCAATAAATGAAAACAGGTATTTGGGATGCGTACACTTTACACAGGAAATGTAGTCCTGATAATGTCACAGAGTAGCATACACCGTCTTAAAGTACAGTATATGTCAGTGATATGTATGAAATGCCCACACACTAATACACTGTTTTCAACAGTTATACAGTATTTGACACAGAGAGCCACACGCTGTGGACACTAAATGTTGCACAAATAATGTACATTTCCCCAAAATACACTGGTTTTACATGTGGTACAGTATTTGACACAGAGAGGCACCCACTGTGGACACTAAATGTTGCACAAATAATGTTCATTTTCCCAAAATACACTGTTTTAAACAGTTATACAGTATTTGACACAGAGAGGAACACGCTGTGGACACTAAATGTTGCAAACATAATGTAGATTTCCCCAAAATACACTGGTTTCACCTGTGGTACAGTATTTGACACAGAGAGGCAAACGCTGTGGAACCTAAATGTTGCACAAATAATGTACATTTCCCCAAAATACACTGGTGTTACCTGTGGTACAGTATTTGACACAGAAAGCCACACGCTATGGACACTAAATGTTGCACAAATAATGTACATTTCCCCAAAATACACTGGTTTCACCTGTGGTACAGTATTTGACACAGAGAGGCACACGCTGTGGACACTAAATGTTGCATGTATCTAGTCATCATATGCAGCCTCCGATTTAAGTTTCCTGAACCGTTCTCTGGTGACCGTAGAAAGTCTCTGTATTTCAAAGAGAATTGTAAACTTTATTTCAGACTATGCCCCTCGTCATCCGGTTCTAAGAGCCAGCACGTGGGCATTGTAATCTCCCGTCTCCAGGGAGATACCCAGGATTGGGATTTTTCTTGCCTTCTGACGCTGGTTGTCTCCGCTCAGTCGAGGGGTTCTTCCAGGCCCTGGGTACCTTTTATGATGAACCTGACAGGGCCATGGTAGCTGAAACCGCTCTTAAGGCTTTGGTACAGGGAGACCAACCAGCAGAAGAGTACTGTGCCCAGTTCAGAAGATGGTGTGTTCCGTCTGGCTGCAATGAACCAGCCCTAAAAAGCCAGTTCAGGTCATGGTTGTCTGAAAATCTCAAAGACCTATTAGTGAATGACCAGCTTCTAGAGACATTAGAGGAGACTATAACACTCGCTGTTCGACTTGACAGATATGTTAGGGAGAGATGGCAGGAATGCTTGCTTTTTTCCCAGGAGATGCTCCCATCAGAGGTCTGTCATGTGAGCAGAGTCGATTTCTCTTCTGAGTAACCCATGCAGGTCGGGATGACTCGTAGAGATCAGCATCGTCGGCAAGGGGCTTGCTTCTATTGTGGCGAGTCGGACCATTGGATAAACCAATGCTCCAAGAAACCTTCTTCTGGTAAATCTACCAAGACGGGGGAGCTTAAGAACCAGGTATTTCCTAATGTGGTCAGGAACAAGTTATTAGTACCTATTACTGTCTCCTTGGGTATTAACAAATGTTCTGATAATGCGTTCATTGACTCAGGTTCTGCTGCCAACTTAATTGATATGAGATTTGCATTAAAGTTGGGTATTCCGATTTTGACACTACCCACTCCCATCCACATCATGGCTATCGATTGCACCCCCTGGTGGGTGGTACTGTAAAGTATTCTACCCCTGAGATATCCTTGACTGTTGGGCGGTGTCACACTGAAATATGTTCTCTGTTGGTTCTAGAAAACCTACCAGTAGAAGTGGTACTGGGAATGCCTTGGCTCCAGATACATAACCCTATTATTGACTGGACCAAGGGGAATTGGTGAGATGGGGGGTTGAATGTGACTCGCGCTTGTCCATAGTTCAAGCGGGGGTCTCAGCAGAATCCAATACATTGCCTTTACTCTTAAAGAAATATATGGATGTGTTCTCCTCCTCGAACCCCGAGTTACTACCGCCCCATAGACCTTATGATTGCACCATTGAATTGGTAGAGGGGGTCAGATATCCCAAGGGATGTATCTATAATCTTTCCAGACCTGAACGTAAGGCCATGGAAGATTATGTTGAAGAGAGTCTCAGCAGGGGACACATTAGGCCTTCTGTATCTCCTATGGGGGGCAGGATTTTTCTTTGTCAAAAAGAAAGATGGAGGCCGCAGATCTTGCATCTACTACCGGGAGTTGAATAAGATTACAATCAAGAATCAATACTCCCTTCCATTGATTCTTGATTTGTTTAATCAGGTAATGGTAGCTTCCTGTTCTCTAAAATTGATCTGAAGGGGGCATATAACTTGATTTGAATTAAGGAGGGAGAGGAGTGGAAGACAGCTTTCAATACACCAGCTGGAATATCGTGTTATGCCGTTAGGACTCAGCAGTGCACCAGCTGTGTTTCAAAACTTTATGAATTATATTTTTAAGGAATTCTTGGGTAAATTTGTAATTGTTTACCTTGATGATGTTTTGATTTTTTCCCTGATTTTCAGAGTCATGTGTCTCATGTGAAACAAGTATTTGAGGTTTTGAGGGAAAATCAATTGGTGACCAAACAGGAGAAAAGTGTTTTTGGGGTACAAGAGATTCTGTATCTTGGGTATGTCCTCACTCCTCATGCTTTTAAAATGGATCCTAGCAAGGTATTTGCAAATTTGGACTGGGTAAGGCCATCATCCTTAAAAGCCTTACAAAAGCCTTAGCATTTTTAATTATTGTGTTGATTGGCACTCTATATCTGTGTCACTATAGAGAGGGAGTCTGTAGTAATATTGTAAATATAAAACAGCAGAATTTATTAATATGTATACACAATACAGGAATAATATAGAGGGTTCTCTAAAATCAATGATTCATTAAACAGAATCATGAATAACAAACAATCTCCAAGTATATAAAAATATATATATAAATAATCACTGATGCAAAATCTTAGACTGAGGAGGCTGAGTACAATGTATATCTATTGTCCGTTCAAAGATGTATATACATTGTTCTCCTTAAGGTATGCTGTAGTAACTTAATGGTCCAAAATTGATATTGTCCTCCTGAATCTATAGTGTAGTATTCCAGTTATTTAGATGTAATATAGCAATCCAGTGTTTATATTGTCCTCATTAATGTATAATGCGGCGCCTTAATATTTGTTTCTGATTTTAATGTTCATTCAGGTTCACACTACCTCTGATATAAAATGGAAGAAAAAGTATTCCAGCACTTCTTGGATGAAGATAAAACAATTTTCCTTTATTTCTTTGCTTGGTAAAATAGCATGACATCGGGCATAGTTCACATAGCAGGCAGTGCAGTTGCGACAGTTTAGGACGCGTTTCGAACTCAAGGTTCTTTATCTTTGCAATGCAAAGGAAACTAAGTCTATACAGGGTATAAATAATCAGGTATGGTTGCATTGAACCTCCCACTATGAGGTGGGAACAATTATTCCAAACACCTGTGCACTTGGCTGAAAAAGAAAACACCCCCTTAAAAGACTAGTTACCGCATTGCTGCACTATAAATGTTCACATATAACATACATTCATATAAAACAAATATAAGGTAGAAAACATTGTAAAGTGCGATGTTAGGTACTCCAAAAACATATTAATAACAGTACATTAATTCTTTGCGTAAATTTAAACCGGATGGGTATCTTGTTCCTAGCTTATAAATCCTAAAAGCTTCCCCAGACGTGCAGGTCGGGGGGCACCTGGGAAATAGTGACCATAAAGTAATAACCTTCCAATTATCCTTCAAACAAGAGTTTCTACAGGGAGGAACAAGAATACCGGACTTCAAAAAAGCAAAATTTAGCCAACTAAGGGAGGCCATAGGCCCAATTAACTGGGACGAAGTCCTCAAAAATAAAAATGCAACCACAAAATGGGAGATTTTTAAAAGCATCGTAACATCTAATTGTGATCGATGTATACCTTATAGAAATAAAAGGCTAAGAAATAAGAAGAAACCAATGTGGATAAATAGAACCGTAAAAAAAAGCAATAAATGACAAAAAGAAAGCATATAAATCACTAAAACAGGAGGGGAGTCAGGAAGCTCTGATAAACTATAAGGAAAAAAATAGAATATGTAAACAACTAATAAAAACTGCCAAACTAGAGACCGAGAGATTAATTGCCAAAGAGAGCAAAACTAACCCTAAAATGTTTTTCAATTATATAAATGGTAAAAAATATGTGCAAAATGTAAAAGTAAATTCCCCTTTAAAAGTGTCCTGTCTGACCCAGGAAGAAGTACAGCAGCGACTTAAAAAGATTAAAATAGACAAATCGCCAGGACCGGATGGCATACACCCCCGTATCCTAAGGGAATTAAGTGATGTCCTAGCCAGACCTTTATTTTTGATATTCACGGACTCCATACTGACAGGGAATGTTCCACCAGACTGGCGTATAGCAAATATGGTGCCAATATTCAAAAAGGGTCCAAAAACAGAGCCTGGAAATTATAGGCCGGTAAGTTTAACATCTGTTGTGGGTAAACTGTTTGAAGGTTTTGTAAGAGATGCTATCTTGGAGTATCTCAATGAAAATAAGCAAATTACACCATATCAGCATGGCTTCATGAGGGATCGGTCATGTCAAACTAATTTAATCAGTTTCTATGAGGAGGTAAGTTCTAGACTTGACCGGGGTGAATCAGTGGATGTCATATATCTGGACTTCTCCAAAGCATTTGACACTGTACCACACAAAAGGTTAGTATATAAAATGAGAACACTTGGACTAGGAGAAAATATCTGTATGTGGGTAAGTAACTGGCTCAGTAATAGAAAACAGAGAGTGGTTATTAACAGTACAAACTCAGATTGGGTAACTGTCACTAGTGGGGTACCTCAGGGGTCAGTATTGGGCCCTATTCTCTTCAATATATTTATTAATGATCTTGTAGAAGGCTTGCACAGTAAAATATCAATTTTTGCAGATGACACTAAACTGTGTAAAGTAATTAACACTGGAGAGGACAGTTTTCTGCTACAGAGGGGTATGGATAGATTGGGGGCTTGGGCAGAGAAATGGCAGATGAGGTTTAACACTGACAAATGTAAAGTTATGCACATGGGAAGGAATAATGCAAGTCACCGGTACATACTAAATGGTAAAACACTCAGTAACACTGACATGGAAAAGGATCTAGGAATTTTAATAAATAACAAATTAAGCTGTAAAAACCAGTGTCAGGCAGCTGCTGCTAAGGCCAATAAGATAATGGGTTGCATCAAAAGGGGCATAGATGCCCGTGATGAAAATATAGTCTTACCACTTTATAAATCACTAGTCAGACCACACATGGAATACTGTGTACAGTTCTGGGCTCCTGTGAACAAGGCAGACATAGCAGAGCTAGAGAGGGTTCAGAGGAGGGCAACTAAAGTAATAACTGGAATGGGGCAACTACAGTACCCTGAAAGGGTATCAAAATTTGGGTTTTTCACTTTAGAAAAAAGACGACTGAGGGGAGATCTAATAACTATGTATAAATATATGAGGGGTCCCATCATCTATTTATCCCCAGGACTGTGACTGTGACGAGGGGACATCCTCTGCGTCTAGAGGAAAGAAGGTTTGTACACAAACATAGAAAAGGGTTCTTCACGGTAAGAGCAGTGAGACTATGGAACTCTCTGCCTGAGGAGGTGGTGATGGTGACTACAATAAAGGAATTCAAGAGGGGCCTGGATGTATTTCTGGAGCGTAATAATATTTCAGGCTATAGCTACTAGAGATAGGTCGTTGCTCCAGGGAGTTGTTCTGACTGCCTGATTGGAGTCGGGAAGGAATTTTTTCCCCTTAAGTGGCGAAAATTGTTTTTTTTGCCTTCCTCTGGATCAACTTGCAGGAAACAGGTCGAACTGGATGGACAAATGTCTTTTTTCGGCCTAATATACTATGTTACTATGTTACTATGTTAATCTCACTAATTTTTCACGATTTCCACCTCTTAAAGGACTTTTAGCCTCCTCTATAGCATAGGCTCTCCGGTGTCTTATATCGCCATTATGAACATTAATAAAATGTCGCGCTGCACTAGAAATATTCACACTCGATTTATTTGATATTTAATTAAGATGTTCAAGTATTCTTGTTTTAAATTTTCTTATTGTGCTGCCAACATATTTTAATTTACATTCAGTACATTCAACGATATAGACTGTATACATTGTATTACAGTTAATATATGTTTTTATTGGGAAAGTCTGTTGTTCCGTTGCATCAGAGAAAACTTTGGTATTCAAAACATGATGACATGTACGGCAGCGGGAACTCCTGCATTTGGTGAAACCTGCATATTTTAACCATGGTTTCTGTTTGGAAACCGCACTGTGTGTGAACAGGGATGGAGATAGGGTGTTGCCAATAGTTGGAGGTCTTCTAGATACAAATCTGCATCCCTGTTGCAGAGTTGTTTTAATGCAGGTGTCATCAAATAGAATAGGCAAATAGTTTTTAACCATCTTTTGAATTTTATCAAATAGGTTACTATAAACTAGTGACAAAGTTGGAATATTGTATTGAGATTTTTCCAAATCCAAAGATTTTTATTCTGATTATTTTTACACTCTTACACTTTATTTTGTGCATTTTTATTTTTATTTTTGTTATTTTTTCCTGGAAATAGCAGGTACTCTCTTTTTTTGTTTTTTGCGATGACATATCCCCTATTTATCATCCAGTCCTTGTAACCTCTTTTTTTTTAAACGATGGTAGATATTAGCACATTCTTTATCAAAGGATGCCTGGTTGCTACAATTTCGGCGTGCACGTGTGAACTCTCCTACTGGGATAGCCTTTAGAGTGTGTAGAGGGTGATGACTACGTGCATGTAAAATAGTGTTACCTGCGATTTTTTTTGCGGTATGTCTCTGTACACACTGTGTGTCCTGGTTGACCAGTTAGGGTTAAATCCAAAAAGACAATGCTTACTGGATCAATGCACTAAATAAATCTCAAACCATATGTGTTGTTATTAAGGTACACCATAAACTCATGCATGGCAGGCACATCGGACCCCCAAATAAGGAGGCCATACCATTTTATGCCATACCATTTTATACACTCTGCAAATGGATTATCTGTGGTGTAAATGTACCTCTCTTACCAATAAGCCATAGTTAAATTGGCTAGGGAGGGCGAGTATTTTGCGCCCATAGAAACACCATTGACTTGAACATAACAAGTCTGATCAAACTAAAAAAAATTATGTGTCAATAAAAAATTGAGAATGAAGTCTATGAAATCCACAGAAAAACTGGAATATTTATGCAGGTAAAATTCTAAGGCTAGTAAGGCAATGTTGCTAGGTATCGAAGGGTATAATGCTACAACATCAATTGTAAGCCAGGTATAACTAGCCTGCCATTCTAAATCATATAGTGCGCGCAGTACTTCCCTAGTATGCCTAATATAGCCTGGTGTACATTTAACTAAGAGCTGCAGAATGTAATCTAACCAATCCCACAATTTTTCAGTAAGGGATCCAATGCCACTTACAATGGGACGAAAAGGGGGAGGGTTTAACCCTTTGTGCACTTTGGGGAGTGCATGTAGAATTGGAATAATAGGAAACTCTACATTGAAATAATTGAATTAGTAACCAATTTGATAAAATTCAAAAGATGGTTAAAAACTATTTGCCTATTCTATTTGATGGCACCTGCATTAAAACAACTCTGCAACAGGGATGCAGATTTGTATCTAGAAGACCTCCAACTTTCACCAAATGCGGGAGTTCCCGCTGCCGTACATGTCATCATGTTTTGAATACCAAAGTTTTCTCTGATGCAACGGAACAACAGACTTTCCCAATAAAAACATATATTAACTGTAATACAATGTATACAGTCTATATCGTTGAATGTACTGAATGTAAATTAAAATATGTTGGCAGCACAATAAGAAAATTTAAAACAAGAATACTTGAACATCTTAATTACATATCAAATAAATCAAGTGTGAATATTTCTAGTGCAGCGCGACATTTTATTAGATTATTTGTTTGTTATTCATTATTATGTTTAATGATCATTGATTTTAGTGGGCCCTCTATATTATTCCTGTATTGTGTATACAAATTAATAAATTCTGCTGTTTTATATTTATGATATTACTACAGACTCCCTCTCTATAGTGACACAGATATAGAGTGCCAATCAACACAATAATTATAGCACAATTATTTTTTATATCTTTGGTGAAACATCCTTGTTTAGAGCACCTTACCCAGCAGACAACTGGTGACACCACCCTTTTATTTCACTTTTTGTTTTTTAGGATTTGCTAATTATTACCGTAGATTTATAAATAATTTTTCGGTAATTGCTAGGCCCTTGACCGACCTCACCAAAAAAGAGGCGGACCTGGAAAACTGGTCTGTTGAGGCTACTGAAGCATTTGAGACACTTAAGAAGGCTTTTAGCTGCGCTCCAGTTTTGATTCAGCCGGATGAAGAGAGACCTTTCATTGTGGAGGTGGAGGCCTCCAAGTTAAGGCCTTGTGCCTTCTTTTCAAAAAAAAATTCCCCAACCAAGAGAAAAGATGATGTGGGGAATCGTGAATTTCTGTCCATTAAATGGGCATTTGAGGAGTAGAGACATTTCCTTGAGAGGGCTAAACATTGTGTTACCGTTGTTAATGATCACAAAAATCTGATGTTTCTTGAGTCTGCTAAGAGGTTGAATCTCCGTCAATCCAGATAGGCATTATTTTTCACACGCTTTAATTTATCCATCACTTTCAGGCCAGGAAGTAAGAACGTGAAGGCAGATGCTCTATCCCAGAGTTTCTGTGCGTGTCAGCCCACGGACGCACCGCCTGAAACCATATTGCCAGCTAGTGTCTTTTTAGCAGCCGTGTCCCAAGATATTTACTGCTCTTATTTAGGCAGAACAACATCTGTCCCTGGCACTCACACAAACAGATAAGTTGTTTGTTCCTGAATCCTGAACAGTTCTGTCTTGCACTCACACCAACAGATACATTTTTTGTTCCTGAACAGTTCTTTCTCCTGCTGTTGGGTGAGTGTCATGACTCTGTTTTGTGTTGGCCAGCGAGGTGTGTGCCAGGTCCAAAACCCCTAGGACTCATCCTGCTGGTTAACTGCGACCCCAACCCATTCCCAGTAAACCCAGGTTCCATATTTCCATGGACTGCATTACAGATCTGCCACGTGCTGAGGGTAAAACTGTGGTTTGGGTAGTGGTCAACAGATTAAGCAAGATGGTACAATATGTGTACCCTTGCTTAAACTTCCGAATACTAAGACTCTGGCCTCTGTATTTGTGGAACAAATTCTACGTTTGCACGGTGTACCCAGAGAACATTGTGTCTGATAGGGGTGTCCAGTTTGTGTCGAGATTTTGGAGAGCCTTCTGTCAGAGGTGCCAAATCTCATTTTCTTTCTCGTCTGCCTATCATCCTGAGACGGGCAGACAAAGCGATCTAATCAGTCTGTGGAACAATTTCTCAGGTCATTTGTCTCTGGTGATCAGCAGTTGTGGGTTAAATACCTTTCTTTGGCAGAATTTGAGATTAATAACCATGCTAATTCCTCCGCTGGTGTTTCCCCATTTTTTTTGTAACTACAGTTTCCATCCTCGTTTTCATTCTGGGTCATCTGTTTCCTTATCTAACCCTGAGGCGGATAAGGTCTCATCTGAACTGTGCACAGTTCGGACCCGGGTTCAGTCGAACCCAGAGAAGGCTCAAAATAATCAAAAAATCAAAGCTAATAGGAGACATTCGAGGGGGATGGATTTTCAGGTTGGGGATCAGGTGTTGCTGTCTTCTAAGAATGTGCCTCTCAAGGTGGCTTAAAAAGTCCACACCTCGTTTTATAGGTCCATACGAGATTAGGGTTTAGATTAGGGTTACCTGATTCGTTCCACATCCATGATTTTCCATTAAATCTCTGCTGAAAAGACATGTTACTCCTGTTGTTCCTTCACAGCCTTCTCCGCTGCCGGTACTGGTTAATAATTCTGAGGAATTTGTGGTTTCAAAAATTTTGGATGTTAGGAGAGTCCACAATTCTTTACAGTATCTGGTACACTGGAAAGGCTATGGACCGGAGGAAAGATCCTGGGTACCAGCTAAGGATGTTCACGCCATGAGGCTTTACAAAAAATTTCATTTGGAATATCCTGAGAAGCTGTCGCCTGGTGCCTTGGGTCTGGTGGCCCAGCGTGGAAGGGGGGTACTATCACGATGTGCTCTGTGTGTGGTTCAAGGAGGCCACGGCCGAGGCGTGCTCGCATCATCAGTGCACACTCTGGCTGAGTGCCAAGCTGATCACTCGGCGCTCGGATGTATGGGCTGCATTAGAATTCAAGAGTCATGTGACGCTGGCCATGTCACATGACTCCACTAGTGCACTATTTAAACAGGTATCTAATGGCCACAGATTGCCTGTTATTAAAGTCCTTACTGCATGATACTCAACTGGTTTGTTTGTTCCTGCTTGGCTGCCGATTTCCCATCTGTCTCATCCTCTGGTCTTGGCGTGCTCTCTGGTTTGACTTTGGCTTGTCCTGATGATTCTCCTTGCTTCTCCGGTACTTTTTTGCTCTCTTGGTCTTGACGCGGCTTGTTTGACCTTTCTGTTTGTGTTGTTTGTCTTCCCTGCACTGTCCTAGCTAAGGGTTTGTCGACCAGTTGTCCCTTGTCGCTAGGACTTGAGAGGCAAGTAGGCAGGGACATGGATGAGGGTGGAGTTCAGTGGTCACTACCCCACCCCCTGTGTGTGTGACAAAAGCCTCTCTAACTAAAATTGCTGAAATTCTCTCCCTGCTCTGTCTTTCACTTCCTACCCAATGCTCTTTCTCTACATCTGAGCCGAACATGCATCATCGGGTGCTATATAGCACCCGATGACACGTTTCGGCCAGCCAATCACTTGAGCATTTTGCTTTAGCACATGCGCTACTCGGTCGAGTACCGCCATGTGCCGAGCATAGCGATGCTCGAACCGAACAGATATTCTGAACATAAGCATGCTTGCTCAATGCTATTGTCCAGGATTTAAATATTGATTTATCAATCCTCATGGTTAGGTCATGATCAGCTGTTTGATAGGGTCTCTTCATAGTATACCAAGAACAGTACTGTACATTGTATACCTGTTATATTGGTATTGCAGCTCAATCCCATTCACCTGAATTGGACTGAGCTGCAGAAAGGCTATGTGACCAATGGACATGATGTGACCCCTTCTGACAGCTGTGTTGAGGGTGCCAGCAGTGGGCCATCTCTTGATCAGTTATTGATGACCTATCCAGAGCATAGGTCTTCTTTATCTGCAATATTTAAGATCTGGAAAACCCCTTTATGGATCATTAGTCTGTACTGAATTTTGCTCCCTGCAACTGAAGTCATAGCTGACGCTTGGCAATGTAGGCAGTTGAAAAGGTTATGTTGTGGAGTTTGAGGACAGACTTACAGTATCTGCAAGTAATCCAGCGGCTGGCATACCACTTCAAAGTTACAATGATGAAAATGAGTCCTCTTTTCTGAGAGCGATAACTTTTTTTATTTTCCCCAGTGACATAGCTGTGTGAGGGCTTTTTTGTAGGACTAATTGTGTTATTCAATGCCAACATTTTGGGATACATAACGTATTGAAAAATGCATAGATTTTTTTAACCATGTGGTGTACTCGAAATGTAACCACTTAGGTCAACGTTTGATTGCTACATCTAAAGGCTTAAGTTGCCATGACTGGAGCTATCTCCTGGTCATTACAGCAGGAGCCTGGCTTTAAGCTCATGTGTAGAGATGAGCGAACACCTGGATGTTCGGGTTCGAGAGGTTCGGCCGAACTTCCGGAAAATGTCCGGGTTCGTGATCCGAACTCAACCCGAACTTCATCCCGAACCTGAACTCCATAGAAGTCAATGGGGACCCGAACTTTTGGGCACTAAAAAGGCTGTAAAAGACACCCAGAGGGATAATATACCGCAATAAACGCATTGCGATTACAACTTTGAGCTAACGATCACCATGGGAACGCCTCCTCCAGTAGAATGTACTGTCGAATCTGAGAATTAAGTTGAAATCGCAATGCGATTCTTATATATTTGCTTAATCGCATTGCGATTTCAACTTAGCATTGCTAAATACTTCCATCCATATTGTTAACTTACTGAGTCAGTAAGTTAGCGAATATGAATGGAATTATTTAGCAATGCTAAGTTAACGGCAATGCGATTAAGCAGATATATAATAATCGCATTGCGATTTCAACTTAATTCTCACATCCGACAGTACATTCTACTGGAGGAGCGTTCATGGTGACTCGGTAGCTCAAAGTTGTAATCGCAATGCGATTACTAAATACATAAGAATCGCATTGCGATTCCAACTTTTAGTACTCAACTTTTAAAATCGTACACCACTTTAAGTTCCAAAGTTGCAATCGCGTTCGAATAGAACTTAAAGCTGTCTCTTAGTCAGTTTTAGTATTGCTGTGCTGTAATAGAAGTTACATTCGTGCGTGAATATAACTTAGAGCAATACAGTCAACTTTACACTGTTAGTTTTATTATCGCGATAATACAACTATTCAAGAATCGTGTACGTGCGTCTGTACGTGTGTGCGTTACCTGGGACACTATTCTATTTTGCCAGCCACAGCTGAAACCACTGATTTATGGTATTGCTATTTTGGCAATTGAATTTAACCCCAGAAAATAATCTATCCTTTGCCAGACAGCAGACAGTATTATACTTGTCTAGCCAAAGCTGGAACACCAGATTTAGGGGATTGGTATTTGGGCAATTGTATTTAACCCCTTAATAACATATAGAAATTTCTTTCCTGAGTTTCTAGGGGTGACAATTAGCACAGCCAAGCCCCTGATGTAGGATATAGCAAAAAAAAAAAAACTAGTATTGATGGATTGATGGACTTGGTGGCAGCTTCTTCTGGCGCACCCCAAGTCACAAAATGGCCGCCGATCAACCCAGAAAATAAGTGACAGAAAAACGCTCTGTGCAGCCTAAAAACCAGCGAGCAAGTAACTAGCAGAAGTTCAATGATTCTCAGCTGTAAATTGATCCGTTCATTAGGTGCTGTTGCTGACTTTAACCTGCCTAATCTCGCCCTGATAGAAGCTGCGTCCTCTCCCTACACTAATCAGAGCAGTGTGACGTGCGGCGCTACGTGACTCCAGCTTAAATAGAGGCTGGGTCACATGCTGCACTTGGCCAATCACAGCCATGCCATTAGTAGGCATCGCTGTGATGGGCTCTTAGGGCAAGAAGTAAAATGCTAACTGATTGGCTGCTGTGCAGCCCTTCAGAAAGCGGGAAGAAATCGACGAACACCGGACCCGAACCCAAACTTTTTTTAAAATGTCCGGGTTCGGGTCCGTGTCACGGACACCCCAAAACCCGAACTATTCTCGAACTGTTCGCTCAACACTACTCATGTGTCCACATGATTATGTTGACATACATATATGGAATTTTACGGGAACTTCTTCCCTCTCTGGACATACACTTACATCAAATATCAATGTTTTAAACTTCAGCATGTCCATCCTAATTGGCAGGTAGTATAAAGGAGAGACCCCACAGCACTGCCTAATTACCTGATTCATTGCACTGTGCTACTATATATGCACTATAGCAGTTTCAACACACAGCAGGTATTTTTTGTTATTTAAATCTTCACTCTAAGAAATGTGATTTCTCCACAACATATTGTTATCACTTTTGGTAACATAATGCAAGTTATTTGCTTTATTTTTTTATCTTGCTTGCCCTCTGATTTAATTTACTGTATCACTTTAATAATTTTCCAAGATTTTCTACAACTGTTTGCTTCGATCCGTATCTACTCGCTGCAAATGGCGTTAAAAATGGCTATTTCTGGGCTGCAGAGAGCCTTTCTAAGGGTGTAGAACACTGTGACTTGCAGTAACATGCATAGGGAGTCTGCTGTGGTAGTGAAATAATACTGTGAGTCAGTATGACATGCAGATGACAGGGGTCGCTCTTAGATTCACTGCATACTTCACTTATTTGAGCAGTCATGGGGCCAAAACTGACTAAATAACTCAAGTATCAACTCAGCCTTACTGTCAGAACAATAACCCACAAAAAAGGATCCTGTCCGGGAAGCAGGCACCTTCACTCGGTCAGCATTTGCTCAATAATCCATCAGTATTGCTAATGCCTAAAAAAAAGTGTTGGATCAAAAACAAAGATGACACGTGAATGGAATATTTGCATGTTTTCTGTATTTGTACCCACTCCTGCTTTTGGTTACCAAATCATAAGCCAATTCTGATGGGACAATACAGGCCTTATATCTACTACACAGCCAAGATCCGTTGTGCGTCTCATTTTCCTTGCTTCTGACAGATCAGAAGATAGTTCAAATAAATGATGATGTCAGCCAGGCCGAAAGCCAAAATAGTGAACCAGTTCATGAAGTGGCGAGGGTGGGAACAGCATGAGAAGTCCACAGAGTTGGACCTATGACATAGTGGTGAGGTGGAATCAGCATGAGGAGACCACAGAGTGGCACAATGACCGAGTGTGGAGGTGGCAGTAGCATTAGAAAACTACAGAATTGCACAATTACAGAGTCTGGAGGTGGCAGCAGAATCAGGAGGCCACAGAGTGTGGAGGTGGCAGCAGCATGAGGAAACTACAGAATTTCACAATTACAGAGTCTGGAGGTGGCAGCAGAATCAGGAGGCCACAGAGTGGCAGAGTCTGGAGGTTGCAGCAGCATGAGGAGGCCACAGCGTGGCACAATGACCAAGTCTGGAGGTGGCAGCAGCATGGAGGAGGCCACAGAGTGGAGCAGTGACCGAGTCCAGAGGTGGCAGCAGCATCAGGATACCAGGAGACTACAGAGTGGCAAGGTGACATAGTATGGAGGTGAATGCAGCATCAGGATACCACAGAGTGGCAAGGTGACATAGTGTGGAGGTGGCAGCAGCATTAGGAGATCAAAGAATGACCCGGTGACAAAGTGAGAAGGTGGCAGCAGCATCAGGAAACCACTGAGTAGCAAGGTGACATAGTGAGGAGGTGGCAGCAGCATCAGGAGACCACAGAGTGACAGAGTGGGGAGGTTGGTGGCAATACTAGTACCAACTGAAGATAAAAGATAGGTGAAAGAAGGAGCACTTGGCATTAGATGTGGGGCATCAGGTAGGTAGCAGCATCAGAATAGTAGATGAGGCAGGTATCCAGAAGGAACCGATCTCTTTTGTCAAAGTGTTGGTGTGGCACTATGGATAATGAGGTATGATGCATCAGGCATTGTTGGGTGACAATCCTGGCTGATCCACGCCTGATCCATCTTAATAAAGGTCAGTCTCTCCACATTTTAGGTGTACAGGCGAGTTCTTCTTGGGGTAACTATGGCCCCCGCAGCACAAAACACTCGCTCTGATGCCACACTACTGGCAAGGCAGTTCAGCTTTTCCAGGGCAAACTATGCTATTTGCTACTACACTAATTCACACCAAAAAGTGCTGTAATTTTTCTCACTTTAGCACACAACGGCTAATAAGCCCTTTTTCTTTTTCCCCACTAATACATGCCAAAAAGGGCTTTAGAACATATCCGCTGAACGGCAAATATATACATTTTTTTGCCACCAATGCACACCAAAAATCGCTTTAAAACACATAACTGCACCACTGAATGGCAAATAGGCCCTTATTTGTTTCCACTTATACATGACACGAAAGGCTTTAGAACATATAACTGTACGGCTGAATTGCAAATATATATATTTTTTGCCACTAATACATGACCAAAATGGGCTTTAAAACCTATAACTGCACCGCTGAACGGCAAATATATTTCTCTTTTGCCACTAGTACACGCCACAAAAAGCTTTAGAACATGTAACTGTACTGCTGATTGGCAAATATATTTTTCTTTTTCCAATAATACACGCAACAAAAGGCTTTAGAACATATAACTGAACTGCTGAACGGCAAATATATTTTACATTTGCCACTAATAAAGAAGCGCTGCAATTTTAGTACTTCACCACACTAATAAGCTCTTTTTTCCCACTAATGCAAGCCATAAAATGCTTTTGAACATATAACTGCACCGCACAAGGGCAAATAAGACATATAAATATTTCCTTGTAATAAACCCTGTTAATGCCTGTATCAAACAGCACTTGCACCCTAATAAGAATGTATAATACAAAGCTGTATAATGGCAATTTGGATCCCCAGTCATTGCAGCAAGGTGTAATAGGATTGTTCCTATTACCCAGGCTATAACCTCCCCTACTGAACCCTGTACAACATAAATGTTGCAGAATTATTCCTCCCTATCCTTTTCCCTACACCTTAAATAATCTTTCCCTGCACTTGTAAATCATTTTTTTAAGCACAATGTCATTTTTTCTAGTGTTCCTAGCACCTGCTGATGTCTCTCCCTTCACTGAGTACACTGGTAAATGGCAGAATCCAATATGGCGTAGGCCATTTATAGGGCTGTGAAATCACAGGGCTGGCTGGCTGCTGATTGGCTGCATGCCTGGCATTATAGGTGATCCCACCCCTTCCCAGAGTTCCTTGCTCCATGTCCTCATTCTTATTTTAGGAAAGAATTCAATTTGTTACCACGAATCATGAGGAAATACGGATTCAGTGCATTCAGTACATTCAGTGCAAATGGGGATATAAAAGACCGGCATACAACCCTGGTCTTTGATAAATATCTCTTTAGTCTCTGGCCACAGCATTGTGATTTCAGATGTGCTCCACAAGTCAGCTTGTTTATTTCAAGCAAAGATTTCTAGCAAAGCATTGTGAGACCTTTATGCAGCTAAGTTTTTTTCAAGATGGAAATCTGTTAAGAAGCAGGGTCTCAACTGACATGCCTAAAAGTATGACGAAGTAGTCCTAACCAGCATCATTAAGATACTATTAACAGAACCACAGACACAGATGCACATGCCATCAATATCAATAAATAAGAAAAGTTTATTGGGACAACACTAACACATAAGCACATTAAAAATTTTATAAAATGAAGCCTGGTGCTCGCACAGAATAAGTCTAGCACCTAAAACAGAATCCACCTATGTCCTAACATAGAGACATGCCATGTATAACCCAGCTCCATCAAAAGTATATAATAGCATAAGTAAAGTATAATGTGGCATCAATAAAGTCAAAATCAGGCACAAAACATATTCAAAATGAGAGCCCCATAAACTGTGTAAGAGCTGGTGCGGTTGACCTGTAGCATACAAAAAACACCCCATGCGTATCGCCGGTAAACTCTGGCTTCGCCAGGAGTGTTGAGCCATGTGGCAGTGTGCCATATATATACCAGATACATTACAATCACCTGTAAAGGATATAGCATGTGTGTAGATGCCCAATATTCGCAGGCTAGGATCATGCGAGCAAGATGGCCAGGAAACAGGAAGTGAAATAAGCAAATAACCAGACAAACATGGCCGCAGTGGAACACAAATCATGCGTTCCTCCGGCTGAGATTGCGTACTGTACATCAGATAGCGAGAAGGCGGAAAACGGATGGGGCATATGACCAGGAAAAGGAGGGCCACAGTGGAACGCAAAGAATGCGTTCCACCAGGAAAGTTAGTGTGTTTGGAATCACAGACTATGGCGATCTATTGGCCATGGCTAATGGTAACCATGGTGGAACGCAAGCCTTGCGTACCACCCGGAGTGTTAACTGGAATTTACAGTTAAAGAGGGGAATATTCTATAAGTTATAACATAATTATACATACATGATTCAATAAAATAAAATAAAAAATTACATGATTAAACAAATAATCAATATACATAATATAAAATATGTGCTGATCAAAAATTTAAAAACCTGATCCAAACATGACAATTATGTGCAATGTGACAACACGTTGAATTTTAATAAAGTGCAAGTGCAAAACAATTCACGATAGTGACTAAACATATTTAATAATCAATGACACAGTGGACGTAACATATGTGTAAAGACCACCAAAAAACAAAATAAAGTGCTTATGCTAAAAGAAAATTTAAAAAACATATGCCTGTAAAACGTACGGTCAAAGACAAAAAATTTAAAATGATGTAAAAGAAAATATTGGACTGTAGCGATGCCATTCACATGCAATATGTTCGAATAGAGGGACTCAACGTCACAAGTTAGAATCAGGGTCCCAGGCCGAAGTTGAAGTCCCTGAATATTCTCGATCAGATGCATAGAGTCTCTGAGATAAGACTTGAGCCCTAGAATAAAGAGTTGTAGAAAAAAGTCTATGTAAATACACGCTTGTTCATACAGCCCCCCCAATGCCCGCCACTATGGGTCGTCCAGGAGGGTTAGTCAGATCCTTATGCACCTTAGGCAACATATAGAAAGTAGGCACTACTGGATGTCTAACCTCCAAAAAGTCCTTTTCTTTCTTGGTGATGATGTTCATCTGGTATGCCGAGATAAGAAGCCTTTTCATCTTAGTCATAAAAATCAAGAGGTTACAGTCCAATTGTATTAGAGATAAATATCTGACCAATGAGAGTCTCAGGCCATTAGAAATCTACAAGCAAATTCTGCTTTCCTTATTAAGGAGGCGGACAAGGGTGGTAATGTTGTATTATAGGATTCTGACCTCTATGTGAAGGAGGCTAGGAGACAAATGGGGAATCGTCAATTTTATACTCCTCTACCTGCAAACCCCACCCAGATTTTTATCACTAAGATGGAAAGGCTTTTTATCTCGGCATACCAGATGAACATTATCACCAAGAAAAAAAGGACTTTTTGGCGGATAGACTTCCAATAGTACCTACTTTCTATATGTTGCCTAAGGTGCATAAGGATCTGACTAACCTTCCTGGATGACCCATAGTGGCGGGTATTGGGGGTCTGTGTGAACAGGCGTGTATTTACATAGACTTTTTTCTACAACCCTTTGTTCTATAGCTCAAGTCTTATCTCAGAGACTCTATGCATCTGATCGAGAATCTTCAGGGACTACAACTTCCGCCTGGGACCCTCATTCGAACTTGTGACATTAAGTCCCTCTATTTGAACATATTGTATGTGAATGGCATCGCTGCAGTCCAATATTTCCTTCAGAGATCTAATTTTGGGGATCCGGCTCATCATACCTTTCTGGTAAGCCTTCTTGATTACATCATAATTTTTTTTGTCTTTTACCGTACGTTTTACAGGCAGGTGTCGGGGACGGTGATGGGGGCACGTTGTGTGCCCTCCTATGCCAATCTATTTTTGGGTTGGTGGGAGGAAACACAGGTATACCCCACCCCTCTCTTCAATCAACATGTGATTGCCTGGTTTCGTTATATAGATGATCTTCTGATATTTTGGCATGGAACAAGAGAACAATGTGAGGATTTTGTGACAATGTTGAATGATAATTCTCTTGATATCTTCTTGACCCACAGGATTTCTGACAGTGTGACTGACTTTTTGGACCTACGGATACATTATGATGGCAAGAGAATACAGACAACGCTATACTGCAAGGATACTGCCACAAATAGTTTATTACATTTTAATAGTTTCCATCCATTCCATTTATGAAGAGGAATCCCTAAAGGCCAATTTTTGAGGCTACGCCGAAACTGCACAGCTGTTCAAGACTTTAAAGAGGCATCAAGTGATCTGACTGCACTATTCCGGGCACGTGCCTATCCCAAGAAGGTGGTTTCTGGAGCACATGATGGTGCTAAAAAGGCCAATCGCCTGGAACTTTTTAAGCCAAAATACAGGCCACGGAATAACAAAGTGCACCTTATTACTAGGTTTACGATCAATGGCATGATCTTTACAAAGTGTTAAATACACATCTGTTATTAGCTGACTCTAAGCTTTGTGAATATGTCAATCCACATCCAAAAATGATAGCATGGAGAGCCCCGAATTTATGTGATAAATTGGTACAGAGCCATTTCTGAAGACCGACCCAAAATCTGGGGAGAGAGGTCAGGCTACGGGGCACCTACCTCTGTGGTGACTGTAACATTTGTCAGTTTCTGGATGGCACTGATTCTTTTTCCACCTCTAGGGATCCGGAAAAGATCTTACTTGATCAATGTATTAATTGCCGTACTCATAATGTTGTATATGCTTTGATCTGTCAAGATTTATGTTTTTGTGAGAAGATTTATGTTGGTCAGACTAGCCAAGAACTGCGCAAGCGTATCCAACAGCATCTGTCCAGTAGCACCTTGGCTAAACGCGATAGGGCACGTGCTAAAAAACCCTTAACCTCAGTGGCCGCACTTTTTTTTTTATCACTATCAATGCAAGACCCATGGCTTGAAAATAGCTGGACTGGAAATTGTGTGCAAGAATATTAGGGGGGGTTTAGTTACCTCGCATTTACTTCGTGTAGAATCCAAATGGATTTTCACGTCGGATTCTTTATCGCCCAATTGATTAAATGAGGAACTTACCTTTGTGGGCTTCTATGGTTCATGAATAAGTCTTACCTAAAAAATCTTTCTTCACAGCTTTTTCTTTTTATATACTTTTGATATTTCACTTATCACTTTTTTCACCTCACCTTTTCATCTTTTACCTTTCCACTTGTTTGATAAAATTTAAAGTTTGTCATTTTATGTATTTATTGGCCAATAAATATAGAGAGTAGGGGGCAGTTTATTTCTCAACCACTGGTATATGCTTCTATACTTGAACAATTATGTTTTAAATATGTAATTGTAAATAAATGTATATTTATTAATAATCGTGATTTTTTTGCGTATATATGTATATATTAATTTATTTGCCCCTATCAATTTTATTTAACTTATTTCATTTTTATATATGTTTTAGCACTGATTATATGATTATTATTTTTTTTAGCATAATCACTTTATTTATTTTTTGTGGTCTTTACACATATGTTATGCCCACTGTGTCATTAATTATTAAATATGTTCAGTCACTATCGTGAATTGCTTTGCACTTGCACTTTTTTAACATTCAACGCCTTGTCACATTGCACATAACTGTCATGTTTGGATCAGGTTTTGAATTTTAGATCAGCACATATTTTATGTTATGTATATTGATTATTTGTTTAATCATGTAATTTTTTATTTTATTTTTTTGAATCATGTATGTATAATTATTTTATCACTTATAGAATATTCCCCTCTTTAACTGTAAATTCCAGTTAACACTCCGGGTGGCATGCAAGGCTTGCGTTCCACTATGGTTATCATTAGCCTTGGCCAATAGATCGCCATAGTCTGTGATTCAAAACACTCTAACTTTCCCGGTGGAATACATGCTTTGCGTTTCACTGTGGCCCTCCTTTTCCTGGTCATATGCCCCTTCCGTTTTCCGCCTACTGGCTATCTGATGTACGCAATCTCACGTTCCACTGTGGCCATGTTTGTCTGGTCATGTGCTTATTTCACTTCCTGTTTCCTGGCAATCTTGCACGCGCGATCCTAGCCTGCGAATATTGGGCGTCTGCACACATGCTTTATCCTTTACAGGTGATTGTAATTTATCTGGTATATATACGGCACACTGCCATATGGCTCAACACCCCTGAGGAAGCCGGAATTTACCGGTGATACGAGTGGGGCGTTTTTTGTATGCTACAGGTCAACCGCACCAGCTCTTACACAGGTTATGGGGCTCTCATTTTGAATATGTTTTGTGCCTGATTTTGACTTTATTGATGCTACATTATACTTTACTTATGCTATTATATACTTTTGATGTAGCTGGGTTATATATGCCATTTCTCTATGTTAGGACATAGGTGGATTCTGTTTTAGGTGCTAGCCTTATTCTGTGCCAGCACCAGGCTTCATTGTATAAACATTTTTAAGGTATTTAAGTGTTAGTGTTGTCCCAATAAACTTTTCTTATTTATTGATATTAGTGGGATGTGCATCTCTGTCTGTGGTTCTCTTAATAGTATCTTAATGATGCTGGTTAGGACTACTTCATCATACTTTTAGGCATGTCAGTTGAGACCCTGCTTCTTAACAGATTTCTATCTTTAAAAAAACTTACCTGCATAAAGGTCTCACAATGCTTCACTAGAAATCTTTGCTTGAAATAAACAAGCTGACTTGTGGAGCACATCTCAAATCACAATGCTGTGGCCAGAGACTAGAGGGATATTTATCAAAGACCAGGGTTGTATGCCGGTCTTTTATATCCCCCTATTCTGCTGGAGGATGTGCTTAATTTATGATAATCTCTTGCCTCTTCATAAATTAAGCACATCTTCCAGAAGATTTCAGTCATCATTTATACCAGAAAACTGATGTAAATGAAATGATCATAAATGAGTCTAAGGCCAATGGCCCTTCCAACAATCCTGCCCCCACCATGTTCCCTTTTCAGAAAGTGCTGAGGGAAGCGTAGAAATATCGCTTGCACCTAGATTTAGGCAAAATGGCATTTAAAAAGGTGCAAAACCAGTTTGTAACTTTTTTACACCAGAAAACTTGTGTAGGGAGACGATAAATCTCCCCCATGTCTTTGTACATTTGCTACAAATAGAGTTGAGCGGACACCTGGAAGTTTGAGTTCGCTGGGTTCGGCCGAACTTCGCCTCAAATTTCGGGTTCGGGACCCGAACTTGACCTGAACTTGACCCTGAACCCGAACCTTATTGAAGTCAATGGGGACCCCAACTTTGGGGCACTAAAATAGCTCTAAAAAAGTCATGGAAAGGGCTAGATGGCTGCAAAAGGACGCAAAATGGGGATAAGAACGGGACAATTGTCCTGTAAACAAATGTGGATACAGAAATGACTTAAAATAAAATAAAATACATAAAAATGAAAAATAATTATCTTGAACTAGGAGGAGGAGGTCCATATGGAGTAGAAATTTGAGGAGGCGGTGGAAGTGGTGGTGTAGTTGGAAGAGGTGGTGGAGAAGGTAGTCGCCAACACAGTTTTTTTTTTGTTTATTTGTTTTTTATCTTTATTTGGGTAGACCCCAAAACATTGGGAAATATAAAAAAGAAAACAAAGAGAAAGTGCGCTGGAGTATAACAAAGGCTGGGTGAGGCCGGTATACATGTCAATTCTGCACAAGGTACAGTCAAGTCCTGTGGGATCCATGCCTGGTTTATTTTAATGAACATGAGCTTCTCCACATTGGCTGTGGATAGGCGGCTGCGCTTGTGTGTGATAATGCCCCCTACACTGGCTGCAGGGCAGGCAAGCACCTCCAAGGCGTAAAGGGCAAGCTCGAGCCATGTGCCCAATTTGGAGACCCAGAAGGTGAATGGGGCAGACTCATTAGTCAGTATGTGTAGGCGTGTGCACACATACTGTTCAACCATGTTGCTGAAATGCTGCCTCCTGCTAAGACGTTCCATATCAGCTGGTGGTGCTGGTTCTTGTGGCGTGCTGGCAAAGCTTTTCCACATTTCAGCCATGCTAAAAAAAGGGATATAGATCACCCAACAATCTAAACTCCACCGAAATTACAGAATATATTTCCCAGTAAGGTATGCAGTGCAGGGGAACTTTAAAAGAAAAATGTGGTATAGATCACCCAACAATCTAAACGCCGCCAATCTTACAGAATATATTTCCCAGTCAGGTATGCAGTGCAGGGGTAGTTTGAAAGAAAAAAGGGGTGCAGATCACCCAACAATCTAAATGCCGCCAAATTTACAGAATATTTTTCCCAGTCAGGTATGCAGTGCAGCAGGAGCACAAACCCTCCAAGCCACTTGCGAATAATTGGCCTAATAACCGTGGAAATGTACACCCACAATCTAAGAGCTGGATTTACTGATCTTCTTTCACTATAAGAAATGCAGTGCAGGCAGCAAAGGTACTTTTTGCAAAACAAAAGAAGATTTTTTCACCCACAATGAAACAGATGGAATTACTGATTTTCTTTCGCTATCACAAATGCAGTGTGGGCCGCAAAGGAACTTTATGGGGAAAAAAGTGATTTTTTTTTCACCCACAATGTCCCAGTTGTATTTACTGATTATATCTTACTAATAGAAATGCAGCACCCGCCACAAAGATACTTTCTGGCAAAAAAAGGGATTTTTTCACCTACAATGAAACAGATGGATTTACTGATTTTCTTTCTCTTGCACAAAATGTCCGCCGATGTCCAGCTAACTAATTATTTTTCTGTGTCACTGGACTCAGGGCAGAGTAAAAAAATGTTGCATTGCACCAACAACAAAAAAAATCACTGTATATCGCAGACTTAATACCAAGCTCTGGTATCAAATTATTTCCTAATCTCTCCCTCACAGCAGCAGCATCCTATCCCTACACTAGTTAGAGCTGACGTAACGTGTGGCACTACGTGACTTTAGCTTATTTAGAGGCTGGGTCACATGCTGCACTGGCCAATCACAGCCATGCCATTAGTAGAAAAATGAGGTACAGATCACCCAACAATCTTAACGCCGCTGAATTTACAGAATATATTTCCCAGTCAGGTATGCAGTGCAGTAGGGACACACCCTGCAAGCCACTTGTGAATGACTGGCCTGATAACTGTGGAAATGTCCACCCACAATTTAAGAGCCGGATTTACTGATTTTCTTTCACTGTCAGAAATGTAGTGCAGGCTACAAAGGAACTTTATGGCAAAAAAAAGTGATTTTTTTTTTCACCCACAATTTCACAGTTGTATTTATTGATTATATGTTTTATCAGAAATGCAGTGCAGGCTGCAAAGGTACTTTATGGGGGAAAAAAGGGACTTTTTTTCACCCACAATGTCACAGTTGTATTTACTGATTATATTTTACTATCAGAAATACAGCACAGGCCGCAAAGGTACTTTCTGGCAAAAAAAAAGATGTTTTTTTCATACACAATGAAAGAGATTGATTTACTGATTTTTTTCTCTATCAGAAATGCAGTGCAGACCGCAAAAATACTTAATGACAAAAAAAATAGATTTTTTTTTTCACCCACAATGTCCCAATCTTATTTACTGATTATATGTTACTATCGAAAATGTAGTGCAGGCCACAAAGGAACTTTATGGCAAAAAAAAAGTGATTATTTTATTTTTCACCCACAATTTCACAGTTGTAATTATTGATTATATGTTTTATCAGAAATGCAGTGCAGGCTGCAAAGGTACTTTATGGGGAAAAAAAGATGATTTTTCACCCTCAATGAAACAGATGGATTTACTGATTTTCTTTCACTATCACAAATGCAGCACAGTCCGCAGAAGTACTTTTTTGCAAAAAAATAATAATTTAGAATCTAACTGATGGATTTACTGAATTGATTACACTGTCACATATGCAGCACAGGGGTTCTTTACAGAAAAAAATTTGAATATGTCACCCCCTGGGTCCCTGAATTTACAGATGGATTACCTATATTATTTTCCTTTCCCCTGGAACATATGCAGTGCAGGTGCACTTAAAAAATGGGTATATGTAGCCCACTGAACTACAAGATTACAGGATTAAATTATTGTCCGTGGCACATATGCAGGTGCAAGTGCACTGCACTTGCACAAAATGGCTGCTGACGCCCACCTAACTAACAAACGGATTAAAAGTTATTTTTCTGTGTCACAGGACTCAGGGCAGGGTACAAAAATGTTGCATTGCATCCACACAAAAAATTGTTGTAGATCGCAGATTTAACACCAAACTGTGATATCATATTCTTTCCTAATCTCTCCCTCACAGCAGCAGCATCCTATCCCTACACTAATCAGAGCAGAGTGACAGAGTAAATAGAGGCTGGGTCACATGCTGCACTGGCTAATCACAGCCATGCCATTAGTAGGCATGGCTGGGATGGCTTCTAAGGGCACACTTCTTAAACACTTGTTGATTGGCTGCCCTGCAGCCTTTCAACAAGCTTTATTAAACGGCCGAACACCGAACTCAAAGCCAAACTTTTACAGTTTGGATTCGCTTAACACTTGCTACAAAGTAATACAAATATGTAATTATCACACAAACTTAAAGGGGTTGTGTCACTTCAGCACATGGTATTTATCATGTCGAGAAATTTAATACCAGGCACTTACTAATGTATTATTATTATTATCCATATTGTTTCCTTTGCTGACTGGATTCATTTTTCCATTATTATTTATTTATTTCCATTACTTTTATCTACTGCTCGTTTCCATGGTTATGACCACCCTGCAATGCATCAGTGGTGGCCGTGCTTGCACACTATATAAAAAAGTACCAGTGTATGTGAGCTTACAAGGACCTGGTCACCAGAGAGGCCAGCACTTTTCCTATAGTGTGCATGCATGGCCATCGTTGATGGATTGCAGGGTGGTCGTAATCATGGAAACAAGCAGTGTATGATTTGATGGAAAAATTAATCCAGCCAGCAAAGGAAGCAATATAGACAATCTTAATACATTAGTAAGTGCCTTGTATTAGCTTTCTCTACATGATAAATGCAATTTGCTGAAGTGACACAATACCTTTAAAGGGAACTTGTGACCCTGGTAATGCTGTGAAATATGCAGGTAGCATGTTATGAATTGTGCAAAAATACATGTACATTGCTTTTCATTACTATGAACTTCAAAGAAATAGAAAGAGAAATTTGGTCCAAGCTGTGCAAATAGACCCCTGCAGTTATGTCAGCTCTGATGCTTGACAAGTATTACTATGGGAACAAATGAGTCTTTAATAAACAAAAGATTAAAACCTCACAACCGGCTCAAGAACAGGATAATCTGGCACTGAGGGTAAGAAACCTTTTATATACAAATTACATTCAGGACGAGTGATCAAATGAGGCAGAAACATAAACTGAGTCACCCGAGCCCCAATATTTTACATTTATCTTCCAGCTTCTGTTACTGTGCCTGGCAGGTATTTGGTCCTCTGTTATTTTTCATGGACAAATGTAAAGGAATTCAGGAGTCAATGACGGTCATTTTTCCTTAGCATATGTATTAGTGACAGCTACATTCCCAATGCGATAAATATAGCACATTCTCTAATTATCAAGTTTTAAATTAATTTTTATTTCCTCAAACTTGACATAGAGAACATTCAAAAGCAAATCCTGAAGCCCTTTGGCCCAGGTCCAACATCAATAATAGGGCCTGCATTTACCATGTGCTGTGTTGACACTGGTGTCTTCAAATGCAGCAAAGGGGCCACTGGACCCCTTCAGGCACTGTGGCCCAGGTGAAAATTCTCTCCCTTCAAGAAATATAATAGTTAGCTGATGAATTATACCAATGACGTGATCAAAAATGCTATATGTGAATATACCCTACACTGTATACCTTTTAAAATGCCATAGGAAACACTAGTTAATGGGGTTGCCTCATAATATGTTCCTCCGACCACAATAGGAAAGCCTTGAGGTTCCAGCATGGAGATTCAAATTATAAAACTTGACATGTGCCATCCATACATTACCTGGACCACCATTCATTTAAAAGGCTGGCATGTAATGTTACATTTCCACTAGACATGATTTGCTTTGACCATTACAGTTGATCTTCAAGGACTTGAGAAACCAAAATCATCACACTTGCTATTTTTAGAAAAATAGTTATTTGTGAGACATCCACATAATAGCCCTCATTTTTAAGGTTAGAGTTACATTGTAGGCATTTTCTGAAGCAACTCCATCAGGGACTTTAGCAAGAACAACCCACATTCTTTTGATTTTTGTCAAACATCCCAAAAATGTGTGACAAATTCTGAATAACTATTATTTTCATTCTTTATCTCTTGTTGCTTAGTTTAAATAGCTGTTCAGTCTTCCACCTGCCATTACACTACCATCAATTTTATTCACATGTTCAGATCATTTCTCTTTATGTCTAAAGAACACATTCACAGTTTCCAGTGCCATCAGAATATTGACTATATGAAACAAGAAAATGAGATCATAGTTTACTTTGTTATTAGTGTTGAGCGACATGCTCGGCCGAACACCAGTTCGGCTCGAGCATCGCTATGCTCGGCACGTGGCGGTATTCGGCCAAATTCCGCATGTGCTCAACCACAATGCTCGAGTCTCCCTCCGCACGTTTCTTAGATGCTACGCTAAATGTACTTTTTCCGTAGATGGTGTCCGCTGTGGACCGTGACATTAGCTGCACCACATCTCCAGTGTAAAGTGTGCTCATCTCCAAAATATCTGTGACATCCAGTGCACTTTTTCCGTAGACGGTGTCTGCTGCGGAGAGTGACATTACCAGCACACAATCTGCAGTGTAACGTGTGCGCTGAAAAAATTTATCTGTGACATACAGTGTACTTTTTCAATAGACGGTGTCTGCGTCTGACAGTTACATTACCAGTGCCACATCTCCAGTGAAACGTGTGCGCATAAATTTTTTATCTGTGACATACAGTGTACTTTTTCCGTAGAGGCTGCAGACAGTGACATTACCAGTGGTACCTCTCCTGTATAACGTTTCCTCATCCCAAATACCTATGACATTCCCTGTAATTTTTTATTAGCCGCTGGTGACAGCATTGACATTTTCTGTGGGATATCTCCTGTGTGACATTTCCACATCCCAAAAATTCCCCAAAAAATCCCAATAAGCTACTGTACACTACTGTATGTGTGACATACTTTCAAGCATATATAACATTTAATATGAAGAAGGCCAAGCAGTAAGGGATGGGGAAGTGGCCATGATGATGATGGTGCACGCAGAGACCGTGGCCCTGGGCGCGTTAAAACTGTGCCTGCTGCCAGAGCACAAGAAAAACAATCATCCACGATAACTAGCTTCATGTCCCAGTTTACAGAGCGTTGCAGGACACCACTCTTGAGGTCAGACAAGTGTGACCAGGTGGTCGGTTGGATTGCAGCAGATAATGCTTCCAGTCGGTTAAGCACAATTCTGTCTTCCACCAAGTCCAGTCTCAGTGGCCAAGGCCCTCACACATAATTTTTTTACAGGGTCAGCTCACCTGCCGGCCCCCCACATATAATGTTTTACAGGGTCAACTCACCTGCAGGCCCTCGCATATAATTTTTTAGAGGGTCAGCTCACGAGCAGGCACTCACCTACAATCTTTTACAGGATCAGTTCACCTGCAGGCCTCACATATAATGTTTTACAGGGTCAGCTAATCTGCAGACCCTCACATATAATTTTTTAGAGGGTCAGCTCACCAGCTGGCCCTCACCTGCAATCTTTCACAGGGTGAGCTCACCAGCAGACACTCACCCCTAATTTTTTAGAGGGTCAGCTTAGCAGCTCAACTACTTTTTATATGTCACAAATGAGAAAATATCTGAAGCTATATCTTAAACAATCAGCTAGCAGAGCAATGCCTTCACATCTCTGGCATGGAGGCAATTTGGTTTAAATCCAACAACAACATTTCAAGCATTTTTAATTGGGTTGTCATCTTAAAGTAAAATAAAGCACACCTGGCTTCTGTAGAATATGTGCTGCTCTTCTGTCAGTTGTTAAAACTGCTGCATCAAATTTATTTCCTTTTCTTGTCATTACTCTATTCCATTTTGGTTATAATACACTACAATTGTTAGCTCTTTACATAATATTCCTATTTCATATAGTGGAAACAGAATTTGTGAAACTTACAGTAAAGGAGTTATGCAATGATGAATGTAAAAAATGAAAACCATACATAATCTAGTACATGACAATAACAACAATAGTTCATTTCTAACCCAGCTAGAACCAGCCCTGTAACTCACATGAGTCCAGAGATCTTCCAATTCATTGTTCAAATGGTTCTGATAAATTTAATTCAATCTGGCTGCCAGGGCCGGACTGGCCTACCGGGATACCGGGAAAATTCCCGGTAGGCCGGTAACCCTGACTGCCGCACAGCCGGCCGACCAGTGAGGAGGCTCAGGCTGTCTCATGTGATCATGCCTTCTGCGCCTGCAGTGTGCACACTGGACCGCTCTGCTCTCCCCTGTGTTTCTGGCTGCCGGGTCGGCTGTGGCTGGCCCCTTACTTACTGCTGCTGATGGCCGTGCCCGGCGGCGGCCCCCGGCCGTGCAGTAATACCTGGCTGGTGTGGCTGCAGGCGCTGGGGGCGGGGCGGCCACTGCAGAGCAGACATCTTCATTCATCCACATGGGGGGGGGCGGAGTCCCAGTGAGTCGTACCCGGCAGAGACACAGCACAGAGAGGTCAGGGGCTGTGTGTGGCGCCGCTCAAGACGTGCCTCGCGTGCTGCAGTGCCCTGCTAGATAGCTGGTCTAGTGTGAGGTGGTATGCTGAGGCCCTGTGTCCACTGGCCCCTGCCCCAGCCCCCAAAGACTAGAAGAATTATTTATTAATCTTCACCAATCCATCATCAAGTAAGTGACTGTTGCTGGCCGCTGCCATGATTCCATCCTGCCTCACAGGATAAGGCAGCCTTCCTTTTACAATTAATACATGTGATAAGTGCAAATGACGCACTGTTATGGGGGATCTGTGGATGACACACTGTTATGGGGGATCTGTGGATGACACTGTTATGGGGGATCTGTGGATGACACTGTTATGGGGTATCTGTGGATGGCACTGTTATGGGGATCTGTGGATGACGCACTGTTATGGGAGATCTGTGCATGACACTGTTATGGGGGATCTGTGGATGACACTGTTGTGGGGATCTGTGGATGACACACTGTTATGGGGGATCTGTGGATGACACACTGTTATGGGGGATCTGTGGATGACACACTGTTATGGGGGTACTTTCACACCTGCGGCACAGCTATCCGGCCTATCCGGGCTGTTCACCACCGGATCCGCCATGCCGCTAAGTACCCGTGCACTGCCGTGCTGTTGCTCTATCCCCATTGACTATAATAGGGGCAGGGGATGGAGCTATGGCTCCACAGATCCCCATAACAGTGTCATCCACAGATCCCCATAACAGTGTCATCCACAGATCCCCCATAACAGTGTCATCCACAGATCCCCCATAACAGTGTCATCCACAGATCCCCCATAACAGTGTCATCCACAGATCCTCCATAACATTGTGTCATCCACAGATCCCCCATAACAGTGTCATCCACAGATCCCCCATAACAGTGTGTCATCCACAGATCCCCCATAACAGTGTCATCCACAGATCCCCCATAACAGTGTCAGCCACAGATCCCCCATAACAGTGTCACCCACAGATCCCCCATGACAGTGTCATCCACAGATCAACCATAACAGTGTGCCATCCACAGATCCCCCATGACAGTGTCATCCACAGATCAACCATAACATGTCTGGGCATGCTGAGAGTTGTAATTTTGCAACGGCTGGAGGCATCCTGGTTGGGAAAAGTTGGTCTACTGTGATAATATGAACATTGGGGGTTCTAAAAAAGAGCTATTGTGGGGCAAAGTTCATATTCTTGTTTACACACATGTTTTAAAATACACATGTTTTATAAACAAGTAAGTAATTACGCAGTACTGTGGGGCTGGTATGCAACTTTTTCCAGGGCTGGTTTTTATCCCCAGTCCGGCCCTGCTGGCAGCTTAGGGGTATGTCCTTTTTCAGAGAGTGTGTTCTGCCTGTTGCTGCTTGTGGAAGCTGAAAGATGGAACTATACATGTGCTTCCATCTCTGTGAGCAGGACAAAGAAATTAGAAAAAGAGCAAACAGTAGGTGGTGCTAAGCAGATTCATCTCATTGAATAGTCCAGTAGCTATAATAAAGTTTTAAGTCTAACTTTAAAGGGAACCTGTCACCAGGAAATTCACTGATAAAGCAGGCATGCTGCCTTGTAGGGCTCACTCTGCTGAATATAATGATACCTTTCACTTGGTGATCTGTTGCTTTATTGTGGAGAAAAAGTACTTTTAATCCATATGCTAATGAGCTGATTGGAGTCCAGCAGTTGATATGAGTCCAGCGTTTTTTCTATTCAGAGCTGTAGCCCCTCCCCTATTCACGTCTTCAGTTGTAAAAGGGGCGTGGTTTATTTATTTATTGGTCTATAGAAGTGAATAGGGGAGGGGCTACAGTTCTGAATAGGAAAAACGCTGGACTCGTATCAACTGCTGGACTCAATCAGCTCATTAGCATATGGGTTAAAAGTACTTTTTCTCCACAATAAAGCAACAGATCACCAAGTGAAAGGTATCATTATATTCAGCAGAGTGAGCCCTACAATGCAGTGTGCCTGGTTTATCAGTGAATTTCCTGGTGACAGGTTCTCTTTAAGTCTAAAGTTTTAAGTTTTATGTCTAATTATGGGCATCTGCATAACCATTTTTCGGTATGTCTCTAAAATGAAAAATGAAGCAGCTTTGCAATAATTAACATTTCCTATTGTTTTTGTTATACAGTGTCTATGTAGATAACATGTTTCCACAATAACAGACAACAAGAAACCTGATCCTGCAGTCATATTCCCTTATTCCTGTCCTTTATTTCTTGCTATCCTACCAAATGCATTTTTGTTAGAGATGAGTGAATTGATTTGAAATGTTTCAAATTCTTACGAATTTCCTTAAAACTTTAGTTTTCAATGAATCTGATTTATGTGTAAAATAAAATAATAATCAACTTACTTGTCATCCCCTTACTAATGCTTACCAAGTTTACTGTGGTTCGGTCACAAACTTTCCTGTCCAGGTTCCAGTGGTGCAAGCGTGACAGCATCCTTAACAACAGGATGCAATGATGTGTTTCTCCCCACAGCGGGTGTGTGCTAGAGATTAGCAGTGGGATGATTGCACAGCTGCTCCATTCCTATGTGCTAGTGTTTCTGACTAATGGAGCGCCAAGTCACAGCCTATCAGGTTCTGATCCTGGAACTCGTTGCTCTATTTAAATAATTTACTGGCCATACACCAGTGCTAGTGATAATCACTGACTCGCTAGCTGTGTTCCTGGCTCCTGTGCTTATTGGATTGCTCGTTCCTCTGACCCCGTCTTGTCCTCTAAACACTCTCTGTCTCTTGTTTGGTACTGCCTCTCTGGTTCTGATCCATTTATTTACAACCCTGTTTTTGTGCTGTTTTGTCTCTTTGTGTTTGCCTGTCTCTGCATGTAAGTAGTGCAGGGTCTTTCGACCTTGGGCTTGTACTGCAAGTAGTTATGGAATAGTGATCAGTGGCAGGGGCAATATTTGAATTTGTGATATTTCGCAATTATTTGTGCAAATATTCGTCATAAATTCGCAATTATTTTCTTAAATGCAAAAATCAGCAATGTAATATGCGCATATTGCGTACGCAATAAAGGCATGGGTCACTATTGCTACATTTTTCAAGCTGCTAGAAGTTTCCTGAGACTGGAGAAAATGGTTGGCACGGCAGAACATTACAATAGCTTTATATGCAGATAAAGTGTTCCGATATATTCAAGATTGCGCAAATTGGCAATTAATGATGCGCATAATTTTGCGCAATACATGCAACTTCACATTTTAGCAGGTCTGACTACATATTAGTGATTGGTGCAATAAGTATTGTTGGGAACTTGTTACATCACAGCACTATGTCTGTAGCATGTATGTATGGACAGCAGAATCTATCACACTACCTAACACCCTGCACTGGAACCTATCAGCTACACTATATTACGGTCTAACCTACACTGACTACTATCTCACTAACTATCTGTATTATATATTTAAGCTAACTAATTATGTAATGTAAAGTGACACAGTAAAACACAGAGCACAGCAATGACACTGCTGTCTCTCTCAGAACTGCAAAAAAACTACAGAAAATGGCTGCTGGGGAGGTTCTTATATAGTAAAGGGGTAGGCAACTTTTCTATTGGTTGCTAGGAATGTTGCTAAGCTCAGACAAAGACATTGTAGCCTTCTCATTGGCCCACAAGCAAGAAACAGGGAGGGATCTTGTGTACTGGTGAAAAAAAAAATCTAATATTCGCGATTACGAATATATAGCTATAGTGCTATATATTCGTAATCGCGAATATTAGATTTTTTTAAAATTTTCTAAATCTTCGTGAATTCTCGATGTGGCAATATTCGCAATTTAAAGTTTGCGATTCGAATATTTGCGCCCAACAATAGTAGGAAAAGTGACCTTGGTTCTAAGTCAGGGTTCACTGTCTATGTCTGTCCCTACCAACAGGAGTTACAGGTTCTCTTTACTTCCCTGTCCATGGACATATGATCACTTTTTGTGTTTGTCTCTCTCTGCATGTACAATTGTAGCAGGGTTAACATTCAAACTCTTAACTCAAATTTCTTAACTTATCGTGTTATCTTAAAAACAAAAGCTATTGCAAAGCAATTTAACCGCTTAGTGACCTTTTTTTTTTTTTTCTTCGCATTCCAAGAGCTATAGCTTTCTTGGTTTTTCATCAATGTACTTGTGTGAGATCTTATTTTTTGCAGGACAAGTTATAGATTTTAATGCACTATTTTGGGAACATGTAATGATTGATTATAGCCAGCTGTTTAGTTGAAAACCCCTTTGTTTACATCAGTAAAAAGGCGTATTAGTGGTCATTAAGGGGTTAAGGTGTTTGCTTAACACATTTAGTTTAGATAACAAGTCGCATAAAGAATGTATGTTAACTCTACTACAACTGTAAGTAGTGCAGGGTCTTTGGACCAGTTGAGGACTTGCTACCTTGTGCTTGTACTGCAAGTAGGTAAGGAAAGTGACCTGGGTTTCAAGTCAGGGCTCACTGTCCATGTCTGTCCCTACCTATAGGTGTTACAGGTTCTCTGTACTTCCTCGTCCACGGACATGTGATCACTTCAGCCAATCAATTGTGACCCGCTACAGTAAATGATTGGCTGCAGTGGTCACTTGTCCATGTTGAGTGGACCAGAAAGAATAAAAAATATGCAGGGGACTCGAAAATCACCAGAACAGGAGTACCTTCCAGCAGGCTGTTCCCGTGTAGAATGCCAAGAATTGGCTGGAGAAAAAACGCTGCAGACAGCAGTATTTGGCTTTGCATATTTGCCAGGGTACGGCCGGATCTCCCCGTATCCCATTATTGTTTATAGGACTGGACAGCCTTCTGACAACATCTGGAACAGCCTGCTGGATCTGTAAACACTAGTGTGAAACTAACCTTTAACAGCTTCCGAATGCTTCCTGACATTTCTGACCTGTTTTTAATGCAATTGCAAGACATTTTTTAGTGTTCACAATGCAGATGTTATAACTACCAATTAAGGTATTAGGGCACTTTTATATTGCTGATTTTCGGGCAGTGCGAATACCAATGGATGATAAGACATCTGTCAGCACTAGTTTGTACTGGCCTGATTACACAGGCTGATGCAAACTTAATCAGAGAAGAATGATTGTTACTGCAGTCATTCCTCCCTCATTCAGTTTTAATGATTATCAGCAGCAAACTCCTGATTACAAAGGGGGATGTGCTGCCGATAATCATGCATGGTTTATCCTGATGAAAGATGCCCATCAACTGACAAATGGGCATTTAATCGTTCATCGGCTGACTGGCTGCTCAATTATTCGAGACAAATTTGGGAACTAGAGTTCCTATGAACACTTGTTTACGATAATTGGCGTAAAAATCATGCTTTCTAATAGGGCCCTTAGACAGTGAACCCTGAATGACTGCAAAAGTAATATACTATTTGATGGTAACCTATCATTTTCACTATTTTCGATAGGTTACTGAACACTTTCATTTTATCATCATTTCAAGGAAAGATATTCGTAGTCACCAGTTTGCTGTATCATGTAGTGTTTTATGTGGAATGCACTGTGCCATTATGTCTGGCTAGGAAAACTAAAAATATAAAAATGAATGACAGCCTGTGGGTAAGAGTGAGGTTTTATTTTGTGTGCTTTTACAGGAAGTGGCTATTCCTAGGCAAACACAAATGCTTTGACTATTATTCTATATAGCATGTAAGAGGAGTTTAACTGGATTTTAAAAGTTTAAGTCAATAAAACCCTTGCAAATGTTAACAGCTCTGCAAAATCTTCACACATTGACTGGCTGACTATGAGAGACCTGTGTTTACTTAATAACTGATTCAGTGTAAGAAGAAACTACTTCTATTTCTGAGCTGTCTGATATTTTAAAAGTGTTGGTGGAGCTGTGTAAGGAGCAAGAGAAAAGAAAGAAGAAATTATGCACTGAAAGTATTTTAGTGAAGGTCAAAGTGATCTACACAGCAGTGGATTATAGGAAGAACAGAATAAACTATTGCCCTGCAACCTCCATTTATCTTCCTGTTAGCTACATTTATAGCACAATATGCCAACTGCCAGGAATTTTCCCAGTATAAATTATTTGGATAGCTGTGCAGTCAAGCACTGGCTGGTCAACCTATCGGTGAGGCTGGTAGCCAAGTCAATCAGGTATCTGGCTCAGTAGCCAATCCTAAAGCAAGGCGGGATATAAGTTTTGAGAGAGAGAGACAAGAAAGAGAAAGTAATGTACAATTCTTCTCATGCATACTAGGCACTCTCCATAATGAAAAAGAGTACACCCCAGAACAGGCATATATTTTTTTAAAAAAACAGAGTAGTATACTACAAAAACACACAAACATGGAGGAAAATATACACTTTATTTAGATGTCATCATTGGCTGGATTTAAAACTGGGAGGCACTAATGCAAACCACTGAGCCACTTCCTTCCTTTTATCCCTAAACATGTTTAGCAAGAAGATATGGATGTTTGATAAGATTAACCCCGACAGCATAAACATTTCAATATATACCAGAAGAGTTATTTATGCTGTTTTTTCTAACATTGTTTCTGCCCCACTAAGGATACCCATGTGTTTTTATTAGGGATAGTGGAGAAAAATGCTCGTAGACACCTCTGACAGTGTCTTTTAACATGAGAGAACAAAAAGATTGGTTATTAACATTCATCCTAATCCTTTTCTCTTCTGATATCATTAGTCAGGAGAGTTGAGAGACCCATGTACGCATCAGGCTGGTTTCACATCACATTTTGAGCCTTCCATCAGAAGTGTACATCTGGAGGACTTAAAATTAATACCTTGGATGGAAGGTTCAAATGTATCGGACTGTATTGGCATACAGTGAGATCAGTGGCATAAGGAGCGCTATAGCAGCCACAGTAATGGCTATGGGGCCCAGCCCTGCAGAAGATAATTTATTCACTGCACTTGCCTGTGTAATTGAAGAGAAGCGTGATCGCTGTACAGGGAATCCTGGCTTAGGAGTCCCAGCTCTGACTCCATATATAGTTGTGTCCATATATGGAGTCAGTGCTATGAACATGAAGGGGGCATCCCCAAGCATTGTCAGTATGCCTGGGGACACCCAATGTATTTTAATCTAATTTAGCCTCTATTTATTTACATCAGAGGCAAGAACCCTTACCACTGAGCTATGGAGCTCAATGGTAAGCTGTTCTAGAAAAACCTCATAGTAGTTTATCAAGTATTAGGTATTCCTATATAGCAGAAGTATAATTTTATATATATATTTCTTTCAGTAATTGTAAATTAGGAATACCTAATACATGGAAAACTACTATGAGGTTTTTCTAGTACAGTTTAGCATTGAGCTCCACAGCTCAGTGGTTAGGGTTCTTGCCTCTGATGTAAAAGGTTGTGAGTTCAAATCCTGGTGGAAACCTTTCAGAAATAGAGACTAAATTATGCATTCATGTATATCAGAAGTATGATAATATATATTTATACTTCTGATAAATATATATATAACTATTACTGAGGTTTTTAGCCATAGTATTAGTACAGCAGGTTAATATGAAGCTCTGATGGGGGAATGTGTGGATGACACTGATTGGGGGATGTGTAGAGGACACTGATGGGGGGATGTATGCAGGACACTGATGGAATGTGTCCAGGACACTGATGGGGGATGTGTGGAGGACACTGATGGGGGGATGTGTGCAGGACACTGATGGGGGGATGTGTGCAGGACATACATTTTTTGCTATGGGGCGGGGGGACCTATAATTTTTTTTTTGCTATGGGGCCCAGTCATTTCTAGCTATGTCCCTGAGTGAGATATATCCTCCCTACAGACCCCCTTTATAGCACTGTAAGGGTGGGTTCACACTAGCGTTATTGTTTCAATTATGGTTATAACAGAAAATAGCGGAACCCATAAAATGGAGGACGGATCCGTTCTGGAGCTCATAGACTTGTATTATGATGGAATGCAAAACGGAAGCCTGTAAAAGGCATTCCGTTTGCTTTACGTCATAATAGAAGTCTATGAGAAAGCATAACGGATCCGTCGAAAGGACTTTGTTTTCCATCTTGCATAACGGGACCCAGACGGATCCGTTATGCTTTTCCATAGCCTTCTATTAGGACGGAGCAAAATAGAATGCCTCTTAAAGGCTTCTGTTTTGCATTCTGTCTTATGGATTCCGTTATTGAAAACAATAACGAAAACCATAACACTAGTGTGAACCCACCCTAATGCATTCAATATTTTCCTCTCCTACTGATTTGTTTTTTGCAGAATTTACCATTCATTTATTTATTTTACTGGGTTTGTAACTAAAAACAACATTCGGTTGGCAGTCTTCCTATGTTTATGGGCATTATCAGTATTTTAAAAAATATACACTCACCTAAAGAATTATTAGGAACACTATACTAATACGGTGTTGGACCCCCTTTTGCCTTCATAACTGCCTTAATTCTACGTGGCATTGATTCAACAAGGTTCTGATAGCATTCTTTAGAAATGTTGGCCTATATTGATAGGATAGCATCTTGCAGTTGATGGAGATTTGATGGATGCACATCCAGGGCACAAAGCTCCGGTTCCACCACATCCCAAAGATGCTCTATTGGGTTGAGATCTGGTAACTGTGGGGGCCATTTTAGTACAGTGAACTCATTGTCATGTTCAAGAAACCAATTTGAAATGATTCGAGCTTTGTGACATGGTGTATTATCCTGCTGGAAGTAGCCATCAGAGGATGGGTACATTGTGGTCATGAAGGGGTGGAAATGGTCAGAAACAATGCTCAGGTAGCCCGTGGCATTTAAACAATGCCCAATTGGCACTAACGGGCCTAAAGTGTGCCCAGAAAACATCCCCCACACCATTACACCACCACCACCAGCCTGCACAGTGGTAACAAGGCATGATGGATACATGTTCTCATTCTGTTTACGCCAAATTAGGACTCAACAGAAATCGAGACTCATCAGACCAGGCAACATTTTTCCAGTCTTCAACAGTCCAATTTTGGTGAGCTCGTGCAAATTGTAGCCTCTTTTTCCTATTTGTAGTGGAGATGAGTGGTACCCAGTGGAGTCTCCGGCTGTTGTAACCCATCCGCCTCAAGGTTGTGCGTGTTGTGGCTTCACAAATGCTTTGCAACATACCTCGGTTGTAACGAGTGGTTATTTCAGTCAACGTTGCTCTTCTATCAGCTTGAATCAGTCGGCCCATTCTCCTCTGACCTCTAGCATCAACAAGGAATTTTTGCCCACAGGACTGCCGCATACTGGATGTTTTTCCCATTTTTCCCATTCTTTGTAAACCCTAGAAATGGTTGTGCAGATTGTGAAATACTCAGACCGGCCCGTCTGGCACCAACAACCATGCCACGCTCAAAAATGCTTAACCGCTACAGGACCGCCTAACGCACGGATGCGTCCGGCGGGCGGTCCTGTAGTTCCGACTCGACGCATCGGCGCGTCATCTCGTGAGACTTCCTGTGAACGCGCGAGCGCGCGTTCACAGTGCCGCGAGTCTCACAACTTGTACTGCAGCCTGCCAGCGATGATCGCATCAAACAAGTATATCAGACGCTGTTTTGTTAACAGCGTCTGATATACCTGCTACCTGGTCCTCTGGTGGTCCCATTTGCTGGGATCGACCACCAGTGGACCAGGTAGCTATGTAAAGTTGCACCAAACACTACACTAACCCCCCCCCCTCCTCACTTATTAACCCCTTGTTAACCCCTTGATCACCCCATCTAGATTCCCTGATCACCCTCCTGTCATTGATTACACCCCTTGTAAGGCTCCATTCAGACGTCCATATGTGTTTTGCGTATCCGTGGATCAACAAGTCCGCGGATCTGATCCGCATTTTTCATCCACATTGATTGATGTGAATGAAAAAATCTGTGCCGTTCATTTTTCTTTTTTTCAGCCCAGAGGCTGAACGGAAAAAAAAATCTCATTACCCGTATGCTCAATATGAGAAGAATAGCAGAAACTCCTAATGCTGGCCATGCGTGTAATGATTGCGGAGACCCTCAAATGCCAGGGCAGTACAAACACCTCACATGTGACCCCATTTTAGAAAGAAGACACCCCACGGTATTCCGTGAGGGGTATGGTGAGTTCATGTAAAATTTTATTTTTTGTCACAAGTTAGTGGAATATGAGATTTTGTAAAAAAAATATATATATATATATCAATTTCCGCTAACTTGTGCCCAAAATTTTTTTTCTGTGAACTCGCCATGCCCCTCACGGAATACCTTTGGGTGTCTTCTTTCCAAAATGGGGTCACTTGTGGGGTATTTATACTGCCCTGGCATTTTAGGGGTCCAAAAGCGTGAGAATCCAAATGCGTAAAAATGCCCTGTGAAATCCTAAAGGTACTCATGGGAATTTGGGCCCCTTTGCGCATCTTGGCTGCAAAAAAGTGTCACACATGTGGTATCACCGTACTCAGGAGAAGAAGGGCAATGAGTTTTGGGGTGTATTTTTATATATACCCATACTGTGTGTGAGAAATATCACTTTAAACGACAACTTTTTAATTTTTTTTATACAAAGTTGTCAATTTACAGAGATATTTCTCTCACCCAACATGGGTATATGTAAAAATACACCCCAAAACACATTGCCCTACTTCTCTTGAGTATGGCGATACCACATGTGTGCCACTTTTTTGCAGTCTGGGTGCGCAAAGGGGCCCAAATTCCAATGAGTACCTTTAGGTTTTACATGGCTGCTTACAATTTAGCCCCGCCCAAAATGCCAGAACAGTAAACACACCCCACAAATGACCCCATTTCAGAAAGTAGACACCCCATGGTATTCACTGAGAGGCATAGTGAGTCCGTCTGAGATTTTTTATTTTTTTTGCCAGAAGTTAGCAGAAATGGAAACTTTATTATTATTTTTTTCCTCAGAAAGTGTCATTTTCCGCTAACTTGTGAAAAAAAAGGAAATGATACATGAACTCACCATGCCCCTCCGCGAATACTTTGGGGTGTCTTTATTTCTAAAATGGTGTCATTTGGGGGGTATTTTACTATCCTGGCATTCTAGCACCTCAAGAAACATGACAGGTGCTCAGAAAAACAGAGCTGCTTCAAAATGCGGAAATTCACTTTTTTGCACCATAGTTTGTAAACGCTATTACTTTTACCCAAACCAATAAATATACACTTATTGGATTTTTTTTTATCAAAGACATGTAGAACAATAAATTTTGTGGAAAATTTATATAGAAATGTAGTTTTTTTAAAAAAATTACAACAGAAAGTGAAAAATGTCATTTTTTTGCAAAAATGTTGTTAAATTTTTATTAATAGCAAAAAAAGTAAAAGTGTCAGCAACAATGAAATACCACCAAATGAAAGCTCTATTAGAGAGAAGAAAAGGAGGTAAAATTCATTTGGGTGGTAAGTTGCATGACGGAGCAATAAACGGTGAAAGTAGTGTAAGTGCAAAATTGTAAAAAGTGGCCTGGTCATTAAGGGTGTTTAAGCTAGGTGTTCTGAGGTGGTTAAATCCCTTTCTTTCCCATTCTGACATTCAATATCTTTTGGCTGAATGACTGTGATGCTGGTATCTATTTCTCCCAACTCCTTTATACTTGAGATTAGCAAATAGATTGTACGACAATAGCTTTTTATTGTTTTTTTCAAAAGTCCAAAAATCCAATTGACAATAGTTCCGAACATCACATATGTTGAGTATTCCAATGTCAAGAGGTAGGTATATATGCCGATACAAAGGATCTTACATTTAGCAATGGATTAACATCTCGGATTAATGTAACATACCTGCAGGCCTTAATCAGTATTTGGTGGAAGCATGTATATCAATCCACTTAATCAGTATTTTGAGAAAGCAGGTATCTCGCAGCCCTCAATCAATATTTGGTGGAAGCAGGTATATCAATCCACGTAATCAGTATTTTGTGGAAGCAGGTATATCGCAGGCCTCAATCAGTATTTGGTGGAAGCAGGTCTATCAAACTCCTTAATCAGTATTTTGTGGAAGCAGGTGCATCGCAGGCCACAATCAGTATTTGGTGGAAGCCGGTATATCAAGCCACTTAATCAGTATTTTGTTTAAGCAGATATATCACACCCCTCAATTAATATTTTTTTTGCCACAACAGTTATATCACACTACCCTGTTTATTTGGGGTAACAGGTTACAGTTATATCACAGCCATCAATCAGAACTTTGTGGAAGCAGGTATATCGCACCCCTCAATCTTTTTTTTTTTTTTGGGGGCAACAGGTATATCACACCCGTTTCAAATAATTGTTCCAATCGTGCTTGTCCTTCTATATACCTGCGGTATTGCAGCAGAACCGCACACATTTGCTGCACAATACAATTGCACTATATACTTTCTATGAACAAAAACAGGTTACAAGACACACAAATGTCCCACATAACAGTGGGAAAATGTCGAACCCTAATACAGTCCGCTCAGCAACATATTAGTGACCAATAGTGTGGGAACAAATGCGCAACACAGGCAGCACAGGTGCATGTAAATAAGTGACTCGCCCCTCCAATCGAAGAGTGCAGTTTGTTTTGTGTAGGATTTATATACTTTCTATGTTAGAAAGTATATTATTAGGTATATCATACCCCTCAATCACTGTTTTTTTGGGGCAAATGGTATATCACACAAGTTGCAATTAGTTATTCAATAGTGTTTGTCCCTTTATATACCTGCGGTATCACAAGCGTAACCGCACACAACTGCTGCACAATACAAATGCAATATAATATACTTTCTATATTAGAAAGTATATCATAAGTATATCACACCCCTCAGTATGTTGCACCTATGGATAGCACACATATGCCAGTCCTTAAAAGGACTTTTGTGGCCCTATTAGCTAGCGTTTGGTATCCCTAACAGTCTGTCCCTGCTCCACAAAGCAAACTCTCCCTACACTGGCAAAACATAGAATGTAAAATGGCTGCCATATCTGGTTCATTTATAGGGTGTGTCCATGTGCTGAAATGTCTCAATTGGCTGTCCTGTCCCACCTGATGAATGTGTCATCGGTCAAAGTTTGACGCAAAGCAAAAGCGAATATCGCGCAAAGTTCACCACAAAACGACCGCCGGGCAAACCGCAAGGCCATCTCTAGTAATATCTAGCTTTGATCTTTTGCAAATTCTATTCATATCTATATAGCAGGTAGTCTTTGAGTTGGATTCTGAGTTTCTTTAGCTGATCTGTATATAAAGGAGTGATTTTATTCCTACTTTTCATGTCTCAAATGTTGGTCAGCAACTCTGATAGCTTTTTGTCCCTAGCTTTCTTTACCACATATCCCAATTTAATAAATTTAATAAATACTTCCCGGATAAATGCTTTGTGGGCAGACCATAGTGTTATTGGGCAGGAGACTGATCCCATATTGAGTTGGAAATACTCAGTGAGTGCTGTTTCAAGGTCTTGCTTTATGTGTTGAATGTGCCATCAAAAAGGTATTATTGTGCCACAGAGTGGGCATATGTCCCGTGTAGTGATCTGATCATTTTATCAACCCTATGCGAGATTCTGGTACCCGTGGGAGTAGGGACCTGGAGAGCAAGAACAAATCTATACGGGAATATGAATGAAGAGCATGAGAGAAAAAGATGTAATCCCTTTCATGTGGGTGGTGAATAAGCCATACATCAAAGAAGTCCTCCGAACAGAGTCAATGCTGAAGAGAGAGGTTTTTATGCCTGGGCATAGATAAGAAGTCTAGTTCGGGGTTAAATTAAAGTCACCACATACAAGAAGCTGACCTTGCTTCACTTTATTGATTTTCCTAGAGAGGTTCTTCAGAAAGCTAATTTGATGGGTGTTAGGAGCATATAGTGCCACAATTGTATAGCAAATGATATTGATGGAGCAGGCCTTGATTATGGATCTGCATGCCTCATCCACAAAATTCGAGATAGGTTGGTATGCAACTGTGTCTTTAAAGACTAAAAGCACCACTCTCTGTTTTTTCATAAAATGAGATTGAATAAGTATTGGGAAGTTGGGATGGTGGATTCTGTGGCCATCCTTCACTAGTAAGTGGGTCTCCTGGGTGCAAAGTATGTCACATTTGAGGTCTAGGGCCTCTTTGCTCAAAAAGGATATCTTCAAAGGACTATTCAAACCCTTAACATTATGTGAGATTATCTTAATAACCATTGAAAATAAGTAAGACGCTTAACTTTACATAATCCATTTTGTCAAAGTCAGCAGGCAGTGTGCATGCAGAGACTCTCTTGGGTCCATGGCATTCCTGGGGTCCATCGAGCAGCTGAGAATTGATGGAAAGGGACTGAGAAGCAAAGTTAAGACAAGAAAAAAACAAATGTAACCAGCATAAATAGTGAAACCAAAGCAGCGCAAGTGGCTGCCTAAACTTATTGGGTAAAGTCAACTCTGTGCAGTCAAGAAACATCTAAATGGCCATATCAGCTATAAACACCCAATTTGAAGAGATGTGTAGACTTTAATGTTTGGTGCCTCTCCCCGATTCCACCAGGCACCATTCTTGGGGGAGGTGTTGGGGATCCAAGGTTTTATCCTTTTGGTAGTCAGCAATGTCAATGTTCCAGGAGGATAGAAGTGCTTTGCCCAAGTCCACCGAGCTGATAACATGGGTGGATCCATCTTTGGGAGCTAGTAGCTTAAATGGGAATCCCCAGCGATAGGCGATTTTATGATCCCGCGATGCTAGTGTAACAGGCGCCAATTGACAGCGGTGTTTCAATGTGATAGCAGAGAGGTCAGAGAACAATTTAATGGGTTGATATGGTGCTGGGAGCCTCCAGTAGCTGCTCATTTATATGAAAGAAATGGATCCTGGCCAAGACATCTCTGGGTACAGAGGTAGGAAGGTGGCTTGGTCTAGGTACTCTGTGCGCTCTGTCAATGACCATATCCTGAGCAGTGAGGGATGGTAGAAGGGCCTGAAAAATTAAACAGAGATACTGTTTGAGTTTCCCATTAGGAATGTCCTCAGAAATGCCCCGGAATTTTATGTTATTTCTACGGGATCTGTCCAAATCGTTAAGCTTAGCTTTTATTTTCTCCATCTCTTCAGAGAGGTCGGAGAGGACACCAACCAAATTATTGTGAGAGGACGCAGATTCTCCCATCTTATTCTCAATGTGGGACACCCAGGGGAGGAGGCCTTGTATAGTAGTTTGAATAGGGGATATCAAGGATTGCAAGTCAGCATGAAGGGATTGGCTTACTTCTAGCAACATTTCTTTTACCAGGGTCCCTGAGGCAGGTTGGTTAGATGTCTGGAATTGTTCCAGGTTTGGAGCTGAGGTGGGAGGTTTCAGGGAGCTAGGGTATTCACTTCACCCTTGGAGAAGAGATGGGAGACTCTGGGAGCCACGGTCTTTGCGTCTCCGGGCTTCTCGTGGAAAATAAAGATGGCACCTGCCAAGTGGGTGAACTCGCTGTGGCGGTGCTTCCCTGTCCATCCAGGTGAAATGCGTGTTGTTTAGAAGGTCACTGCAGTCTCTCCTCAATGATCTTTGCAGGGTTCTGAGACAGATCTTGTGCATTTGCCCGAGCAGTCAGTGGAGAGGCTTAAGGCAGAGATGTATGCTGAGGTTGGGAGGCCGAGCCTTGAGATCCAGACAGAGACTCCAGGGATGGAGGGCCCGACCCCTCTGCTTTTCCCGGTCGAAATAAAAGTCCAGTTTACCCGGCTGCTGCCGTGTTCTCTTCCCCTAGTTACCATGTGGGGATGCAATGAGATTCACTGCTCAAGCTGCTGTGCTGAGGTCTAGAAGACGCTTTTGATGTCGCTGGGTACAGGAGCTCTTGTTTCAATTTGCCAAGCCATGCCCCCGAGCGAATAGATTTTAAATGAATCCAACTTGTTACAAATTTTTCAAAAACGTGAATGTTAACCAAATGTGTAGTTTTGGCGATTCATCTTGGACGAATCTCACAACAATGGTCCACAGTGTTGTTTTACTATGAAAATTGGTAGGTATAACTGGAGGGAGGAAAAAGATGAGAGGAGAAGGATCACTTAACACTGAGAGGAAGTGTGGTGGGGCTTGCCCTGATTGGCTAGGAGGCAAACATACAGCCTGATCAGCCAATTTGGGGGCTGTATGTGGGTAGACCCTTCTACTCATAAGCAAGAAACACCATTCTTTTCCCAGCTAGGCTTGTAGACACAAGCCAGTAACTAGGGTCACTATAGGGAAAGAATTAAAAATATAATTGGGTAGATTTTAGAGTTTTATCAGGGAAAGTTTAGCACAGAGAGTGAGTGAGAGGATGTCTCAGTTCTTGCATACTATACAGTTTTCTGGCAAATTCTGCATTATAGAATCCCATTGGGGTGCACCATGACTTCACACCCTTTCCGGAGAGCAGCAACATGTGGTGACACATCAACAGTGTTCGGAAGACCCTGCATAGCATTGGGGAAACCCCAAACCTGCAAATGTCTATTGTATATACTTACCAACTTTTACAACTGAATATTACAGATTTTTTTGCTTTGAAAGTGGCTTTATTGAAGGATTGTACAGAATCTGGGGAACATAACCAAATACAGTGCCATAATTAAAGGCCTTACGCAGGAGGCAGCTGATGGTAGAGCTTCATTGATACACAGTCAGTTAAAGTACAGAATAGGGTTGAGCAAACCTGAACTGTAAAGTTCAGGTTCGTACCGAACATTACGGTTTTTCGCACCCAACATTTCCGTAAAAGTTGGTGGTCTTAAATCTTCAAGCTGCAGCAATTATTGAGGGTGCTATGCTACATTTTTGTACCCAGCCCTGAGCCCAGTAATACTGCCAAATAATTTTTAATCCATCTGTTACTGAGGTGGGGGTCGGCGGCCATTTTATCAACTGCAGTGTCCTTGGAACTGCATGTGAGCTGCATATGTGTCAGCCTGCCAGGGACATCAGTCTAATCCTTTTTTGGTAGCTCAGTGGAGGAAAAATTCCTTATTTCTGGCAGGTCAGGTCCCCCTACATTACCTATTTTATAATTTAGGGGTGACAGAGTGCATTTCTGTAGATGGGGGCAAAAATCTGTATTGTGGTGTCATAGAACACTGTTTCATACAACGCACAAAAACCTATTTTAAAATTCAGCAGTGACATATTGCATTTCTGTATTTGGGGAAATAAACCTGTTGTTCCACAAAGCAGCTTGACATACAACGCCAAAAACCTATTTTAAAATTTAGCAGTGACATACTGCATTTCTGTAATTTGTTGCAATAAACACTGGTTTTGTGCTACATAGCAAATTTGAGGGCTACTCTGTATTTCAGTCATTTTAAATAACCTTTTGAACTCCGCAATTACATAGTTGGTTGCAAACACACAGGTTTTGTGGTAGATAGCACATTTGCGGTGTACGTTGCATTTCTGACAGTAAAATTAAACCATTCATCTCTGCTTTTACATTGTTGGTTTGAAAAATAAATTTTTGGTGATAGTGAAGTAATTTTATTGAATTGCTCCTTTACACTGTTGTGTGACCTAAAGAAATGTATTCTGTTTATGACACAGGTACTGCATTACTGTTAGTGAACTTAATTGACACCGGAGATAAACCATCTGTTAGTTTTGTGGGTGAAAGCAAATAATGAGGAGAACATCAAATAAGGGACGTGAGCATGGTCGTGGTGGTGTTGGTGGAGCTCCTGTTGCTGGGAGAGGACGTGGCCGTTCAGCGACAACTACAGGTCTAAGTGAAACACCTTCCTCAGGTGTGAGTAGGCGACAGAACCTGCAGCATTATTTGGTAGGCCCGACTGCCGCTATACAAATGGTGAGGCCAGAACAAGTACAGGCGCTAGTAAATTTTGTGGCTGACAGTGCCTCCAGTTCCTTCACATTGTCTGCCACCCCGTCCACTGCTGAAAGCTCAGATTTGGCACCTGCAGCCCATGCCCATCAGTCTTTCACCTCACCCCCTTGCAAATCAGGAAAGCAATCTGAGCCCCAAGTCATGCAGCAGTCTGTTATGTTTTTGATGACTCTGCTGGAAGGGTTTCCCAGGGCCATAACCATAGCCCTGCCCCAGAAGTGGAAGAGACTGAGTGCACTGATGCCCAACCACTTAGTTTTGAGAATAAGGACATGGGAAGACCACTGCAGCACGTCTCTGAGGACGATACACAGGTGCAAACTGCTGCGGCTTTCTGCGGGGTGCAGACAGACAAAGAGGGGGTGAAGACTGGGTGGAAGATGATGTTGAGAACGATGAGGTCTTACACCCCAAAATATACCACTTAAATCCATGTTATTCATGGGTGGTGAAAAAATCATATTTTTTAAGGCCAGGAATTACCTTTGTGGCCTGCGCTGCATATGTGCTGGGGACAATAATATAGTTAATCCCTCTGGGAGTTCAGGAAATGGCATATTCCCAAGTTTTGCTGTCAAGTAACCCTGCACTGCATAGGTGACAGGGATCAAAACTTTTAAAAATCTTCTTTTAAATTGTTGGGTGAAAAATTACAGTTTTTGACGGGTAGAAACCCTTGCTCTGCATAGGTGACAGGGACCGAAAATTAAAAAAAAATCTTCTTTTAAATTGTTGGGTGCGAAATTACCATTTTTGCCGGGTACAACCCCCTGCTCTGCATAGGTGACAGTGACCAATAATGCGGAAAATCTTCTTTTAAATTATTGGGTGCAATATTACCATTTTTGCCGTGAATAAACCCCTCCTCTGCCTGGGTGCCAGGGGCCTACATTTCTAAAAATCACCTGTTCCATTGGTGGGTGACATGAACCCCGTTTTGCCGTGAATAACCCCTCTTGCTGTCATTAGATGGGGTGTTTAACCATTAATAGAGGTGGGAAACCAGTCCCACCCTCTTGAAAGAACATAAAGGGAAACATTGAAAAGGAGTATATGTAATAGACGAGGAGGTCCCCATGATGGACCGCCAAAAGGACAATGATTGGACCAATCTATAATTATTAGATGTGGGGATAGAGTGTTTAGATCTCACTTAGGCTGCTGAGGGTAATTTTCCAGCAATAAGAAAGTCATGCGGACGTGTCAGACGATTGGCGGACCACCTGGAGAAAGCCCCCAGGTCCACCCCTGGTGGGAAAACTGGGTTGGCCAATAGTGGGGTGAGGGGAGCAGGTCTTGACTGGAGACAAACCTTGAAGCATACAGACCGCCGTAGTTGTAAGGAGTAAAGATTACAGGGCCCTAGACCTAAGGTCAGAGGGAAGAGAGTTTGTGTCCCAAAATAATGCAGGCCAGGAGAGGGGGGAGATAATGGACGTCTCCAGGACTACCCACATCAGAGGGCATCGACGATCGTGGACCAGGAGGAGCTGTGCTAGTTGTGCTGCTTTATAGTACTTAATGAATTTGGGGACTGAGAGGCCTTCTATTCGCTTGTGTAGGAACATGACCTCTAGCTTGATCCTCTGCCTTCAACGTTCCCAGATAAGGGAGGAAAAGGTCTCGATGGAGCCGGTGGAGATCTGCTGGGGGACTGGAATTGGCAGAGTCCTAAAAAGACATAACAAACGCGGTAATATTACCATTTTGATGGTGTGGATTCTGCCTAACCAAGATAACAGAGGCAAGTCTCATTTGCCCATATCAGAACTAATCTCTCAATAGAGGGGAAGATATTTCACTCTACAGATATTGGATAGCTGGGGAGTAAGGTAAATGCCTAGGTAAGATAGTTTACTGGGGCAAGTACGGAAGCCTAATTCTCATTCTACTAGGGCAATGGTGTTGTGAGGAGTCTTACAGTGGAGGACCTCAGACTTAGAGGGATTTATTTTCAAACCAGAGGCTTTAGAGAATGCTTGCAGTAGGACATTATGCTTGGAGAGAGAAAAAGCAGGGTTAGTGATTGTGAGGAGTAGATCATCTGCAAATATATTCACCTTTAAATCCTGAGTCCCATAATACAGATTTTCAGATTGTGTTGTAATAATCTGGTCTCGAGTCTGTTATGTATCCACTGAAGCAGAGGCAGATCAATGTCATGGGATGTGTAAGGACAGAACAACGTATTTGAACATTTTTCTGTTTACCAAAACCTTGTCGTAGTAGAAATATTTTTGCTGATTAACTATGCTGTATGCCATGATGTAGTATTTTGTCTAACAACTTTCAGCATAATATACCCCCTAGCCACACACACAACCTGTCTGCGAAGGTTGACTTTGTTTCTCACTGTAGTTCATCTTAACACAATCCTTTTATGTTTCTTGCTTATTATGTAGCCTTCCGGTTAGCCCATAGTTGTTTTACGTGTACCTAATTAGAGATCTTACAGTTACAAACATCTTGCATGTGATTCTTTTGTCTAGTGCTTTTCAAACCATTTGTATCTATTTCCTATATTCCCATGAAAGATAAGTAAAGTGCTCAGTAGTACTCAGTAGGGCCATACATAAACACTTACCACACATGTTCATTAGCCGTGTCTATTCTGCTCAATTTCCTGTTATTCATATACATGACTTCTTTTAATTTTTGCCTGTTACTTTACCATTTATTTACCACCAAGAAATAATATCTTTTGCAGGAGTTCTCAATACTTGGATAAATTAACCTTTGCAGTGCCTTTTACTTTGTTTGCCTTTTAATTTGTTTTAACTGTTTTTACTTTTGCTTTGGTTTAATTTTAGTTCTGTATGTTTAACCTGTGCAATATCTGCATTTTTTGCAAATGGCACACTGATCCATTCATTTCTATAGGGCCATGCACACATGCATATTCTTTTTGCAGATTACTGCATCCGTTTTGCAAATTATAAAGTATATCCTATTCCTGTCCATATTATAGATTAAATTGATATTGATAGGAGTGAAAAAATACAGACAGTGCAAGGAAGATATTTATGTTTAGTGGATCTGTTGTTTGTGGACCGAAATACGGATATGGCCTAGAGCATTAACCCTAACAAATTTGATGGGGTTGAAGAAGGACACAGATATATTAGGTCTAACCTCTAATCTTACTGTGTTGATAGAGAGGATAGCAAAAACGTCACTGCTCTCACAGTAAAGAATCACTGTCTATTTTGATGATGAAACCTTCTTTCCTCTAGATGTACATGGCCTAGATACAGTATAAAAAGATCATATGAAAGATCTCTGTACTGCCCATTTCTTCACATATTTGTACATTGCACTTAGATTATCCCTAAAACATTATTCAAAATTGAATAATCCAAATCTCATAACTTGTCTTGGTACTGTGATCCATAAATCTCTTAATTACCTTGGTCACCCTCATCTGCACCTGTACATCTATGTCCTTCCTATACACAGTTACTCAAAATTGTAGTAGAAAATATGAACTTGACACTGTTATGTATATTAGAAATGAGCGAATTTCATATTTTCAAATTTGTTCACACTTTGTTGTTAAAAGGTGAATTGCGTTATGGATTCCATTAACATGGACCGTAACACAATTCTATGACGGAATGCATAACGGAATGCCTTTAGAGGCATTCAGTTATTCATTTCGTCATATAGAAGTCTATAGGCTGAAGTCACGGAAACGTGACGGAATTGCGTTACAGTCCGTGGTAACGGAATCCATAACGCAATTAACCTTTCACCAACAAACAAAGTGTGAACGAATTTCATAAGGGGAAATTCGCTCATCTCTAATGTATTTATTCTTATACAGTAAGATGCTATATCCAGTTGAGAGGATGAATACTGGGGATTTGCATATTTTGTACTGACATGTCCACAGAATATAGGTATACAATGCTTGGCATAGCAGGCTATAGCCTGAGGCTTAACAAAAACTTGTGATTTATGACATTTGCGAGTTATGTTTACTTTCACACTCTCATTTTGGCTTTCCGTTTGTGAGATCCATTCAGGGCTCTCACAAGCGGTCCAAAACGGATCAGTTTTCATTCTAATGCATTCTGAATGGAAAAGGATCCGCTCAGAATGCATCAGTTTGCATCAGTTCAGTCTCCATTCCGCTTCGGAGACGGATGTAAGGGTGGGTTCACACTAGCGTTATGGTTTCCGTTATGGCCTTCCGTTATAACGTGGTTATAACGGAACATAGGGGAATCCATAAGACAGAAGGACAGATTCGTTCTTTTGCCCATAGACTTCTATTTTGACGGAATGCAAAACGGAAGCCTTTAAAAGGCATTCCGTTTGCTTTCCATCATAATACAAGTCTATGGGAAAGCATAACGGATCCGTTCTTTTGCCCATAGACTATTATTATGACGGAATGCAAAACGGAAGCCTTTTAAAGGCTTCCGTTTTGCATTCTGTCTGGTCATTCCGTTATTTTCCGTTATAACCATGTTATAACAGAAAGTAATAACGGACTCTCTAACGCTAGTGTGAACCCACCCTAAATCAATGGGGACGGATCCGTTTTCACTGTCACAATCTGCCACAATAAAAAACGGATCCTTCCTCTATTGACTTTCAATGGTGTTCAAGATGGATCTGTCTTGGCTATGTTAAAGATAATACAAATGGATCCATTCTGAACGGATGCAGATGGTTGCATTATCTGAACGGATCTGCACAAAACGCGAGTGTGAAAGTAGCCTAAGTCACAAATATGTTGTATATCCAAGAAATACATTGAAATGCATATTATGATATACCCCTTTCCTTCTAGTAGCCACAATAGTTCCCACCAGCAGTAATCACTGCCTGGATAAAAATAGCATGGTTCTTCCCTTCTCTCACCCAGCATTAAAAGTATCCTATCATTCAATCTGTATTCATAGAAGTTTTTTTCCTCTATCGACAAGGATTGACAAAAGATCTCCTTTTCCCATTAGTCATAGCAGAAACCTCTCTCTCCCTTCAGCGTTCACAGTGTAGCATCCTTACTTACTTGGTAGCCTTAGCAGGCCACCTTTACCACATCAGTCATAATAAAGCTTCACTTTTCAATACAAATAAAAATGCCCTCCCCTTAATCCCTACATACTCACAGAGAGCCCCCTCCTATATCAGTACTTATAGCTGCACCCCCCCCCCCCCAAAGAGCTTGTAGAAGTGCCGCCTTACTTCAGGAATAAATGATCATCAATATTTTACTATCTGCCTCATAAAACGTTGTGACTAACCTACATCCCCCTGGAAGATAGTATTTCACCTTTACCCTTGTATCAGTAAGTGTGACCATTTTTTGTAATTGACTTGAATTATGTGAATTAACTGATACTCCATCAGATGGAGGCACTAAAAGATCCTAGGTGTTAAAGCAACTTTTATTACTTTGTCTTAAAATATCAATAATATAATACTATAAGACTATGCCATCAAACTACCTTGGGACCTGTGCCTTCAAGATTCCACCCTACACGGGAACCTAACCCACAGTGTGGAGATGAGCACCCTTCTTGAAACTAGCTTAGTCTCGCAGAATTTTTTTTTTTTAAAAATTGATTCCTGTCCAAATCGATTCTATACGAATCGAATATGCTCCAATTGGTATGAAAAGCTGGTATATGTCACTCTGAGGTCTTCTAGGACTAGATTATTTTTATATATTTTATTATCTTTTTTATATATTTATTTTTTACAAATTTTTGCTGCCCACTCTTTCTTTTAAGCTGGTTTACACAGTGACATCAATAGCACATAATGTCAGAGTGGCATTGACATATATAGCTATGGTCAACACATGGCATACACCATTGTTGCATGTGTTACTCTTTTTCATACTAGAAACCTTCCAAAAACGTACCTTTATCAGGTAGATGGTTTTTGAAAACACACTAGGGGGATCTATCAAAATAGTGCAAAGAAAAACTGGCTTAGTTGCCCACAGGCAACTAGATCAGTTTTCCTTTATACCAGTCTTGATAAATGTATCCCCCTGTGTTATGGAAAAAAACACAGTGGCTTGTTAGTACAAACGTGAAGATTTATCTTCTCCATTTTGTTCGAAAAGCTGTGTTTTAAAAATTGCTTGCTTCTATTGGCTTTTATACCGCCATTTATTTAAAGGGGCTATGGCAAAGGCAGGACGGCGACGTGGTCAGCTGTTTTAACACATTTATCTTCATTTACTTCAGTGTCCTGGTACAAATGAAGCCAGAAATCTATGACAGCTCTGGACATGCTCTTCACTATAAATTAGGTGCATTCTCTAGCAGTGCAGGGGATATTAAGACCGGGGCAGAAAGTACCAGTCTTGATAAATCTTCCCCAAAGTGTCCAAAAATGTCACCAGGAGCAGCACAACATCGAAAAGACAAGGCATTAATTGTGTGTGTGTGTGTGTGTGTGGCTATGTTGGGGTAGTAGTATTAGAGTTGATAGGGTAGTGGTAATGGATGTGGCAGTAGGGGTAATCGACGTAGCAAAGGGGGAATTAGCAGCAGGGAGAAGCAGCTTCAGTGGTGGTGGGTGGTGGCGGCAGTAGCAGCTGTACCTGTACCATACAGTATGGAAAATGATGCTAGGCAGCCAGACAGCGGCAGTAGCATGATTGCAGCAGCAGCCATACCATACAGAACATGATGATAGGTAGGCAGACAGCGGCAGTAGCATGACGTGTCAGCAGCGGCCATAAGGTATAGAACATGATGGTAGGCAGGCAGACAGTGGTGTTGACATGATGGAGGCATGATACAGAACATGGTATAGAACAACATGGAATAGAACATAATGGTAGACAGACAATGGCAGTAGCATTATGACAGCAGCTGCAGCTATATGGACCATGATGGTTAGCATGCAGGCTCACAGCCTTGTTTGTTATCTGTATTTAATGTGGCTTTACTACATTTTAATATGAAATCTCAATAAAGTTGGTTGTTTTACTGTGATATTTTGGATTAAGTATTTTTTGAAAATTAATAATTATTGTTTGATAGGGTACAATTTGACTGTGTATTTTTAAGTCTATAGAGATCTATTCTTCAGCCTCAGCCAGAGGTGTGTAAAAACCTCACAGACCCCTGCCTTATTCATTTTCACAAAAGTAATGTTTTGGACACTGGCAGGAGGACAACTTTGCTCATTTGGGTGTGACACCATCTGTCCTGCCAAAAACTATTTCTGAGATGACATTGTCGGCTAGAAAACTCAGTACAGAGAGAGCATACTGGGCCAGTTATGGCTGCTGTTCCATTTTCGCTGACCTGAAGTCCATGTGGTCAGGGAACATGGTATGTACCAGAGAAAGGCCAGAGTTCAGGTTGGACTCAACATGGGTGTTTAGTTAGGTCTCCATTTACTGAAAAAATTGCTCCATCATATTAATGATCCTGAACTAGCTGCTACTGTTGCTTCTGTCATTTTTGGTAGGGGAGATAACTGGAGGTGGTTGACTCGGTGGGGAGTGGAGACGGGCCTTTCAGTCAGACACGCAGGTGGCAGCCATTCACTTGCCAAAAGCTGTGGCAAGCTGCATACACAAGGTATCCTGGTAATAAAGCAAAAAAAAAAAAACATTTCCCCATTTTTATTTGATAGCCAGAGTCTAAAACCATGCCTAGTCATTAGATTACTTGATGGTTATTTACATAATGATGTCTTTACGTAAGCAAGCAAGAATAAAGCTTGCCATTCTCACCAGCATACCCAAGGAACCATTTGTTTTCTGGCTGTACCCCCCACTGAGATGATTGGCCAGTGTCGTTATCATGATCATCTGCCTCCTCCTCCAGCCCAAGTGTCTTCTTCTCCTCCTCCTCCTGCTGTTGCTACTCCTCATCCTCTTGTAGTAGTTCCTGGTCCTCATTTTCCACCTCTTCCTCCATGAGACTTTCTCTGTATTGGTCCCCAACAGCTACAGGGTGGCCAGCAAGATGCATAAGCTGCTCTTCTTCCACCATCCCTCATTGCATCAGTTTGAGTGTTTGTTCTAAGATAGTTATCAGGAGGGTCACATTGTTCATTCCACAGTTGACCCTATTAACAAACAGACCATTCTATCTCTGCAATTCCAAAATGGCATTCTTTGCCACATTAGAATGGCTGAAATTTGAGGACAATCTCCAGGATATGGTCAGAATACTCCACAACCATTGTACTTTTTAAAAAAATTGCACAACTGAATTGATCACACGTGCCCTGCAGGGAGCATGTGTTATTTCCCCCTAATGCAGCATAGCCACAATGTTCCTGCTATTGTCTCTGACGACCTTTCCCAGTTGGAGATGGTGGGGAGACAGCCACTGGGATGCTTGTTACTGATACACTGTAGCAAGTGATCAGCTGTGTGACTACTCTTGCCCAGGCCGAACATTGCTAACCTAGCATGTCAATGCTTCACTTCACTTATATAATAGGATGGAGAGAGAGTAGGAATAAAATTCTGTCATGCTTTTGTGAGAATGGAAGGATATAAGCCCCTGGTGTGGAAACGAGACCGCCACACATGTGGAGGTGACAGTAAGACCTGACCTTGTTGCTGCAGTTCTGTTTCTCCACTGCTGCAAAAAAGCATTGACCCAGTGACTGTGAAAGACATGTATTATCCCTGCCTGTACCAGCTGCTCCAGGTGTCCACTGTGACGAGCAATTTGGCAGACAGCAAGAATTGCAAAGAGAGGCCCATGTTGTCCATCATGTGAGAGTGCAAGGCAAAGATAGCCTTTTTGGCGAAATAATGCCAGCCAGGTATGTTCCAGGGAGGTTAAGTGTATGAGTTCTCTAAAGGCATCAGAATCCACTAAATGGTATGACAGCAACTGCAACAGCAGCAACTTGACCAGGTGGGAGTCAAGCTTGTGCACTAGCGGATTGCTGGGTATGTAGAGTTATTTCTTGGCCATAAATTCTGTTATTGATAGCTGTCAAAGCAGCAGAGGAGGAGGTGTGGTTTGAGCAGGAGAAGTAGAAACTGATGATGATGATGACAGGGATACTGTATTACACGTCGATTCAACCGGAAAATGGAGGACACTCTTGTTGGCAGCTTCTTCTGTTTTCCCACAGTAATTGGTGATACCGCTTTGTGTGGTTCAATACAGCCATGGTGCCTACATTTATGCTTGATCAACCACAGCTTATTTTCATCCTGCAGATCTTGAACACAGCAATATTTTGTCTTCCAGCAATGTGGACAGGGGCGTTGATAGGGTCTCAAAAGATCCGGGGCCCAAGACCCAATGACTATGGTGCAGTTCTCTAAGCCAACGCCCCCTCCTCCCACACAGCGCATTTTGCTGTACCTGCTATACAGCAGCACATACCTTTCACATCCAGGGCCTCCCAGGTGACGTCTCCTCTGATGTAGATCTTCTTTGTCATCATCTTCTCTATTTGGTCCATATAACTTCTCTCAGCTGCCTCGTCTCTGCAGTGTGTGACACATAGACATCTTAGCTTCCTCACATTTCTATCATCATCTCCCAACCTGGAATCCCCACAGTGTTATCCTACTGCTCGCTGTGCTCCGCAATGCCCCCAAATACTATCCTGAAGAAAAATTAGTGCCCCCTATAGTATTAGTCCCACCAATAGTAATTCCCTTCTAGAATGCCCTCATTACTAATACTGTCCCCAACAGTGATAATGCTCCCCAATAATGCCTCCATTAGTAATACTGCCCCCTACAGTGCCCCCAATGGTGATAACTCTCCCCAAGAGTGCCCCCATTAGTAGAAGAGCCCTCCAGTATTAATAATGCCCTGACAGAGCCCCCAGTAGAAACATGGCCTCCTATTATTTCCCCAGTGGTAATAAAGCTTTCTAAAGACCCCTAGTAGTAATACCCCCCCCACCCATAGTGCTCTTGGTAGAAATAAGGCGGATCTATAAGTCCCTCCTATAGAGCCCCTAGTAGTAATAAGCATGCCTATAATGTCTCCTTGTTTTGCAGTGCCCCCTGTAGTTATTTTCCTCCCTCCACCATACAGTCCCATGTAAGTAACATCACACCATCTCTTCTGCCCCCTCCAAAATACAGTCCTATGTAAATAACATCACTCCCCTCCCTTCAGCCCCTCCAACATACAGTCCCATGTAAGTAACACTATTTCCCTCCCTCTGCCATAGAGTCCCATGTAAATAACATCACACCATCTCTCCAGCCCCCGCCAATATACAGTCCCATGTGAATAACATCCCTCTATATCTACAGCCCCCTCCAAATACAGTCCCAAGTAAATAACATCACCTCCTCTCTAGCCGCCTACAACGTACAGTCCTATATAAACATCACCCCCTAAACATTCAGTCCCATGTAAATAACATCACTCCTTCCTCAGACCCCTGAAACATTCATTCCCATGTAAATAACATCACTTCCTTCCACAGCTGACATCAACATACATTCCCATGTAAATAATATCACTGCGTCCCCCAGCCCCCTCTGACATACAGTCCCATAAAAATAACATCACTCCCTCCCACAGCCACTTCTAACATACAGTCCCATGCAAATTGCATAATCCCCTCCCACAGCCCCCTCCATCATACAGTCCCATGTAAATAACATAACTCCCTTCTGCAGCCACCATCATACAGTCCCATGTAAATAACATGACTTCCTCCACAGTCACCTCCAACACACAGTTCTATGTAAATAACATCCCTCCCTTCAGCCTTAACATATAGTCCCAGTAAAATAACCACAACTCCCCGCATTCTTCTGCCTCTCCCTTCACTTATCTCTCCTCATATACAGACATCACCATAGTTTCCACCCCGGACTTCTCCTCTTCACTGCCATGCTCTCCTGCACTGGTCACATGATGGTGACATCATCGCAGGTCCTTCTCAACCACTGCCTGTTTTACTGGTCACATGACCTATGATTTCATCACAGGTCCTTCAGCATTTAGCCACCACCCTCCTTCTCTTTAGGGCCTCAATCCAGCTCCCAGGTCCTGTCCAACACACAATCATAGTCATAGTCATCCTCACCACTTTTATCAGACTGTGATATGTCATCATCGGGTTCTTGGCCCCCTCCCAATTCCCTGCTCTGTATTTGCCCTGAGTGCTACTGTCACTACTACTGCCTAAACTGTCACCACCATGGCTACAAGTGCCACTACTACCACTACTACCATCAACATAGCTATGCATAGGATTCACCAGCTCCCCCTGAACCTCTTTCGTCCTGGCAATTCAAATGCTGACTGTTTTCTCAGAAGTTAGCAACAAGACGACTATCTTGAGTATCTTTCATAGCACATAGGATTGTGTGGCCTCTTGTTAGTAAGATAGAAGAAGCCCAATTAGGAGGGGGCAGTAAAGACAGAAAGGATTCTAAAGACACTAAAAGGCTTTTATGAAGTTGCAAAGAAGAAGATCAGGTGGAATACTGCAACACCTTGTTCCAAGCTCGATGTCAGACTCAGACATTGACATCATCCTGCTGTGACTTCGAGAAGAAGTCATCCCTCCAGCCCATAATCTTTTCCTCCTTCTCCTCAATAATAATGTGTCACCTATCGGAAGCCAGGGAGACATGGCCTACTAGTACTACCACTACTGGTCGGATGGCTGGATCTGCATCTGCTGCTACTACCCACATTCTGTCTCTCGGATGACAGACATTTTATTATGAGGCCTATAAATCAAAAGTGATTGGTTTGGTACACAGATTATTACATAATACTAGCAAAATTGAAAGTGTATTTTCTGCAAATTAAGACACCCTGCACACTGGTATTGATAATTTACTATGGTAAAAATGCAATTTTTGCAGTAAATGTGTTTGAATGACACAGTTTGTTTTAGTGATGCTTTCATTAACACTGGTATAACAATGCAATTTTTGCAGTAAATAACACGGTCTGTTGCAGTAATTCCTCCACGAACATGGGTACAAGAATGTAATTTTTGCAGTAGATGTCTTTGAACTACACGGTCTGTTGCAGTAATGCATTCACTAACACCGGGTATAAGAATTCAATTTTTGCAGGAAATGTTTTTGAACTACACAGTATCCTGCAGTAATACATGTTTTTTGAAGTAAAAATCAGATGCATTTAATAAAAAGTATAAAAATGTTGTAATATGCTTTTGTAGTGAGACTATGGAACTCTGTGCTAGAGGATGTGGTGATGGTGAATTCACAAAAAGCGTTCAAAAGGGGCCTGGATGCATTTCTGGTTTTTAGAAGAAAAAAATACAGTTTCCATTGTGCTTGCAGCAAAATTCTCCCAGGGGGCTCGCAATAAGCCTATGAATTAGAGGAACTTGAGTTTTTTTTTTTTTTTAAAGCTGCCTGTTAGTATACAGAAAAAAAAGTAGTTTATTTTTCTGAATAATGTTATAATGGGCAGAGCTAGCTGCCAGAGACTGTATTAAACACACAGTTCTGACTGATTAGTCCCTAACTCTCTATATATATATATGTTTTCCCTGATCAAAGTCCTTAAAATATACCCAAAAGTATAACTTTATTGATCCTGAAGGAAAATTTAATGCCACTATCCTGTATTTAGTACATGTGAAGAAGATTTTGCAGCACAATTCTCCTGGGGTGCTGGAAATAAGTTTATGAACTAGAGAAACTTTAGTTTCAAAAAAATGCATGTTAATATACAGAAAAAAAAAGTACTGTAGTTGGACATGTAGGGAAAGGTGCATCTTAGTAGAGTTCATGGAGCAGGAGATATGTAGTAGCCCTGCAATTAAGAGACTCTTGGTATAGCCTAATTGCCATTGGAAGAAACAACCTTGTATGACTCTTTTTAGTACATCACAGCTGAATCAATCTTCCACTGAATGGGTAGTACCTCAGATCTGAGGGTACTACCATGGTAAATGATTTGTAGTGTAATGCAATGTAATGTAATGTCAAGCTGTACACTTTATTCACCTGCTGATGCAGGTACGGTTAGCAGTTTTTGGCAACAGGAATTGGACGTTCCATTCCATTCCTCTCATCTTGGTAGAAGAGGGTTGTTCAGACTATCCTGTCAAAGGTGGGGCCGAGCTATTTAAATGGAGTCATAGAGAGGAAAGTAAGGTAGCATGCAATTCATCTCACCCTCCTCCAAGTCATGTAGACCATAGATGAGGCTCATCTAGTAGGATAACATTGCCCCAGAGAGACTTCAGGATCCTAGGCTACAGAAGATTTGTGAACTATGGCATATTTCTATCAGCAGAGTCATCAAGCAATCAAGCTCTCCAGGCTGTTCTGCAAAGTGATAGGAAACATGCTAAGACACCATCACTGCAGTTCAGGATATAAAGATAAGTAGGTTTGTAGCAGCACGACAAAAATAAAAAATCCTTTCTAGTGGTGGTGCCAGCAGTGTTGGGTGCCAGTCTGAAACTCCCCCTACATCACGTGAAATTTGTAAGAAAACCGCAGCACTCACTTGTCTTTAGTTCTTCATGATTTAATCACCAACACAATGCGATGTTTCGACCAGTATGGTCTTTCTCAAAAGAAAAAACCATAGTGGTCGAAACATCGCATTTTGTTGGTTATTAAATAGTAAAGAACTGAAGACAAGTGAGTGGTGTGGTTTTCTTACAAATTTCATGCAGTTTTCATAAAGTCATAGCTAGAAGCCTGCATCATACAGTGGACACCTACAGCCACAGGTGCCAGAGTAAATTCTTACACTGGGTTCAGACCTGAGCGTTTTGAAGCCTAGCGTTTTTGGTGCGTTCAAGACTGGCGTGTAGGCGCATTTTTTCAAGCGTTTTGGTAAATAGTGTAGGCGCGTTTGACACGCGTTTATGTGATTGACTGCATAGTTGGCCAATGACCAAACAGCCCTCCCTATATAGTTTGGCCAATCTGAGGTGTGAATTTTGAAAACGCGCGTCCATAGGCGCGTTTACGCTGCACAAGCGCCCGAACAACACGCCTATCGCGTTTCACATTGAAGTCTATTAGCACCAAACGCTCGAAAAAGCCCGAATAGCTTGAACATACTTGCTTATGCGTCGGACGTTTATAGGCGCCTATGAGCGCGCATAAAAACGCGCAAGTGTGAACCACCCTCATTGGAATGCATGGTTCCTTTACTGTTGTGCGTTTTTATGTGCGTTCAAAAGCGGCGTTTTACGCGAAAGTGTGAACTGAGTGTTAGGGAAGGGAATCAGTAGAGGGACATTGTCAGCTAGCAAATTTCTGAATGTCATCTTCGTCTTCTTCCACATTGCCAGCCCCCATCCCTATTAACTGAGAGGAGAGAATTGTAAAACCTGCTGCTGATTGTGATGCTATTTGTTTTTTGCACTCACTAAAGAAAGACATTCTTTGTTCAATCTCTGCCTAGTTCTTTTACGTCATCAACTTTTTCACTACAATAAAAACCCAGGGAGTGAAGGCCTGAGGTAGCACATGGTAACACAACAAAATTTCATCAGGCCCACTACCACTCCCATCCTCTACACTGGCTCTTCGGGGGCTCGCTGCTGATGTGTTTCTTTGTCCACAGTAGTGTACAAGGGGTGTGAGGTAGTATCTATAATGGCCAGCAGCTTAGTAAGTGTCCGTTATTCTTCCAAAACCACCAGTGTCCAGTTTGACTCTTAACACTGAGCCAGCCTTCTTTATCAGTTTGTCCAGTTTGTTCAATGCACTTACTGTACATTGATACTTCATTAGTGGTATGTGTCTCCAATTATTTTTTGGTAGACAATGACACATTTACAGTGCTGCGAACCAGTGTAGTGGATGGGAGAAGTAGGGACCTCACGAGATTATGTGTCAATGTGTACTCCCTCAAGCCATTGCTCCCTGGGGATTAGTGCAGTGAGATGGTGGTTTAAGGAATCAGGCCAGAAGTAAAAGAATAAAAGTCTCTCTTTACTTAGTACAAAATAGAAGCTGTAGTATATCCAACAGAACTTGTGTATAGTGCAATTTCTCTCCACAGATGAAGAGGTATAGTAACTGATAAAGGCACCTCTGGTATGTTATCTTGATAATGTCTCTCTTGAACTTCTGGCTAACAGCTGTATATTGATACTTGTGGCAGTAGGTGTCCATGGTGTGATGCAGGCTTTTAGTTGGTCTGGTCTAGAGGAAATCTAGGATGGGTGTCTGAGCCATAGTCCCTCACCGGCAGCAGGGGCTAGCTATTTGTGATTTCTGATTACTCTGGTGTCTGTAAACACTGTAGTTTTCAGGTATTTATTTTCTGCTAGTCCTGCAGTCTCTGGAGTAGTGTTCTCATAGAAGAGCTGGAACAAGAAACTGGCCCCTTAGACCCTTGCAGTTGGAGTTCAAGCATGCGCTTTCACACTCCTCACAAGTGTAGCTAACACTAACCCTCATGGCAGGAAGCATGGGAGGAATGGAATGGTCCCATTCCTAATGCCAACCACTTCCAGCCATATCCAATCTGCTGGTGTACAGTGTAAACAGGAACATTGCATAACAAACCAAAAACATTGCAGATAACAACAGGTCTAAGGTACTGCAGCAGCAGAGAGCAGAATGGCATCTGGCTCATTCTCTGAATAAGGACCTGCCTGTACACTGCTTCCTGAATGGCTGATCAGGCTGTCTGTCAGCCTTTGAACCAATCAGGGCAAGCCCTCCTCATTTCCTCCAAGCGTCATCTGATCCTTTATTTTTCATATGGTTTCCCCCACCAATATTCACAGTAAATTGGTGACGGGTGGCAAAATGAATGACCAAGAGTTCAGATTAGTCTGCAAAAAAAATTTGAAAATTGTAACAAATCTGTTTCATTTAAAATTGATTTGCTCAACTCTACCTCAGTGATGTTTTCTAACAATAACTCTTACATGCAAAAGTTTTAAGGCATTTTATCAGTTAAATTTCACTGGCTAATTAGGGAGCAAACACAAAGAACACTTTTCAATCAGTTGTGAGGGAAAGTGCTAGGGGCCACGTAAAAACTGAAAACCTAAATATATAATTACATGTCCATAATACAGGGCTACACAGTTTGACCTACTGTAGCAGCCATGGCTGCTCACTGTGATGACATATGAGACCTGGCAATTCAGTCAGCCAGTGAGATATCCTATCAGTACGTTTGGTGTCTTCACTTCCAGAGTTTGTCCATATTGGCCTAGATACAATTTTCTAAGGAGAACTTAGACATATGTCTGACCAGGCCTGTAAACAGCATGTAAAAAATAAAAGAAAACACATTATTATTCTAAAAGTGGCATTTTATGTTATTATGCTAGGCTTGAGGACCTCTAAATTATACTTTCTTTTTTCAAACAGTAATTTCATAAGAGATGGGTTGCACTATGTGTTCAGTTCTTAAAGGGATATTCCCATCTTATAAAGTTATGGCAGATTGCATTTGTATGTCATCGTTTTATGATTGATGAGTGGTGTGGCCCCTTTAGAGTCTCTCTGTACAGTGGTGCTCGGACTGCTGCAAAGATGACTCTTTGCTGCAGCACAGCTCCATTGAAATGAATTATGTTGTCCACAGTTCCCTGTACAACCAGGTGCCTGGGGGTGCTACAGTACAGGGAAAAACAGGACTGTGGGAGGCCCCTTTGTTCTCCAGATCTGTGAGGGTCCTAGAGGCTGGAACCCACCAATAATAAAATGATGGCATATCCTAGCAATATGCGATAACATTATAAGATGGGAATGCCATTTTATGAGTTGAAGTATAACAAGCGTTAGTAGGTTAATCAGACCCTAAGTACACCCTTGTGCACTTAATGTAGTATATAGAGGCAATGATAAGATAATTTGGAGCTGCTGTTACGCTTAATGATGTTTTCTTCATTAGGCTGGATTCACACTAGTGTTCAGAGCTCAGGTAGGCTGTTCTGGATTTGGAATTGCCAGAAGCTTCCTGTAAGCCCACTGGCCACATCATCTATAATGGAGGAGACCAACGGAGCTCAAGCCGCAACCTGGCAAATATGCTGAGTTGTGGTTCTATCTCCCCTGGTCCCATTATATTCAATAGGTCTGGCAGGCATTCAGGCAGCTTCTGGCAATGCCTGGTCCAGCTCTGACACACTAGTGTAAAATTAGCCTTACAGTACCAAGATTTTTGGGTGAATCATTTAATAAAGGACTGCAAAATGAATATTGTGTTGCCTTTTATATTGAATATACACCATTTTAAATATCTTTTTCCAGTAATATGACAAATTACCTTCTTTTGCTTGGAAACCATTTTCGAAAGTCAAACGAAAAACAACTCAACGACATTTATTACTAAAGTAGAACTTTATTGACTAAATTAAGCACTTTGAAAACCATGTGCTAATGAACCATACATGCAACAGAGCTAAAACTAGCAGTAGTTTATGGAAACATCAATAACAATGACTCCAATTACTCTTGTGTACGATAGATAACTTTCTCTTTTTCAAACATTTATAGTCATACACACTCCACACACCCTATCTGGATCTTTATTTCTAGAGGAAGATAATGGAACTGTGAATATTAAGTAGAGATGTTTAACCCCTGGTACTCTACAATTGTGAATTTAACAGTTGTGGGGTTTACAATAAATTAGCCAGAGGTGTATTAATAAACGAGTATTTTTCCAGACTTGCATTCTAAACATATCCCAAGTGCAAACATTACAAATGGTTGGAAGCAACCAGATCATAATTAATATTACAAAATGAGTCTCTTCAGAGTAATAAAGCCTAGAGTACAGTACATAATTACAAAATAAAATCACAAAATTGGGCTCTTCAGGCAGAAATGTATTTTCTCCTAGATGGCTCTTTTTTGTATATTTCACTCTATGCTTCCCCACTATTCAAGGGAATGTATGCTTACATGTGCAGTAATATCAAATGATAAGTAGCCTATAAAGCTGGTCACACACATTACACTTAAGTTGGGCAAGCCATCTAATGTATATAAAATGCTCGGCCAACAGGAGCCCATCATATGCTGGGGAGACTGGATCAAACATACTAAATTTCAACAGGCTTGATCCTTTACTCTAAAGGGAGATAAGCCACCATCTAAGCTGTTTAGCAATGTATTTCCCACTCCCCATTGAAAACACATGCCTGCTGAACTAAGCATGCATTTGTATAGAGAGTTCATTAGGAATAGGTGTCAGCCAACAGGAGTTAAAGTCGTATGGCCAGCTTAAAGGGATTGTACTATATTGTAATATTGATGATCCTATCCTCAGCATGTCATCAATAGCAGATCGGTAGGAGTCCAGCTTACAGCACCCCTACTGATCAGCTGTTTGGTGCCTCTGTGGTTGTAGCTTCCTCTTCAAAGTTTACCTGTATCTCGTCTTCTTTGTGACAGCGATGCACTGTAATTACAATTGCTCATTCCATTCACTTGAATGAGACAGAAAAGTTGTAATTACACGGCCACGCTGCTGCAAAGGAGATGACATGCAGGTAAACTTTGAAGAGGAAGCAGTTCTTGCAAGAGCGCCACAGCCCTTAAAAACAGATGATTAGTAGGTGTGCCGATGGTTGCACCCCTGCTGATCTGATATCGATGACCTATCCTGAGGGTAGGTCATCAGTATTATTACACTGCACAACCTCTTTAAGTTATACTGTAGATTCCTAGCAGATTCTATTGGGGTTGTCCCCTTGGAGAAAACATATTTTCAAATGACTTGGCTCTTTTGTATTGTATATCTCCAAGAGAAGTACCCCTTCAGTCCACAAATAACAGATCCTGAGCTATAATGTCTATGGCATGGAATCCTAATATAAAAAAATGGAATGAAATAATTGAGACCTTGGATGAAGCTCTCAGACTTTATATTCCGGAGAAGGTCCTTAATCAGAAGGACCATGACATATATAAACATGCCTAAAAAGGCATTTGTCCAAAGCTGTGCAAAAAAAAAAAATTGCCCCTTTAAGTAATGAAAAATAAAGGAACAAAGTTTCGGAGTATTCCACATTCTTGCCATAGAGAGAGATTTTTGGGCATTCTAGAAAGTGGTACATTTCTCCTCTTATCACGGCCCATGCAGCTCTATTAGACCTCATTCCAGCTCTAAGCAAACAAAGTATTTTACAGTACTACATTATCACTATCATTCAAGCTTTGTTGATTACAACATCAAAAAATTAAAACATTTATGCAATAAATCTATTTTGTCTTAAAAGACAGATAAAACACTACTAACATTACCACATGCTGATCGAGTGTATTTTTAATAGAATACACAGAAAACTATCATTCTGGATCAAAGAAAAAATGAAAAAAAAATATAAGGACTCTGTGCTTTAAAGGCACAAAACTCTTGTAAACACTACATTTCTTGCAATACAAGTAAGCCTCCAAATGATTCCCAGCATCTGTTAGGCCCTTACCCTATATCTTAGGGGTTACAATCTATCTTTTGAAGGGCAGTGTTGCCCAAGGGTGCTGGTTATAAATACTTTCTGTACTATTGGGACTCAAGATACACTGGTGATCTGAAAACTACTATTAAACAATTAGTATAGATATATACATCTCTGAATATTGTAAATAAAACAGTCTTTTAAAAGCATTTCACCCACTACTCTTTCCCGTACCTAATTTCTGTCCGGCTCAAACTTTGGTCACATCCTAATATGTGCACACATTTGCAGTGAATGTAGGCACTTGTTTATGGTCCCTGAAAATGGTCGTTGATTTCAATTAAATTTTAGCACTTTCAGAAAGTGTCAAAGTGAAAACATCAGGAAATCATGCAAAAGTCTAAAAGAAGTCTTATGAGTACTAATCTGGGAAACACACTACAGGAAGTACATTCTCTGCAGAACAAAGTAGCTGTATCAGTTCCATAAGTTTCTGTAGTTTTTCACCAGAAAGAATTATAATGTAGTCATTTATTTATATTATAACTCCAAAATTATCATATTTTTTTATGACATAACACTTTTTGGAAATTTAGGAAGCAAAGGTTTGAATAATTGCTACACATACATGGGTATTAAAACTACTGTCAATAACCTGCTCACAGTGATGGCTAAAACTAAAGTGACGACTGCAGAAATAAAATGAGAAACACTGTGTGAACCTTAAAATATAGTATAATGTCCTTAACAATTCAACATAGTGGTCATGAAGGTAACCCATGGTATATGATCCAAAAGTAATGGTACCTGTCATACTGAACACTCAACTATAATTATACCTACCATGGTGCTACCAATCTCATGCTTTGGTTGAACCTAAGCTACCTTCTTCTTAAGATTCAAATGGGTTTACAAACAAGGAAGTGATTAACCATGAAAACTAAAACTTTATCTGCTATAGAAAAATACATTTATTTTGGACCCTTGCTATTGACTCTTTTTGTCAGCATTGTCTTCAGGTTAAACTCCAAACTGTTCCAGGCAGTCAAACTATGATTAAATAGCTCATGAGAAATTCCTCTTCATGCAAGTAGTATGAGATCCACCATCAGTTTAACAATACCTTTGATCATATGAGTAGTTTTATGTCTCATTGTATGTTACTATACTTTGATGAAATAAAGGATACAATCATTTACTTAAATATCAATGTGTACCTCCCACATCATGAAAAAGTAATTTTAAAAAGTCTATTAGTCTGTTCAATTTCTCTTTTGAGACTGTGAAGTACCTCCTCCATGGAACAAATTTGCCTTCTAACATAGAACGTGAGCTAGATTTCAAGGTCATCAGGTCTTGGTCTGCTGCTTGCATGACTGCTTGCTCTGCTTGAAGGCCTATGGTCCAATACACTGAGAGGTTGCATTTCATGTCCTGGTGCTACTTTCTTGCCATTCTGGTGTTCATCCGGAAAATCAAATGGATGTGCATGAGTGTTTGAAATAGTGCTTCCAGCTTGGCCCATTCTGTTTTGTTCTGCACTATAATTAGCCCAGTTTTGTTCACTTGCTTGCTTGTTGTAATTACGACAGGAGGATTGATTTCTATCTGCAGTAACAAGCTTGTAACCTGGTGGTGACATAGGTGCAGTTGGAGAAGAACAACCATTAAAATAAGCGTATTTAGGAGAGCCACAGTCCTTTGTAGGATTTGCATCACTTGTGGCAGAATAGGGATCTTTCTTACCTTTAATTCCATCTTTGACATGTTTGAAAATGACATAAAACAACTCAATAATATTCAGTCCTAGAGATACTAGAGACACCACCAACATAAACCAAATAAAAATGGTTTTCTCAGTGGGGCGAGAAAGAAAGCAGTCAACTTGATGTGGGCAGGGCTCTCTTTTGCAAGTGTAGATAGCCTCTAGGCTAAACCCATATAGGTACCATTGGATAACAATGAAACCAACTTCAAAAAATGATTTAAATAAGATGCTGATAACGTAGGTACGAAGTAAGCCACCACGCATTTTAACCTTCCCATGTTCTTCAAGACCATATTTGAATTTCTTTATTTCAATTTGCTTGAGGTAAATGTCCACATTACCACCATCATTTTGAACCATTTTAAGTTCTTCCTCTTTTCTGTTGAGTTTTTCTTCCTTACGCATTAAGTAAAAGACATGAGCCAAGTATAATAGAGTGGGTGTTGAAACAAATATAATTTGAAGAACCCAGAATCGTACATGGGAAATTGGAAATGACTTGTCATAGCACACATTTTCACAACCAGGTTGTTGGGTGTTGCATGTGAATGCTGACTGTTCATCTCCCCATGCCGACTCAACTGCTGTCCCTAGGAGAAGGATGCGAAAAATGAACAAAACGGACAGCCATACTTTTCCTCCAGCAGTGGAATAGGCCTGGACTTTGTCAAGGAGTCTTCCTAAGGCACTCCAGTCACCCATTCTTCAAAGCTGTAACCTACAAAATAAAATATTAAATTTGCTTTAAGACTTTTGTAAAAGTAAAAGACAACACCTTCATGATTGAGACTTTAGATAACATTCAAATCTCAAATTCTCAAGACAGAAGTAGTTATAATAGAGATTTGGTGGAATTTTTATTAAGTCTTTGTAGTAAATGGTAAGTGTTTTGGTTATTCAGAGTGAAACATGTAAGTGAATTTTATATATGGCTTGTTGTGTTGACCTTCTGTGTATAGTAAATTGCCAAAGACTTCAGCAGATAAATACAATAATTAATAGCTTTTAGACGTTTGCATTAAAAAAACAAGAATATTCTACTTTTCCATATTCAGCAGATGGTTACTCAGGCAATTTATTTCTTAACATGAACCCTCACATGACTCATAATGACCACACTAACATCAGGAACAGAGAGATAACTTTTACTTGAATAAGTGACATTTTTATGGATAACTATATTTGGATGCTGTAATTTCCATACATTAAGATACCAATAAAAATGAAGAAAATTAAATGTCATTAGGAAATCAAAGCAATTGTAATAAAAAGCTATGTTTTTTGTCAATGAATAGCAACATTTAGGCTTAATACAGATAACGATGGATCTGTTGAGTAAAGAATACTGTTCACCATAAAGTGAATGCATGGCAAATATATTACCTTGAACAATATGGTCAACCACAATGAGACAAAACTCATTATTTGTTGCTGTTTTCCAGATAGACAGATAGATAGATAGATAGATAGATAGATAGATAGATAGATAGAATTGATGAATGGATGGATACACATACTGTTTGATTTGGTTATTTAGATCTGCTTTTAGGTCTTGTGAAAATCTCATGTAGTTTCAGGTAAAATTTATGCAGAAAAATAGGATAGATATATAGATATGAAATAAATAGATGGATGGTTAGATACACAGACAGTGGATGGATAGCTGGAGAGATAGATAGATAGATAGATAGATAGATAGATAGATAGATAGATAGATAGATAATAGATGGATAGGAAAAAAAGAAGGAAAAATAAATGAGCTAGATAGGCAGATTATTGATAGATAGATAGATAGATAGATAGATAGATAGATAGATAGACAAATTGATAGATGGGTGGATGGATGGATGGATGGATAGATAGATATTAAACAGATGGATGGAAAGATAGATAGATAGATAGATAGATAGATATGAGATAAGTAGACAAACAGATAGATAGATAGATAGATAGATAGATAGATATGAGATAAATAGATGGATAAATGGATGGATGGATAGATAGATATGAGATAAGTAGACAAACGGATGGAAGGATGCATAAATAGATAAATAGATAGATACAGACGCAGCTGAGCTAAACTTGATGGTTAAAGCAAGTAAAGAATGGCAAGAAAAAGTTGACTAACTTTTAAGTGGATTTCAATGGCTCTTGTTACAAAATAACCAAGATAACACTGTGCTATGTAATATCAGAGTCAAGTTTAGCTCGACTACATCTGTAGATATATATGAGATAAATAGTCAGACAGATTGATGCATAGATATATAGATATGAGATAAATATATAACTGTAACACATTACTGTAAATTTAAAGTCAGATCTACTTGCAGCCAAGCCAGTTGAAATATCAGATTGATGGATTATTTACACACACTAATGTACATTGATCCTTTACTTTACAATGGAAAACAGTGATTTGTGAAGAAAAAAAGACTGAGGTATAGACAGGATATACAGTATAATGCAATAGATGCAGGTTAAAAAGTTCTCAGTAGTTGAAACTTGAAACACAACATATTCTAAACAGATGTGATGGAAAAGCACACTGAAGCGCAGTCATTTGTAAATGGAAATCAGAGGATGTGTAGCTTGGGGCTCGATGCCCCTTTCCCCTTATAACCAGCATAGCAGAGAAGAGAGATGTGGGCATGAGCGCCACCATACAATAAGCTTAATAACTGCAAAATCTTACTCAGCAGGATTAGCAACAATTAGCGCCTGAATACACAAGCAAGAAAATTCTAAATCCTGCAAATTCTCACTACAGGCAGCTGTAAACCTGCCTCATTGTGTTTTCTTCTTGAAAAGCTGCTTCAGGACATTAAGGAAAAAACTTCTGTTCTTGTCCTACTTTTACAACTGATTGAGTCTACTACTTGTCAGAACATACAGAGTGGATTAAGAAGCAGTCTCACTGCAATATTGGTTTTAGCCCTGAAAGCAATATGACTGAAATATTAATCTGAAAATGAAGGTATGTGGTTTACTAATGGAATGTAGTGAATAAAAACTATTGCAAAAAGTAGAAGAGTTTTCACAAGCAGCAGAGCTGAGTCCGTCCTAGTCTCGCTCACAGTGATATGGCAATGTCTGAACTGGCATTTTTCATAGGGATGCAGGTAAATCCAAAATGGAAATTATCTGTATACCTTATCGGCATCCCAAGTAATGGCAAGTATGCAAAGTATTATACTAACATTTAATCCTGAACTTTTGGAAATGCTCCTACAGTATGTGATCAAAATAAACCATCAACCTAAGTAATTTAATAAGTAAAAAAGAAAATCATGTCACATTCAAAGTAGCAACATGGCATGCATATGATAAATATCTATAGCATGGTACTATGGAATGATACAATCCGTACAATACCTACAGCTATGGAAAATATCATATTTTAACAAAGTAGGTAAAATAACCAATGCATTGAGTTAAAGTTATGTGTATTTTCTTTTGTTATTAGCTATGCTACTTTCAGCACCAGCAGTAGTTGGCACAGTATTATAATTGATCACAGACTACAAAGAGCTAAGAACACAATCCAGCTGGCAAAGAGAATGCCCTAAATACCACTATATGAATGGCTGTCACTTAGCGTTCAAGACAAGTTTTCCACTATAATTATCCAGATACAAGGATGGATGGAGAAATAAATAAATATGAGATAGACAAATAGATAGTAGATGTGAGACAAATATGCAAAAGAAGATAGAAAATAGGTGTATATGAATTAGACAGAGATAGATAGATAGATAGATAGATAGATAGATAGATAGATAGATAGATAATAGATAGATAGATAGATAGATAGATAGATAGATTTGAGATATATTTGAGATAGATGATAGATAGATAGATGATAGATAGATAGATAGATAGATAGATGATAGATAGATAGATAGATAGATAGATAGATAGATAGCAGGTGATGAGCAGTGATATGTTTTGAGACACAGGCATGGTCATATATTGTAAAATCTCCTTAATCTTCCTGCTCTATCCATTAAAATTGACTGGCGGTCTGGCACACGTTGCCCAGTTTTTCCTAGTATTGCTAGTATAGCATTTAAACAGCAAAATGATGCAATCAGCTCCTTCATATACTGTAAAGTTTCTTGTGAGTACTTGTGAGAACGGTTTACTAACAATATACTTTTTAATAGAGCAAACACGGTATAAAAATATAGGACAAATATGGTTGAAGAAATAAAGAAAGACTGTCACAATACCTTTCAAATCCAGCCAGATGAAAACAAACTCCAGGGAGCTCTCGGAAGAGCGTGTGTGTCTTTTTAAAGTTTAAAAGCCTGTTGCTCACTGCAGACTTCCTTCTCCTACAGAAGTTGCTGAACTTTTTTTTCCAGCTGAGACACTCTTTCAAGGCTTTTAAAAAGTTTGCAATCCTCAACTCCGCCTTCAGGGTGGACAGTCTGGGAAGAGAAAGGAGGAGTGAGGTAAGGAAAATAAAGAAGCATTTTATTGAACAACTGAAGTTCATTTCTTTTTTCTTTTGAATTGTTTGTGCCTCTTCAAAACTTTCTCTTTTCGCATAAAGTAGGTGTCATATCACAAAGATTTACACCAAGTGACACACTTAACTGAGCTACATCTGACAATCTCTGTTCTACACCAAACTAAAGTAGCATTTGAATGACTATACACATAGCCATAAATGATTCCTTTGCTATAGACCAAAAGTGTAAATACGCATATCCATACATTTGTTACTCCGACAATTCTAATAGTATTATTACAAAGCTGGGTTTCCTCACGTTTTAAGCGTACTTTCACACTAGTATTCTTTTCCGGCATAGAGTTCCGTCGTTAGGGCTCTATCAAGAAAAAAATGCTTCAGTCATATCCCCATGCATTCTGAATGAAGAGAAATCTGTTCAGGATGCATCAGGATGTCTTCAGTTCAGTCATTGAACGGCGTTTTGGCCGGAGATAATACCGCAGCATGCTGCGGTATTATCTCCGACCAAAATGCCTGAAGACATTCCGGAATGACAGATACAGCATTAATTCTCATAGAAATGCATTAGTGCCGGATCCATCATTTAAAATACCGGAACGACGGATCCGCCATTCCGATCTGGGCATGCACAGACCTTTAATACTGTGAAAAAAAATATAGACAGATCTGTCTTTCCGCATGACAAACGGAAAGACGGATCCGCACTGGCAATACATTTGTGAGACGAATCCGCATCTGTTGTCATGCGGTTAGACGGATTCGGCGGGCAGTTCCGGCGACAGAACTGCCTGCCGGAATCCTCTGCCACAAGTGTGAAAGTACCCTAAGCATAGGAAAAGTCCAGGAAATCAAGTCTTATCTCATGATCAAGCCTACCAAATATTTATTGTATCAAAATAGAGAAAAGAGGCTAAAAAAAAATAATACACCGCTTAGAAATGACTGTACCAGAATATGATTATTTTAAATCAGAATAACACATCATCAATGAAACAGGTTTAACAATTCCAAAGTATCAATGAAGATGTCAGTGATACTAATGGTTTGAGTAAATAAACAAGGAGCAAATATTACATTGTCCACTATGAGAAGACCCAGTTTGTGAGACCCAAGAATTAATTCAAACTCAAGACTCCTAGATTTATTCACACCCTGCATCCGACCCTTAAATCAATACAGAACCCAGACCAGAATCCTGAACAATTTAGACTGTAGATCAGACCTTGAAATGAATTAGATCCCAGATCAAACCCCCAAGTTAATCAGACTTCAACACACAAAGTCATCCGACCTAAAATCAGACCCCATCCCAGATCCAACAATAAATTCAGACCCCCAACAATGAATTCAGAACACAAACCTCTAAATTAATTTATATCCCACATCAGACCTTAACATTAATACAGACCCCAGATCAGAATCTTGAATAATTCAGACTGTAGATGAGACCCTGAAATGAATCAGAATACAGACCAGACCCCATATTTAACACACAAAGTCATCAAAGTCCCCAAAACTACACCAAAGCCCAACATAAATTCAATCTCTAGCCTAGACCCCTAGATTACTCAGACCCAAGATCAGACAAAAAAACTTCTTGCCTTTCTCTGGATCAACCAGGGTTTGTAAGTATAAAAGGTTGAACTGGACTCTGGTCTTTTTTCAACTCACTAACCTCTGTATCTACCTATTAAATATACAAGAAACAATGAGTATCAATGGACAAAAAATAGAGAAATGGGCGATACTCATTTGTGGAATTTACAGGATATGATCTTGGAATTAAATCTTTTGGCTTAAGCAAGTATATCTAAGCTCCATCTAAAATTCCGGAGAAGTCAGTAAATGACCAAAAGGGTAATCTTCTACTCTTATTAAAAATATAATTGTAAGGCAATGCACTAAATGCTTTATAGTGATGTGTGGGAAATTAGAATGAAAATCTCTCCCACAGAAGCATAGTTAATGATAGTTAGCACTTTCTTTGTAAATCCTGGATTAAATTAGTGAGAGGAAAGGATTAAATCAAATCTCACTTTTATATTGTGTTTATAGATTTCCAAAGAGATTGTATTTGCCGTTACCCCTACCAAGGCACCCACCCTCCACAGAAAGAAGATATGTGCTGCCATATGCGATGACAAACGTCTTATAGGAACCCTAAAAATACAGTCTGGTGAGCAGTGAACGAAAACTTCTAAAAGCATGGGAATAATAAAAACCATTTACCGCACAGAACTCCTTTGGCAGGAGCAATGGTATGCAGAGATTTTCAGCAAGTAATTCTATGGTCAGCATTACTTTTAATACCTGCTGGCTGGTAGTTAAAAAGGTTAACCCATGATTAATGTAAGAAATTAGACATCAATAGTAGAGGACAATCTATTTCTAAACAAATCTACAACCAGCCCTCTACCTCACATAGATCCAGAGTCCCTCTCATCCATTTCTCCGAATGCTTGATACATTTCAGGCTGGGAGAATGGAAGCATTTTTTTTCTTAGGGGTAGTGTCCTTTCTTTCTTCTAACTGAAGATATGGCTGATGGCAGTTTAAGAATGGAACTGAGCATGTGCGTCCACCTGAGCATTGTTACTGAGGTGGACAGAGAAATAAAGAAAAACTCAGTGGCTATGCTACATTTTTAATTACATACAATTGCAAATGTATTCAGATTCAGGTGCAAGTTTGAAATATGTAGAATATTGTTTATGGGACAAACTCTTTAAAAGCATTTTCAAAGTCTCTGGTACCACTAGTAGTCTGGTGCCTGATAGATGTCTGTATCTGGAACAATGGTGGTCAAAATGCCTTAAGGGCCCTTTACATGGGCTAACACAGGAGGTAATTATTGGGAATAAACCATTCATTCCCGTTAATTGCCTGCTCATTACATGAGGTAAAAGCTGCATTTACATGAGGCAATCACCTCTACTGTGGCAATCGCTTTCATGGGCAATCGCTAGAACGATCGCTTGTCTCCATACACATATTTTATTTCTGGGCAGCAGATCACTAGTTGTGCTAGTTTCACATTTTCAGTGCAGCATTCTGGTAAGTTGTTCCAGCAGAGAACAGCCTGCCCAAGTTCTCCAGATCCAGCATTGCTGGATGTTATTGGAATGCCCGCAAATGGGGTCTAGAGGAGATTAGGCTGCTACGCAGCAAATTTGCCAGGATTCGGCCAGGAAATAAACAATGTACGCAAGAGCTTTTGTCCTCCCGATTTCCAGTATCCCATGACGGAACAGCCTGCTGAAATGCTGTACCGCAAATCGGAATGAAGCCTTAGACAGCATGATCCGCTTCCCAGAGGCAAAGGCTGATGCCCACAATCTAATTTTGATGATGACATGCTGAATATAGGTCATCAACATTTTAGTCCCAGAAAACCCTTTTAGGATTTTTTTATACAAAAAAAGGACATGAATCAGTAGGGTTGTTAACACAACATGTCTAATTTTAATGCCTTTTAATCTACAACTTTCTTATCAATCAGTTTAAAGATACGTTAAAAATGGGACTAGAGGAAAATCGGTAAGACAACCCAACCTACAATACACCTCTTTTGTCAGGTAAAAATGAAGTACAAATCTAAAATTCAGCTGAAAGCTACTCATAAGCTGCATTCCCTATTGTGCTGTCTGTACAAACACAGTGATATGTTAGTACATATATTAGTGTATAGTGTATTATATATGCACAAACAAATATGTTTTATGCCATTTTTACATACATAACTGCACTGGTATAGGGTCCAGAAATACCACTCATGAATGAAATACTTTTTGACTGTTTTTTAGAATGTATTATAAACTACAATTTCTAAGGAACGTTTTATCAAAGCAGGGAGACGTTTGGCTTTGCCACAGAAATGTTTTGAGTAGATTTGCTATTTGTCTTTATCTGTGAATCATTGGAACTTAGAAACAGTTGACAATCTTTTGGCATTGCAGGTTTCTGACATTTGCCTACAGACCTAAATTTAGTAATGAATACATACACCAATAGAAGTGATGGGGATCATTTATTGTACTGAAATACGCCCACATTAGGCGTATTTCAGGTGCAGATGACCATTGCGCGACTATCTGCGACTTCTCCCCTGCTCATGCCAGGTCTAAAATTGTGGCCGTGGTCTAGGCGGAGAAGGAGATGGGCTGATAGGCCCATCTTATTTACTATTTTCTACACCTGTATTATATTTAGCACTGGTGCTGGATTTGAAGTTATGAAGAGGCTAGCACCTCTACATAACTGTGGCACATCCACCGCCAGCACAAGGGGTTATTAAGACCAGCGTCTAAAACGCTGGTCTTAATAAATGTCCCCCAATTTCTTTGACTTTTATATGTACAACAGACAGCTATCTCTGTATACACACTATTACAGGGAATGCTTTCAATCACTGATAAGACAGACCCGTGTACAACTGAACTCAGAAAGAGTAGATTTAAATATATAAATTACAGTTTTTACTGAATCTTTGCCCACAAAACTATATATAAATCTGCTCTGCTCCTCCTGCTCTATAACATGCTGCCTGCTTATCTATCATCTATCTATCTATGATTCATTATTGCCACTTGTATATAGATAGATAGACAGATACCTGTAGATCTAATAAATAAAGCTGAGTGTATGTGTATATGTATGTACGCTAAAGGAATTCTCATCGTCACAATTTGCAATCACGAAATTTGGCACACAGGTACATCAGGGGTCCAGGAAGGTTTTAGACCGGGTCTCAGCTCTCTAGCACATACTGTTCTTGAGATATAAAAAAAAATGCATTAGCCAAAAGAAACCTGCTCATATGACCGTTATCAGCCAATAGAAGCTCGCAGGCCCTTAGTCTCCACATACACACAGTTATACACCAGGTTTCCAAAACAACCCAACCATTTTTCTTAACTGCTGTCGGCCAGCTTTAAAGGAGCAGGGTGCTGTGGATGATACTGTTAAGGGAGCGCTGTGGATGTCACAGTTAAGGGGGCAGGTAGGCTGGCCATTCAGTCCACTCTCAAAAGACAGACTTAAAAACCCCACCCCCAGGTGCCACTAAGTCACACCCCTGACCAAGTTAGGCCACACCCCTTCCACTCCGCAGCCGACAGGAATTGAAAAATGAAGGTAAAAATTGACTTCTGTCAGCTGCAGGGGTGGGAGGAAGGTTGACTTTCTCCCTGCAGCTCACACTCAGACAGCACTGCGCTGCTGTCTGAGAGTGAGCTGTTCAAAAGGACATCCCTGTGTCTGTCCCAGCCCTGCACAGAGGACAGCAAGTCTGAAAGCCAGACTGTCTGTCTTAAAACTGGACGTCTGGCCACCCTAGGGGCAGGCTTCTGTGGAGGTCACAGTTAAGGGGACGGTCAACTATGGAAATCAGTGATAGGCGTCTTTCACACAACCGTATAGCTTTTTCAGTGTTTTGCTGGCCTTTTTGGATCCGTTTTTACGTTTTTGTTTCCGTTTCGGTTCCGTTTTTCTATTCCGTTTTTCCGTATGGCATATACAGTATACAGTCATTACATAGAAAAAATTGGGCCGGGTTAAATTTTTCAATAGATGGTTCTGCAAAAAATGGAACGGATACGGAAGACATACAGATGCATATCCGTATGCGTTCTGTTTTTTTTTGTGGACCCATTGACTTGAATGGAGCCACGGATCGTGATTTGCGGGCAATAATAGGATATGTTCTATCTTTCCACGGAACGGAAAGACGGAAATACGGAAACGGAATGCACACGGAAACACTTCCTTTTTTTTGCGGAACCATTGAAATGAATCGTTCCATATACGAACCGTATACAGAACCCAATAAACTGTCCCTACACTCGCAAAAAAAAAGTTTGTGTTAAAGAGGCCTTAAGGGGCAGATTGCTGTAGAGGCCACTGTTAAGGGTATGGGGTGTTGTGGAAATCACTGTTAAGGAGATGGGGTACTGTAGAGGTCACTAATAGGGGGGCGGCCACTGTGGAGGTCACTGTTAAAGGGACGGGCTGCTGTGGAGGCCACTGTTAAGGGGGCAGGGAATGGTGGAGGTCACAGTTAAGGGGACGGTCCGCTATGGAGGTCAGTGTTATGGGGCAGGGTGCTGTAGAGGTCACTGTTAAGGGGTTGGGGTATTGTGGAGGTCACAATAGAGGTTATGGTGGATACTGTCGATATCTTTTAATGACACACACAAACATTAAATGAAATAGATGAAATATACCCGTGTGAAACCGTGTCCTTCTGCTAGTAAATAAATAAATTTAGATATATGAGACAGATAGATTTTGTGATTCTATCTATCTATCTATCTATCTATGTCATATGTCGTATTTATCCATGTCATATTGTATATCTATCCATCTCATATTGTTCTGTCTATTTCAAACCTACCGTACCTAACTCATTATTTGATTATCCATCTCAAATCTGATTATCCATCTCATATCTGTTTATCTATCTCATATCTATTTATATCATCTATGTATGAAAAAACAATGGGCGAGTAGAATGTGATAGATATTTACAGATAGATAGATGGATAGATAGGTATTAGATAGATAGATGGATAGATAGATAGATAGATAGATAGATAGGTATTAGATAGATAGATGGATAGATAGGTATTAGATAGATAGATATTAGATAGATAGATAGATAGATAGATAGATAGATATTAGATAGATAGATAAATAGATAGATAGATAGATATTAGATAGATAGATAGATAGATAGATAGATAGATAGATATAAGAAAGATAGATAGATAGATAGATAGATAGATATAAGAAAGATAGATAGATAGATAGATAGATAGATAGATAGATATTAGAAAGATAGATAGATAGATAGATAGATAGATAGATAGATAGATAGATAGATTAGTCTGGCTCTGCCGGTTCCGGTCACTAGGTTTTTAAAGAAGCACAGTGGATCTGAACGTGAGTGCGACCAAGAAGGGTGTATCTCAATTGGTGATGCGTCCATTCTTGATCTGGACCTGTATCAGGTGGCTGTATAACTATAGACTATGACTATGAAGTTGCCCTTTAGTTTGCCCTTAAACAAGATGGTGACCACTGTTGGTGAGCATATGAGGATACTAGAGGTGGAGCATATGCAGTCAGAGAAGGACAACACCGAGGTCTTGGCGCGGTTTTCACACAATCTACATGTATAGACATGGTGATGATTATCTGACAGTTATTATGACCATCATTCCCTCCTTGGACATACAGGTTTACATATTGTTAATGTTAAATTAATGGCCAAGAGGCTTTTAATGTTTACGCACAGGCACTTTTGCACTTTATTGGTTTTATACACATTAATGTACATATATGAACTATATTTGAATAGAATCATGTTGACACTGTATGCAAATCATGGATTCTTAATATTGGTCACTAATTGATTATGGGATATATAAATATAAGCACTTGCACTTTGTAATTTACTTGGCTTGAGAAAGGTTCCGTGAGGGGACTGAAACGTCGCTGTGACATGTGTGAATAAATACAATTGTTTTTTCACCGTCTACAGAGGAGTGCTGTGGATTTCTTGTATGATAGATAGATAGATAGATAGATAGATAGATAGATAGATAGATAGACAGAGTAAGGTTAGTTTCACACTAGCGGTAAGAGAATTGGCAGGATGTTGTGGCAGGACGGTGCCATCCTGAATGCCCGCAGATTCTATTAACTACATTGGGGTCTGGCGGAGATCTGACCACAACCTGGCACATATGCAGAGAATCAGCCAGACAAAAATCACTGCTCGCATGTACCGTCTGTCAATGCCAGATCCAGAGAGCTTGCCGAATCTCTTACCGCTTGTGTGAAACTAGCTTTAACATGTTAATGCAGCAAAAACACATTACAGACAGTAATACAGCAAATGGTGTTAAAGTGACCATCATGGCACAGCTGGTATAAAAATATCAGATAGATAGATAGATAGATAGATAGATAGATAGATAGATAGATATACAGGATAGATAGATAGATAGATAGATAGATAGATAGATAGATAGATAGATAGATAGATAGATATACAAGATAGATAGATAGATAGATAGATAGATAGATAGATAGATAGATAGATAGATAGATAGATAGATAGATAGATAGATAGATAGATAGATAGATAGATAGACAGGGTAGATAGATAGATAGATAGATAGATAGATAGATAGATAGATAGATAGATAGATAGATAGATAGATAGATAGATAGATAGATAGATAGATAGATAGATAGATAGATAGATAGATACTGCTGCTTGAGAAAGGTTCAATTGAGAGGACAGAAACGTCGCATTGGTGTAAATAAACACACAAATTCACTTGGAAGTGCCGTGGAATTTTTCATTGTTGATAGATAAATAGATAGATAGATAGATAGATAGATAGATAGATAAACAGGATAGATAGAGTTTTGTGTTCAGTTGTCAATTGTCATATCATTATTAAAGCCCATTCTACAAGCAGAATGTGAATCTGTCACAAGTGACTACCTAAGAAATATGCATTCTGTACATTGCTAATGGTTAAACAGTATAAATACATTTGATTGTGGCTCCACCTTCTGTACACAAGGAGAATGGTCTTAAACTGCTAGGCTATGCAGCTATACATACATTTGAGAAGTAACATTGTTAAGGAGAAGTAACATTTTTGTAGTAACAGCGTTATACTAACATAACAATAAAAATTCATTGTGATATATAAAATTTATATAATATTATATATGATATAATATTTAATAATTAAAGACAATGTTGTATACATTCAATATGCATTCAGAACAATGTGAACAATAGTGGCATTTAATGAACATTAAGTTGATCAACAATTTGGACTAAATATACAAGTATCTTGGATTCTGTCATACAATATCCTAAATAGCAATCTCGTAAGTAAGGCTGGGAAATGTCCATCAAATTCATGCTATTATATTAATTGCTGCTATGAGCATGGTGATGGAAAATGCAACTGTCATTTCTTTATTTGTCTAATGTGTAATAGGGAATGTTTTTGTAATATACTTTATTTAGTGGATTTGTTCATTTCTTTGAGAAAAATCACTCAAAAGTTTCCTATTAGTGGTGCTCTCTAAACGAGAGTTGCTAAGGGAAGTTCAGAACTGTAAAGACACAGCAGCTCTTTGCTGAACCCACTGCCCCCCTCCTATATAGGCCTAAAACCGAAAAAATTAATATATATATAGTGGTCAATCAAGTTACAATATTAATTGGTTCCAGGACCCCGGGACGACCATTGGTTCCAAAGATGTTATCGAAGATAAGAGAAAGTGAAGATTTAAGAAAAATAAGTAGATAATTAAGACTGATAAAACAACTCCTAACATATAAAGTCTCATTCACACATACGTGTCCGTGCTCAAATCCATGAGCAGGTGGTCAGTGAGGCATCCGTGAAGCTGTCCGTAAGGGTTCGTGTTGGTTCCGTGTGTCCGTTTTTTGCTGTCCGTGTTGCATCAGTGTTTCACTGACACTGAACAGCTGATAAATAATTTTGAAAGCATCTCTTCCTAATGATCCGTGAAACATGGATGCAACATGGATGAAAAACATGGCATCCATGGTTTTCACGGACCCATAGACTATAATTGACGTGATGGATCCGTGAACACGGGCAAAATAAAAGATAAATGCATGCTAAAAACACTGACCCATGGACCGTGCTTAAACACTTGTCTGAATACACACATTAAAATGAATGGGGATGCGTGCTGTCCGTGGAGAACACATACAGCTGTGTGCTGTCCATGGAAAACGCGTACAGCACACGTCCGTGGAACACTGACGTGTGAAGGAGGCTTAACAGTCATAAATAGCTAACTAGTAACAAATACAGCTATTTTACCAGAGAAGTGGCCTTGATGGGTTGGATCTGAGTCTGAGACATTGTATGTTGAGTCTAGTTTTAACTTACTATGGGTCAGAAAAAAGCCATTAAATGTTGAAATATATATTTATAGTGCACTGTGTGGCTGCGGTGAGTGTATGTTCTCTCTGTATCCCCAGCGTGTTGACAATGTTTCCAGCCACTGGGAGATGCATCAGAGCGGGCAGTCAGCACTCACTATTGAGAAGGCAGGTAGACAGGCAGAAGCTAGAGGGACAGTTATACTTTAAAGGGCATCTGTCAGCAGATGTGTACCTATATAACCCCTTCATGCCCAGCGCCGTATATGTACGGCGTTGGGCGAGTGTTTAAAGACGGTGCCCGCTCCTGCCCGCTGCGGCCGCCATAGCCACGGGTGGCTGCCTGCTTCTTTTAGCAGACACCCGCGGGTTATGTCCACAACTGGCAGCGATGCCGATCGCGGACATTTAACTCCTCAGATGCCGTGGTCAATCTTGACCACAGCATCTGAGCGCGCTGAAAACCGAAAGAGAAAGCATGTATGCAGCAGCCCGTGTCTTTACGAATGACACGAGGCTGCTGCATAGTAGTTCCTATGGAGCACTTGCCTGTAATAGGGCTCATAGGAAAGTAGTAAAATCATCATAGATTCCAATGCAAGTGCGTCAGAGTCTATGATAATAGCAATCAGATGATAAAACTAAAAAAAAGTGTAAAAAAGAAAGTTAAAAAAAATAATAAAAAAACATAAAAATTCAAATCACCCCCCTTTTCCCAAAATATAAACAAAAGACCTAAAAAAAATAAAAAAAAATACACATCATGGGTGTCGCAATTTGCAAACAAGCCCAGAGTATAAAAATATATTCCCCATACGCAAACAGCAAAACGGAAAAAAAAACCAAATGGCCGATTCGCCATTTTTGGTCGCTTCATTTTCTACAAAAGATTAAATAAAAAGTGATCAAAAAGTCATACACACCCCAGAATGGTATCAATAAAAAGTTCAGATCGCCCTGCAAAAAATGAGCCCCATACAGCTCTGTACACATAAATACAAAAAAAGCTATAGGGGTTAAAATATGGAGACAAAAAAATAAAACAGATTTTTTCCCCACTTTTTATTTATTTTTATCAAACCGTAATAAAACTATACATATAAGGTATCGCCAGATTCCTACTGACCTGTAGAATAAAAGTAACCAGTCAGTTTTATTTTACATCGAATGTCGTAATTAAAAATCCTGTAAAACTGTGGTGGAATCGCTTTTTTTTGCAATTTCACCCCATTTGGAATTTTTTTGCCGCTTTCCACTACATCATATACAATATTAAATGGTGGCGTTGGAAAGTACAACATGTCCTGCAAAAAACAAGCCCTCAAATGGCTATGTGAACAGACAAATAAAAAAGTTATGGCTCTGGGTAGGCAGTGAGCGCAAAACAAAACCGCAAAATAAAAAAAAGGCCCGTTCCTGAAAGAGTTTAACTGGCTGACCTGTTGCATGAGTACTTAGCCGCTAAAGGCCTCTGTGTTGGTCCCATGTTTATATATGCCCACACTAGGGCACCTCTAGGGGTAATGACAACGCCTCTATTGCTACTAATGGTTCATTTGCATATATTAAAACATAATTTTTCCCAGCAATGTGGGCACATATGAACCTGGGACCAACACAGATGTCTTCAGCTGCCAACTAGCGCACATGCAACAAGTCAACCAATTCCATAGGTACAAATCTGCTGACAGATGCCCTTTAAGTCCACATGGCATGACTGGTTAAAATAATGGATGAATGATCAGAGTACACAAGCTACTGCTATGAACATGAGTAGCAGAAAAAAACTGGAAACAACAATTACCGCTAAAGTGGTCTTTTCAATGCAACATCTTTCAACTGCAACTCTTTAAGTGCACATACCGAATTATACCAGAATGTAATATTATGGATATGGAATCCACTTTGCCATCACTGTCTACTTACCATCACCGAATTCTCTCCTCTCTAGGTATGTCTGCATTGAACCTAACTACTGCACCCAACGTTTCCAGAGTCTGATATTGTCCACACCCCTCATCTTTCCTTCTCATCCCTTGGTATGCCTGCTATGAACCTAACTGCTGCACCCTACTTTATCAGAGTCTGATATTGTCCACACCCCTCATCTTTCCTTCTCATCCCTTAGTATGTCTACATCGAACTATTAATGTTTCTTTCCCTGCTGGATTTAGTTTCAATCATTTTTATATACATTTTCAAGAGAAGGGTATATCGTGGTGGACACAGCCACCAGAAAATAGCGAAATACCGTGGACGCAGCCACCAGATTGCAAACAAAGTAAGGTGTACGCGGCCACCATATGAAAAAGTGGAATGTGGTAGGTGCAGCCACCTGAAAATGAGGAGGTAAGCTATAATCACAATAAGTGTTTTAACGGTACAGTAGCATTGTAACATATAAGATACCTGGGCATATGCATGGATGCTGCCAACCTGGCATCAATGCTGCAGTGCAATAAGGTGGTATGACACAGAGAAGAACATGAATATACGGGGCAGTCAAACAACTCCGGGCAGGTAACACAATATGTTTTGTTTCACTATAGCTGAGTCAAGGGTGGTTAGAGCTGAGAAAAAATCTGGAGGATATTAAGGTGAGTACAAAGGATTAGCAAACCAGGGGGCCCATGTTAGGTCTCGTTTTTTCAAGTTAACAATGGACGGGGGGAGGCTCCTCTCATATCTATAGGTACAATTAATAGTTTGAATTACCTTCTCATATGTAGGTGGCAAAGGTGATTTCCAATGGCGAGTAATTACCAGTTTTGCACTCAGGAGGATGTGTCCCACCAGAGGGGCATGAGTGCGAGGGAGCCGTGACATATCAATAAATAAGAGGGCCATCTCCGGAGTGGGAGATACATGTATCATAGTGAGCTGAGAGATAAGTGGGGCATGCCCAAAGGACATAGTAAAAGGATCCTGTCTCTCCACACTCTCTCCAGCAAGTGGGAGCCACTCCCGGGTAGATTTGACTAAGCCTCAGGGGCGTATAGTACCAATAGAGAAGTGTTTTTACACCTGCTTCGGAATGCGTAACACATTTGAAATTTAACGAGGAGAAACTGATCGCCTCTGTCCATTGTTCATTCGAAAATGTGTGTCCCAGAGTCCTTTCCCAACAGACAATGGGTGGGGACTTTTCGAAAGATGATTTGTCACCTAATAGGTCATATAGGCAACGAGTGATTTTTCGTTTATGTAGAGAAGAATTACAAAATAAAGTTAGTACAGCTGAGGAGAATTTTATGGGGTGTACTAGGCAGTTGGTATAGGAGTGTCTGATTCTCAGGTAATTGTAAAATTCCCTGTTGGGGAGCTGAAATTGAGAATGGAGCACTTCAAAAGAAGTCAGGGAGGTGCCTTGAACCAATTGATCCAGAGTACAAATCCCACACCTACACCAAGTGAATAGATCTATGTCTCAATCCCAGCTCCAAGACCTCTGTAGAGATTAATTTATTAGGGAGCTTCTCCAATTTTCCATAAGTAGAATGGAAGTATACCCGCCAAGTGTTTCTGGCGTGCAGGGTAGTAAGTAGGGGGGGGGGGGGGATAGGAGAGCTGGAGGAGGTTAGTAAACTAATCAAGTAGTCTTTTAAAGATTTCACTCGGCGGTATGTTGAATCAATCTGAATCCAATGTCTGTGAGAGATTGGTGGGACCAAACCCCAGACAAAGGAGAGACCAATGTCAAGGTACTAATCTTTTATGGAAGGAAGTCCTAGCCCCCCTGCACGCCTTTTGCGTATCATTATTTTGTGGGCAATCCTAGGACAACTACCGTTCCATACATAACGGTTCACTAAGGACTGCGCTTTCTTAAAGAAGGTTTCCGGAACTGGGATGGGGAGGGCACGGAAAATGTATATAATGTATGTCATCATTTGAAATGAAGCTATCCGTCCTATCCAGGAGAGATTTTTCATTGAAAAGTTGAGGAGATCTTGAGAGATGACTGTTAGGAGAGGATCATAATTACGTTTGAATAATAAGGAGCAAGGGGTGGTAAAGGTATTAAATTTCCGACGGTTTGCCAGCCAATTTGTATCGGGCTTTGAGCCTATAAATGATTTAGGAAGGGATGTTGATCTGCAGTACTTATGTTTTGGATTCATTCATTTTGTAATAAGATAGCTTGCCGAAATGGGAAATAAGCGTTAATGCTGCTTCAAGGGATTCGGAGGGGTTAGATAGCGTTAAGATAATATTGTCTGCATACAATGAAATAATATGGTGAGAGGGGCCTATAGTTATCCCTGAAATACTAGGAGAGCGGCAGATATGTTGAGCAAATGGTTCTAAAGCTAAAATAAATAAAAGAGGGGAAGTGGGCACCCCTGTCCGGAGCCATTTGTAGTGCTAAAGCTATCAGACAAAATTCCGTTCACCAATACGTTTGCTGTGGGTTCTGAGTATAGGCTAGATATGCCGTGCAAAATCGGCCCTATGAAGCCTATTAATTCTAACACAGAGAAGGCGAATGACCAGTGGAGGAGGTCAAACGCCTTCTCCATGTCTAAGGCTACCGCTAAGGGGGACCTAGTTAGCTCTGCATAGTGGAAGAGGTCTACTATCCTACGGGAATTGTCCGAGGCTAGCTGCCATTTTACGAAGCATGTCTGATCTGGCTGAATTAGCGAGGGAAGGATAGGGCTTAATCTAATGGCTAGTAATTTAGCAAATAGTTTAATATCGGAGTTCAGTAACGATATGGGTTCTAAGTTTTCGGGTGAATGTGTCGGTTTTGCCCGGTTTTGGGATGGTCATGATTAACGCTTTTAACATCTCTCTGGGGAAGGGGGTGCACTCCATACAGCTGGTAAATATAGAGGTGAAGGAGGGGATTAAAATTGATTGAAACGTTTTGTAGTATTCATTGGAGAGACCGTCCGGGCCAGGGGCTTTCCCTAGAGGGATGGAGGAGATTAATTTTTCAATTTCCGTGTCGGTAATGGAGGCGTTGAGATTTTCTAGTTGTCCGGGGGTGAGGAAGGGTAAGGAGGCAGCTTCTAGGAATTGTTTCACTAGGGCTGGATAATTTTCTGGGGGGATACATGAGTCTTTTAAGTTATACAAATTATGGTAAAATGACCTGAATTGGTCTGCAATTTCCCTTGGGTCAATTAGTTTTGACTGAGTCTGTGAGGGAAGTAGGTATGGGATATTCGACTTCGCGAGATTTGAGTTGATTTGCCATTAGATGGCCCGCTTTATTACCTTGTGCTTAGAATCTAGATTTCAATTTCAGTAGGTTAGATTGAAAAGATTGGTCTAGTTCCAACCTCAATTTTTCCCGTTCTAATCGTAACTCTTCTACCAATAGGGGCGAGGTTCGTTGCTTGTTTAATTTTTCCAGGTCTGCAGTTCGGTTCAATATCAGCTGAACCGCCCTCTCTCTATTTTTCTTATCTATATGGTTTAATTTTATAAGCAGGCCTCGAATGAAAGCTTAATGAGCTTGTCATAGGATGAACGGATTGGAAACTGAATTTGTGTCAAAATGGAAAAACTCTTCTAAAGCATGGTGGATTTCAGTTTTGTATGATTGGACGATGAACAAAAAGTACTATTACGCCAGGTAGGTGTCGGAGTACGGTGAAACCTATCGTCTAGAGTCATTAATATTAGGGCGTGATCGGAGCAGCTTATAGTGCCAATTTTGGAGTCTATGGCGTGGAACAATACCGTCCGATCTACCAGAAAAAGGTTGATGCGGGAGTAGGTACCATATATTGGAGAGAAGAAAGAATAATCTCTTTCATTACTATGTTGTGCACGCCATAGATCCAAAAGGCCATCCAAGTGAAGAAATGCAGCTAACCCATCGGTGTGATATCTGGAGGGGTTGGTAGAGTCCAAGTGAGGGTCAAGGAATGAGTTAAAATCCCCAAATAATATTAGCCTCCCTTGTATAATCAGATGGACTTGCCTCATGACGTTGCGTAGGAAAGCTACCTGGTGAGCATTGGGAGTATATACATTTACCAAAGTGTATGTAATACCATTGATCGCACAAGCTAAAATAAGATATCTACCACAGTGATCAGATTTCATGGACAATAGGTCAAATGAGACAGTGTTTTTTATAGCAAGAGGATGGAGAAGATGTGATTCTTGTATACACACCACATCCACATGCTGTGTCCTTGCTTCCCTCCACACATAAGCACGCTTTTGGGGGTACAATTCAGGCCCTTGGCATTAAGCGACAAAAATGTAATTCCCATCATAGTACATGGTTAAAAGAGTAGTATCAATAGTGAAAACCCTGCCGGATGAAAACATAGAGAACATACAAAACATACCAAACTGTAGGAAATACGCAGAAGACCACTGGGGCCTCAAATTGAAGAGAATAAGTACCATTCTGGGGTGTCCCGAAAGGCAAAAGGGGGGGGGGGTGAAAGTTTGTGCAAGAGAGCTGAGGTTTCTTCTGTTATGTAGCGATCAACAGCACTGAAGAATCTGAACTCAACAGCACCTGTGAGAAGAGATCGAGAACAACAAAACGCAACAGATGCATTGAGAGAAAGTTCCGGTAAGAACGGCATACGGTTAGTTGAGATACTGACCAAGTCCAGTAGGTTGAGGGAGTATGGAGCTTCCGTATTGTTGGGATCAATGGATCCGTTACTCAGAGGCCTATAGAAGTGGCCCAGAGAACGTTCTTAGAGAGGGAGCAGGATCTCCGTTCAGGTCTTGTGAGGTCTCCTGTGGGGAGCTTGGCGCCATTCCTGCATCAGAGGTGGCACTGTAGAGGGTCTTTTGGCTATCGGTTGGCCAATCAGGATCTGCCACCTTTGAAGAAGTTGTTTGCCTTCCTCTAGGGTGCGGACCACATGAAGTTGGCCATCTTTGGGTATCAGAAGCTTGTGGGGGAATCCCCACCGATAGGGAATTTGAGATTTGCGTAACAAGGAAGTTACTGGAATAAGATCACGCCTTTGTTGCAGGGTCAATGCAGAGGGGAGTATCTATGTACAGAAACTAGCTGGGTAGCAATAACTATGAACTAGCTGAATGTTGTGCTGGAGCTGTGGTAGTGAAAGGAGAAGTGCATCTTGGTTGGATACAGTAACAGGAAGTGCTATATACAGGATGTAGCAAACCAGCGATTTATTACATGGTGAAAATAGGTCAGAAGAGTTAATATCGAAAAAGAAGAATGAAGAAGATATACATGAGGTAAGAAATAACATGAGCATTTCTTTTAAAAACCGTAGCTCCAACTATGATATCATTTAGACTTTGAAAATGGCATATCTAAGCCGATGACTATCATTGCTGTCTTGCAATGCATGGGTCCTGGTCTTAAATCAAGCCAAAGACAACATCTGTATGGAGTTTTGTACATTAGATCGTTTTTACACAGGTTAATAAAGGTCCATCAAGTTCAGCCCTTCTCATGTGTAGAATTTTAATTGTTAGATTAAAGGAGTTTTCCAGGCTACTTACTATTCATGACCTATCCTCAGGATAGGTCATCAATATCAGATCGGCGAAAGTCTGACATCCAGCCCCACCGACTTTCAGATGTATCAGAAGGGGGCGCATGCAGTGTGCTGTCTCCGTTCTTTCTTCCTGCTCACCGCTACTTTCTATGGTCCCTGCCTGCACAAATATATTTTGATCAAAAAATATCTCTGCCCATCCACCAACAGCAAGGTGAGCCATCCTCATCACAGGCTATTTTAATTAGCTTCATGTGTATTTCTGAGTCTGCTGTTCCTGCTCACAGAATGGTGATGACACAGAATGACTCAACAGGTCATGGTCTGTTCACTCAGAGAGGCTACAACTGTAGCAATTACAGTGTTTTCATGGGTTCCACCCTCCTTGAATTTTAAATGTCCATTAATGGCATAAAGATAGGTTTATGGTTAGTTAACCATCCATATTGAGGTCACTTTGTTGTTGATGGCTGGGCTAATATATTTTCTGATCAAAATATATTTGCTAAGCACCTCATATTTTTATATTAGATGTGGTATTACTTCATATATGGATCTTATACTGTACGTTGATAAAATGCTGCGGCGCCATGCCTTTTTTCTCCAAATAACTGGGATGTGTACTGTGTAAAAAAAATAAACGAATATTCATCATTACGAATATGTATTGCTATATTCAAAATATTTGCGAAATCGCGGAGTGCCGATATTCGCAATATAAATTTGCTTTTAGAATATTCGTGCTCAACACAAATGTAGAAGAGACCCAGGAAAAGATTTTGGTTGAAACATGCTTGAATCTGATCGAGAACATGTCCAGAAGGATTCAGACAGTGTTGAAAGCCAAAGGTGGATTTACTAAATACTAACAAAATAATAAAAATAACAATTTTAAATTTCATGAGCAAATCAGTAACAGTACCCAGAATCTGAATAACTAATTACATGCTAAATAGTTGCAAGTCCAATTTATGTATGAGATAGCCAAGATGATTGTCTATAAAATGATGGTAGTCTGACATTCGAAGCTGTGGTGAGTGGTGAGATATGGAGCCCGAAAGTCAAAAGTTACCTTTTTGCTCATCAGTGTATATATATATACAGTACAGACCAAAAGTTTGGACACACCTTCTCATTCAAAAAGTTTTCTTTATTTTCATGACTATGAAATTTGTAGATTCAAGCCGGAGGGCCAGAGGACGAGGAGGAGGTAGGAGGAGGAGGAGGAGGAGGAGAGCGCGACGTGATGTGTTCACGTCATCGCACCGTCCCTAATTGGGGCAGTGGCAGTTCTGATCGGAGCCCCAGCATGACTATGAAAATTGTAGATTCACACTGAAGGCATCAAAACTATGAATTAACACATGTGGAATTATATACATAACAATAAAGTGTGAAACAACTGAAAATATGTCATATTCTAGGTTCTTCAAAGTGTCATGCTCAATTTCTGTTCGCGCTGGAAGACTTTCCTCCCCTCCTTCCTGATCTCATGACCCATCCTCAGATAGTTCTTCAGCTTGAGGGATTTTAACAATTTTCTTGGAGTTAATACTCATTTTCCCTTTGGTTAACCCCTTTTCATTAAGGGAGGGAGATTTCAAAAACTTATCAATTTTACCCTCTGGTATCTTAGTCCCCAGCTTTATTCCAGAGGAGTCCACCGACCGCCGCTTTGGAGCCATTAAGCATCAAAAATCCCTTTATTTATATATATATATATATATATATATATATATATATATATATATATATATTTTTTTTTCTTTTAAATATCTTTTAATTTTTTGATTTTAAGAAATCCTTGAGTGCTTTAAGTTTTAAGTTTTTTTTTTCCTTTTTTTCCCTCCTCCTTTTCTTTTCCCTCCTTACACAACCACATCTACTACTGCTTTCAGCACCTTTTTTTATTTTTTTTTACTTTTTTTACTATTTTTTTTCCTTTTTCTTCACTTTTTTCTCTTTTCTTTTAAATTTTCCCTTCTTTATTTCTCTTTACTTTGTTCCCCTTTTACTCTTTATTCTCTCTTCTTAAATAACAGTCACCAAAATCTATAAGCAGTATTAAACAAAGTCACGAAACTAACACAAAGCAGTAGGCAGATGGTGGGCAGTAGAGCAGAGGAAAAAACACAGTTTCTTTTTCTCACGTGTCCAGCATCCACATTTCCAGCGTCCAGGAGCAAAGGTGAGCAGGGGGAAACCCCAAAACTGAAGCAGGACAGGAGCAGGAGGATAGGACACGAAACAGAAGACCAGCCAAGAGACCAGCGATGAAGGAAGGCGGGGGAGGTGAAAACGCACTCCCTGTAAACAGCAGCAGCAAGCGGCAGTAAAAGCCCGGCGTTTCTCCCAGAGGCAGGGCAGCTGAGAGCGACTGTGGGGGAGTGAAGGAAGGAAGCTCACCCCACTATGAGCAGCAACAGGTAGCAGGCTAGAGACAAGTGGGAACCAGATATGCCGGAGTCCGGCGTCTATCACGAGGCAGCAGGCGGCAGGCAGCAGAGGGCTCAAACGTGCCAGGATTCAAGGCATCAGCGGGGGAGCCGGAGGGCCAGAGGACGAGGAGGAGGTAGGAGGAGGAGGAGAGCGCGACGTGATGTGTTCACGTCATCGCACCGTCCCTAATTGGGGCAGTGGCAGTTCTGATCGGAGCCCCAGCATGACTATGAAAATTGTAGATTCACACTGAAGGCATCAAAACTATGAATTAACACATGTGGAGTTATATACATAACAAAAAAGTGTGAAAAAACTGAAAATATGTCATATTCTAGGTTCTTCAAAGTAGCCACCTTTTGCTTTGATTACTGCTTTGCACACTCTTGGCATTATCTTAATGAGCTTCAAGAGGTAGTCACCTGAAATGGTCTTCCAACAGTCTTGAAGGAGTTCCCAGAGATGCTTATCACTTGTTGGCCCTTTTGCCTTCACTCTGCGGTCCAGCTCACCCCAAACCATCTCTATTGGGTTCAGGTCTGGTGACTGTGGAGGCCAGGTCATCTGATGCAGCACCCCATCACTCTCCTTCATGGTCAAATAGCCCTTACACAGCCTGGAGGTGTGTTTGGGGTCATTCTCCTGTTGAAAAATAAATGATGGTCCAACTAAACTTAACCCGGATGGAATAGCATGCCGCTGCAAGATGCTGTGGTAGCCATGCTGGTTCAGTATGCCTTCAATTTTGAATTAATCCCCAACAGTGTCACCAGCAAAGCACCGCCACACCATCACACCTCCTCCTCGATGCTTCACGGTGGGAACCAGGCATGTAGAGTCCATCCGTTCACCTTTTCTGCACAAAGACACAGTGGTTGGAACCAAAGATCTAAAATTTGAACTCATCAGGCCAAAGCACAGATTTCCACTGGTCTAATGTCCATTCCTTGTGTTCTTTAGCCCAAACAAGTCTCTTATGCTTGTTGCCTGTCCTTAGCGGTGGTTTCCTAGCAGATATTCTACCATGAAGGCCTGATTCACACAGTCTCCTCTTAACAGTTGTTCTAGAGATGTGTCTGCTGCTAGAACTCTGTGTGGCATTGACCTGGTCTCTATTCTGAGCTGCTGTTAACCTGCGATTTCTGAGGCTGGTGACTAGGATGAACTTATCCTCCGCAGCAGAGGTGACTCTTGGTCTTCCTTTCCCTGGGCGGTCTGCATGTGAGCCAGTTTCTTTGTAGCGCTTGATGGTTTTTGTGACTGCACTTGGGGACACTTTCAAAGTTTTCCCAATTTTTCGGACTGACTGACCTTCATTTCTTAAAGTAATGATGGCCACTCGTTTTTCTTTACTTAGCTGCTTTTTTCTTGCCATAATACAAATTCTAACAGTCTATTCAGTAGGACTATCAGCTGTGTATCCACCTGACTTCTCCACAAGGCAACTGATGGTCCCAACCCCATTTATAAGGCAAGAAATCCCACTTATTAAACCTGACAGGGCACACCTGTAAAGTGAAAATCATTTCAGGTGACTACCTCTTGAGGCTCATCAAGAGAATGCCAAGAGTGTGCAAAGCAGTAATCAAAGCAAAAGGTGGCTACTTTGAAGAACCTAGAATATGACATATTTTCAGTTGTTTCACACTTTTTTGTTATGTATATAACTCCACATGTGTTAATTCATAGTTTTGATGCCTTCAGTGTGAATCTACAATTTTCATAGTCATGCTGGGGCTCCGATCAGAACTGCCACTGCCCCAATTAGGGACGGTGCGATGACGTGAACACATCACGTCGCGCTCTCCTCCTCCTCCTCCTCCTACCTCCTCCTCGTCCTCTGGCCCTCCGGCTCCCCCGCTGATGCCTTGAATCCTGGCGCGTTTGAGCCCTCTGCTGCCTGCCGCCTGCTGCCTCGTGATAGACGCCGGACTCCGGCATATCTGGTTCCCACTTGTCTCTAGCCTGCTGCCTGTTGCTGCTCATAGTGGGGTGAGCTTCCTTCCTTCACTCCCCCACAGTCGCCCTCAGCTGCCCTGCCTCTGGGAGAAACGCCGGGCTTTTACTGCCGCTTGCTGCTGCTGTTTACAGGGAGTGCGTTTTCACCTCCCCCGCCTTCCTTCATCACTGGTCTCTTGGCTGATCTTCTGTTTCGTGCTTCTATCCTCCTGCTCCGGTCCTGCTTCAGTTTTGGGGTTTCCCCCTGCTCACCTTTGCTCCTGGACGCTGGAAATGTGGATGCTGGACACGTGAGAAAAAGAAACTGTGTTTTTTCCTCTGCTCTACTGCCCACCATCTGCCTACTGCTTTGTGTTAGTTTCGTGACTTTGTTTAATACTGCTTATAGATTTTGGTGACTGTTATTTAAGAAGAGAGAATAAAGAAGAGTAAAAGGGGAACAAAGTAAAGAGAAATAAAGAAGGGAAAATTTAAAAGAAAAGAGAAAAAAGTGAAGAAAAAGTAAAAAAAAAGTAAAAAAAAAAAATAAAATAAAAAAAAAAAGGTGCTGAAAGCAGTAGTAGATGTGGTTGTGAAAGGAGGGAAAAGAAAAGGAGGAGGGAAAAAAAGGAAAAAAACTTAAAGGGGGGAGCACTCAAGGATTTTTTAAAATCAAAGAATTAAAAGATATTTAAAAGAAAAAAAAAAAATAATATATATATATATATATATATATATATATATATATATATATATATTGAAAGGGATTTTTGATGCTTAATGGCTCCAAAGCGGCGGTCGGTGGACTCCTCTGGAATAAAGCTGGGGACTAAGATACCAGAGGGTAAAATTGATACGTTTTTGAAATCTCCCTCCCTTAATGAAAAGGGGTTAACCAAAGGGAAAATGAGTACTAACTCCAAGAAAATTGTTAAAATCCCTCAAGCTGAAGAACTATCTGAGGATGGGTCATTAGATCAGGAAGGAGGGGAGGAAAGTCTTCCAGCGCGAACAGAAATTGAGCATGACCCTTCAGCTCTGGAAAAAATCCTGTGCGCTGTGGAAAATAATGGCATGCTAGTGCAAGGGATGTCTACTCAACTTGGGTCAATGCAGAGCGATATATCCCTAATAAGAGAAGATCTGACTAAAATCTGGGATCGAGTATTTAACCACATCAGCCCCCCTAGCTTAAACACCCTTAATGACCAGGCCACTTTTTACAATTCCGCACTACACTAAATTTCACCGTTTATTGCTCCGTCATGCAACTTACCACCAAAAATAATTTGACCTCCTTTTCTTCTCACTAATAGAGCTTTCATTTGGTGGTATTTCATTGTTGCTGACATTTTTACTTTTTTTGCCATTAATACAAATTTAACGACACTTTTGCAAAAAAATGACATTTTTCACTTTCTGTTGTAAATTTTTTTTAAAAAAACTACATTTCTATATAAATTTTTCTCTAAATTTATTGTTCTACATGTCTTTGATAAAAAAAAGTCCAATAAGTGTATATTTATTGGTTTGGGTAAAAGTTATAGCGTTTACAAACTATGGTGCAAAAAAGTGAATTTCGGCATTTTGAAGCAGCTCTGACTTTCTGAGCACCTGTCATGTTTCTTCAGGTGCTAGAATGTCAGGATAGTATAAATACCCCCCAAATCACACCATTTTAGAAAGAAGACACCCCAAAGTATTCGCGGAGGAGCATGGTGAGTTCATGTATCATTTCATTTTTTTTCACAAGTTAGCGGAAAATGACACTTTCTGAGAAAAAAAAAAAAAGTTTCAATTTCTGATAACTTCTGGCAAAAAAAAATAAAAAAATCTCAGACGGACTCACTATGCCCCTCAGTGAATACCTTGGGGTGTCTACTTTCAGAAATGGGGTCATTTGTGGGGTGTGTTTACTGTTCTGGCATTTTGGGCGGTGCTAAATTGTGAGCCGCCATGTAAAACCTAAAGGTACTCGTTGGAATTTGGGCCCCTTTGCGCACCCAGGCTGCAAAAAAGTCTCACTTATGTGGTATCGCTGTACTCAGGAGAAGTAGGGCAATGTGTTTTGGGGTGTATTTTTACTTATACCCATGTTGGGTGAGAGAAATATCTCTGTAAATTGTCAACTTTGTATAAAAATTTTTAAAAGTTGTCGTTTACAGAGATATTTTTCACACAAAGTATGGGTATATATGAAAATACACCCCAAAACAGATTGCCCTACTTCTCCTGAGTACGGCGATACCACATGTGTGACACTTTTTTGCAGCCAAGATGCGCAAAGGGCCTCAATAGTACCTTTAGAGGAGCATTTACGCATTTTTCTTCTCACGCTTTAGGGCCCCTAAAATGCCAGGGCAGTAGAAATACCCCACATGTGACCCCATTTTGGAAAGAAGACACCCCAAGGTATTCCATGAGGGGTATGGCGAGTTCATAGAAGATTTTTTTTTCGGCACAAGTTAGTGGAAATTGATTTTTTATTGTTTTTTCTCACAAAGTCTCCCTTTCCACTAACTTTTGACAAAAAGTTTAATTTTTCATGGACTCATTATGCCCCTCAGCGAATACCTTGGGGTGTCTTCTTCCAAAATGGGGTCACATGTGGGTATTTATACTGCCCTGGCATTTTAGGGGCCCTAAAGCGTGAGAAGAAAAATGCGTAAATGCCCTCCTAAAAGGTACTCGTTGAATTTGGGCCTTTAGCATCTTGGCTGCAAAAGTGTCACACATGTAGCATCGCCGTACTCAGAGAAGTAGGGCGATGTGTTTAGGGTGTATTTTACATATACCCATGCTGGGTGAGAGAAATATCTCTGTAAATTGACAACTTTGAATAAAAAAATTTAAAAAGTTGTCGTTTACAGCGATATTTCTCACACCCAGCATGGGTATATGTAAAAATACACCCCAAAACACATTGCCCTACTTCTCCTGAGTACGGCGATACCACATGAGTGACACTTTTTTGCAGCCAAGATGCGCAAAGGGGCCCTAAAACCAATGGGAACCAAACACTACACTAACGCGCGCGCGTTCACAGGAAATCTCGGCTCTCACGAGATGACGTGCTGATGAGTCATCTCAGAGCTACAGGACCGCCCGCAGGACGCATCCCTGCGTTAGGCGGTCCTGTAGTAGTTAATATGGAGAAGACGGTCGGCTCCCTTCAATCCGACACGGATATGATTAAATCTAAGAATCTGTCTCTTTCTTCAGAAAACCACCTCCTACAAAATAAACTGGAGGATTTGGAAAACAGATCAAGGCGGTATAATATCCGCTTAGTCGGATTTCCAGAGGGAGCTGAGGGTTAGCAGCTAGTTGAACAACTTAAGGATGTAATTTTGAAAAATCTGGGCAGTGAACATTTTTCCTCCATGTTTCAAATAGAAAGAGGCCATCGGATTCCAGGGGGGAAACCTACCCCAGGGAGGCCGCCGCAAGTAATCCTAATGAAACTATTACTATCCATGGATAGAGATATGATACTGAGAAGGGCAAGAGAATGCTCACCCATTGACTATCAAGGCACTAGACTGTTATTCTTCCCTGACTTTGCTCGACAGACTCAGGAAAAAAGAAGAAGCTTTAGTGAGATAAAGAAACGTTTGGCGTTAAAAGACATTAAATATTCCTTACAGTATCCAGCGAAATTAAGAGTAATCTATAATGGGACTACTCAATTTTTTGAGAAACCGCAACAAGTGCTGGATTGGATGGAGCAAATGGGCATTTGAAATATTTTTCATATTTTTTTTTTTTTGAAGTGACGGAGGGAGGAGGGGACTAGAGGGGGGGGGGGAATTACCGGAAGGTAGAGGCTTGCTGACTAGATCGGGCGGACCAAATGGGGGGGGGGAAGAGGGAATGGGGGAGGGAATTCAACCTGCAGGGAAGGTGTTTTTTTTTTTTTTTTCCCACCCTCCTTAATTAATGTCTGTTAGAATCGTTTCTTGGAATGTTAGAGGGCTTGGGGAGAGGGTTAAGAGACAAGCTATTATGGATGCAGTGAAGAAATATCTCCCTGCAATTATTTGTATAGTTGAAACTCACCTCACTGAAGAGACCGTGTCCCGTTTGATGACGGGATGGCATTCCCAATCTTACCTTTCTACTTTTAGCGGTGCCTCTAGGGGCGTATCGGTTCTGATTCATAATTCCATAGATTTTTCCTTAATAGAATCTAACATAGACAACCAAGGTAGATTAATTTTTTTGTATGGGAGGCTTCATGGATATAGTTACATTCTCGCCTTTTTCTATATACCTCCGCCATTCTCTATGTATCCACTCATCCAACTACTGCGTTTTTTGGAAAAAAAAAACAGAATGCCGGCTTGTTCTGATGGGAGACTTTAACGCTGTTATGGATCCCAAAAAGGACAGACTGACTTTAGACGCAGATCGGGGAAGGAGCATGTGTAATTCTCCATTGCCTCAGTTCTGCTTGGAGGCTGGATTGGTGGATATATGGGAACGTGTTGGCGGAGGAAAGAGAGTATACTCCTGTGTAAGGAGAGGAGGTAGAGCAATGTCTAGGATTGATTTGGCGCTTACTGATGAGAACAACTTGAATAATATTAAAAGGATACGGTACGGGGTAAGAACAGTTTCAGACCATTCACCGGTCTTAATTGAGGTTCGCATTGGGGAGAATAAAGACAATAGGGGATTTGGGTTTAAGCTGAACCCGTATTGGCTTACTATCATGGATAATTATCAGTCCATTAAAATACATGTATCTTCCTTTTGGGAGGTGAATCTCCCCTCTGCTAACATTAATGTGGTCTGGGACGCTCTGAAAGCATATCTGAGGGGGGGTTCTTATTAGTGATATCACCGCTATGAGGAGATCATTTAAGAAGAGGGAGGAGGACTTGACTGATATCGTGGCTTTTACAACGGAACGATTTATTGATCAACCTACTGAATATAATAAGGAAGAGATGCAGAAGGCTAGTTGTTCTCTGAAGGAATATGTAATTGAGAAAGCAAATCATAGGTTACTTTTTAAGGGACAGAAGTATTTCTCAGAATCTGGACGCCCTGGTAAGCTTCTAGCTAAAATAATTTCACAACAGGACAAGAAAAAGAAAGCTATTACTTTAGTTCGCAATTCAGATGGGGTAATAATATCAGACCCAGAGGGAATTAGAGACACTTTTCTGCAATACTTCTCCCAAATATATAGAGCTTCTCCTGGTCTGCCAACCAACCTGACGAGACAGTTCCTGGAGAGAATTTCTCTTCCGATGCTAACAGAAGCCCAAAAAGAATCTCTGGAAGGAGAGTTGTCTCTTGTGGAGATTCAAGAGGCTTTGAGGTCTATCTCCGGGAACTCATCACCAGGGTCAGATGGTTTTCCATATGAATTTTATCGTAAGTATAGTGATGTCATCCTCCCTCATTTACTGGAAGTGTTTTCTCAAGCATCGCAGGAAGGGGCTTTGGCACAGTCTATGATGGAAGCCGTGATAGTTTTAATTCCTAAAAAGATAAAGATCTGTCGGACTTGAGCTCATATAGACCAATTTCCCTATTAAAAACGGACGTTAAGTTGTTATCAAAGGTTCTGGCTAAGAGGCTCTCTCAGGTTATGTCCCTTCTGATTCATCCAGATCAAAATGGCTTTATGTCAAAAAGGGGCACCCATCATAACCTGCATAGGTTTTTCACGAATATTTAGTCTCCCAGTGGGGGCGCCCGCTCGGTCCTGTCATTGGATGCTACTAAGGCGTTCGACAGGGTCGAGTGGACGTTTCTCTGGGAGGTGATGAAAAGAATGGGTTTTGGCCCTAAATTCATGGGGATGGTTCAGTTGTTATATAAATGTCCAGTGGCCAGAATTAGGGTTAATGATATGCTGACAGAGAGTTTTGTATTGGAAAGAGGCCCCCGTCAAGGATGTCCTCTCTCCCCTCTCTTATTTAATATTTATATTGAACCTCTTGCAGCTAGTATAAGGCAGGATTCGAGAGTGGCTGGCTTTGGTGTAATGGAGAAACAGGACCGTATATCTCTTTATGCAGATGATATCTTGTTTTTTATTCACCAAACAGAAAAAACACTCCCTCGAATAATGGAACTGGTCAGCCTATTTTCTTATCCTTCTGGCCTGGAGGTTAATTGGGGGAAGACTGTTCTTCTCCCTGTAGACAAACTGCGAGGGTCTGCGGATAATTTCGCTAATCGGGTATCGATCTCCGATTCGATAAAATATCTGGGGATAACAGCTTCTGCCAAAATCCAAGACTATCTCCAACTTAATTTGATTCCTCTATTGTCAAAGGTGAGATCAAAAATTAAGATATGGCAAAAAATTCTGCCTGTAAGAGGGGACAGAATTTCATTAATAAAAATGGTGGTGCTGCCCCAGGTTCTTTATGTTCTTCGCAATTCGCCTGTTTGAATTGAAGATAAGTATTTTAGGTTGATAGAACGGATGATTAATGATTTACTATGGGGGAGGAAGCGGGTGATTCTAAAGGCGCTTTATTTTTCTATGCCCTATAACAGGGGAGGTCTTAACCTCCCCTATTTTAGGGGTTATTTTATGGCCTCTCAACTTTGCTTCTTTAATGACTGGGAAAATAGCCAACTTTGTAGAAAACTGGTGAAAGACTCAGGTTTTTCAGATTTATTTACAGTATTGGAGTCCGACTATTTACTTAATACACAGATTGGATATAAACCTTTCTGCAGAATGGCTACAAAGGCATGGCTGGTTGTAAAGAGCTGGTTTAAAGTTAAGGCATCACTTATCTGTACCCCATTATGGCATAATTCAAAGCTTTTGAAATTAGATGATCCAAACTGTTGGCAATATTGGAGGACGAGAAATATTCAATATCTGAATCAGGTGGTTAAAGACGGACAAATCCTGTCTCTTATGGAGCTAAAACAAAATTTAAACGTAGGTGAGGTGGCTTGGTATGCATATTTTCAATTGAGGTCAGCACTTCTTAATACTGCCGATAGTTATTCACTTGAGGTAGACACTCCGGAATTTTTGCACAATTTGATTTGTAAGAAAGGTGGTATGAAAGTTAAATTATCACATTGTTATAGACACTTGATGAAAAGTTTTTTTTCGGAATGTTTTTCTCCAGGACAGAGATCCTGGTCTGTTTTATTGTCAGAGGTGAGTTCCCCGGACTGGGAGAATATAGGGGAGAATCTAAGTCAGGCTTCGCACAATTTTAATCACACTGTTGTACAGTTTAATATTCTACACAAAATTTATGTGACACCTTTATGGCTCCATAAGAGGGGATTTAGAGCCTCCTCTAACTGTCTTCGCTGTGGGGATCCCAGGGCAGATCATTTACATCTGTTCTGGGACTGCCCTATAGTGAGTAAATACTGGAGAACGATTCAAACAACCTTGGTTCGGAGACTTAAAATAGATATTCCTCTATCTCCTAAGGTATGGGTTTTAGGGGATTTATCAGAGGTTAATTGCCGGCCCATGAAGGGCCGACTGTTGACCAAAGTAATGTTTTTGGCCAGGCTTTTTGTAGCCAGAGAATGGTTTTCCTTCTTTGCTCCAGACTGTAATAACTGGCTATGTTTAGTGGACAAGGTGAAAATCTATGAGAGGATTATGTACAGACAAAGAGGGTCCTATGCGAAATGGGGCAATGTTTGGAGGGACTGGGATGGTTGAGGAAATTTTTTTTTTATTTTTTTTTCCCTTCTTCCCTGCAGGTGGGGGGTGGGTTAAGGGGGGGGGGCGGGTGGAATGGGGAGGCTCTTTTGTAATTTTGTTCTATGAATTGTGTTTTTTGAGATGATTGAAATAAAAATATAAAAAAAAAAAAAAAAGAACTCCCACTGCCCCACCAATAAAGAGGAAGGGAGGGGATCAAAGGTCGCACTGCATTTTTTCCAGAAGAATAAAAATACTCCTCTTAATAATTTTGAGGAGTATTTTTACCCGAGGAGAAGTATGAATTTTGCGGTAATTCACAGATATAATGCATAGGCCCACAATACGTTATGAGGTTATATTTTACACTTATCCAACATCATACACTAAACATAAGACCACTGCTGCCCACCACAGCACCCGCCTGAAGCTGCCTACACATATCCCATCTGACACTGCCATACACAGCGCCCACCTGACGCTGCCATACACATCGCCCACCTGACCCTGCTATAAACAGCACCCACCTGATGCTGCCATACATAGCTCCCCCCTGACTCTGCCATACACAGCACCCACCTGACGCTGCCATACTGTCACAGACGTACCAGGATATACGGACGTCCCAGCGACAGTGAGTGGCAGGAGATCTGTGAGACTGGCAACACGTGGTTTGATCTGACAGGTTTTCCTTGTGGATCAATAGGCGTCGGTGTTGTTTCTGGTGATGGCCACATCCCTTGCTGCCAGGTTTTGCTAATGTGGTCATTTAACCTTCCTTATTTATAGTTGCTTCTCCCACAATGCTGTGCGGTTTATAGCTTCTGTTTGGACCTTTGGATAGATTGTGGTTGGATCTCGGCTGAGTTCCTGGTGCTTCCTTAGCTTCTTTGTAGTTAAGTTTTTCTTTCCCTTTTGTATTTTGTTTGGGTTCTGTGTGTTGCATTTCCCTATTGTTTGTATCAGGCCTGAAGGAGACTCCTGTCTGTCCTTCCTTTTGGAAGAACAGGTAGTCTCGTCCATGCTATTAGTACCAGGGTGCTATAGGGCTAGATAGGACTCTAGGTATTCCTGCGTATGAACTCACCTACCTTTGGGGTCTGTTCATACTAGTAGTCAGTCAGGATTTTTGTTAGGGTTTTCACTAGGAGGTGTTCATCTTCCTTCCGTAGTTCTCAGGCCTGATTCCCTGTTCCTCCTTCCCTCCTATGCTGGGTGGGGTGTTTCCCTCCAACACCGAATTGTGACACATACAAAGCACCCACACGACACTACTATATACAAATTACGTACACAGCTCTACAACATGCCCATTCCACAGATAGTTTACTATATGCACATTGCACACTCAGCTCTGCTACATGTCCATTGCACAGATAGAACTACGGTGTGCACATTACACACAGAAAACTCAATAGATTGGTTACACTGACATAGCCCTGCTTCATACACATCTTCTATACATAAAGTATGTACCTCTGCATTCTCCACCAGCACAGTCCTACATGGAGCCTGTGTTCCCTTAACTCCTCCTACACACATGGCTGATCATATGACTGTGACATCACCACAGGTCCTGTAAACACAATGTAGTGTTTAGTAGAGACTCTGGGGCTGCTCCTGGCGAGAGAGATGTCCGTGAGGGGCAAGGCTGCTCGGGAGAGGGGCAGGGCTTAATATGTGCTGGACCTGGCAGCACTGCGCCACCAATGTTTTTAATACGGGGGGGGGGGGACACTGCGCCACCAATGAAAATAATTAACGTTTAATACAGATACAAAAGGCGGGTGCCGGCAGCAGAATCACATAGCCGACACCCGACCTGTATGACAGGGAGCTGCAATCAGCGGCAGTTAACCCCTCAGGTGCGAGGGGGTGGGGCAAACAGGGCAATTGCCCAGGACCCACTTTCCAAAAGGTGCCCCCTGCTGTTACATTTTTAAGTGGGCCGAGGGTGGGAGATTTTTTTTATTTTTTGTATACAATTCCTTTATTTTTCTCCTCCACATGCTCCCCAGTGTCTATCCACCATGCTGCAGCAAGTCTTTGTAAAAACAGTCACCGCTGCTGTTCCCCTCCCGCACAGTCTCCCTATCTCACCAGACCTCAGTGACAGCCCAGCATGCTGCATTATCCACAATCCTGAGTGATGCCACAGACTGGCATTAGGGTGTTCTGTGTGGGTGGAGCTAACATCTCTCCGTCTCCATCCTTTGCCTGCACTTGCTCCAGGCTGGAGGCTAAAACTTCATACTGGGATAACTAGGGCCTTCTGCTGCATCGGACCCTCATACTCTGACCTCAGCTACTGGACTGTAGAGGGCTCCCAGGACCCCTCCTATGTGCTCCTTGTGCCCCCTCCTATGTGCTTACTGTGCCCCCTCCTGTGTTGCTCCCTGTTCCCCTGTGTGCTCCATGTGTGTGCTCCCTATGCCCGCTGTGTGCTCCTTGTGCCCACTGTGTAAGCTCTTTCTGCCCTCTCTGTGTGCTCCCTGTTTGCGATCCCTGTGCCCTGTTGTGTGTCCTCTCTGTGCCCACTGTTTGAGCTCCCTCTGCTCCCTCTGTGTGCACTCCCCTTTGCCCGCTGTGTGAGTTCCCTATGCCCCCTCTGTGTGCTCCCTGTTTGTGATCCCTGTGTCCACTGCGTGTGCTTCCTGTGCCAACATGTGAGCTCCCTGTACCCCCGGTGTGTGCTCGCTGTACCCACTGTGTGTGCTCCCTGTACCCAGGACCGGTGCAAGGATTTTTGCCACCCTAGGCAAAAGCTAATTTTGCCGCCCCTTTGACTCCGCCTGTTAACCACGCCCTTTGACCCGCCCCTTTTTATCAGGGTATCAGACTCACCAAAGCTGGCAGGGAATCTGAAGCAGGAGGGTCCTGGCTCTGGCTTGCAGGCAGCAGCGGTTCGCAGAGGTGGGTGGTGGGCGGCAATTAAAAGCTGCAGCTTGGCGGGCTGCGGGCATATTAAATCAGTAAAACTGCAAAAAATAAAAACACAGGTTTTAAGCAAAAATAGAGTGTTTGTCACATAAGCACTTCTCGGGATAACACCGAAGAGGGTCAATGGACCTACAAGCAGGGCGCCTACAGGGGGACAGTGAGTGGTAAAACGTTACAATAGGGGGGTCGGCTGCCAATTATGGTTTTGAGTAGACTAGGCTACAGCAAGTAAGTGAAATAAAATGTGGAAGGAAAAGACCATCATAAACGGCGCCAGAAGCCCTAAGTTAGTACAGTATACAAGTAAATCACTAAATTATTCTAGAAGATGGGGTATAGCCGCGGTGACAGGGGGCGACTTATGGTGACGCACTCTTTTCGGGGAGACCTGCTGCTGACACACTGTTATGGGGGGGATCTGCTGCTGACACACTGTTATGGGGGGGATCTGCTGCTGACACACTTATGGGGGGGATCTGCTGCTGTGCTGACACATTGTTATGGGGGGATCTGCTGCTGACACACTGTTATCGGGGTGATCTGATGATAACACACTGTTATAGGGGGTTGGGATCTGATGTTGACACACTTTTTAATGGAGAAGGGATCTGAGGAGGACCCATTAGGCTTAAAAAGGGTACCTTAAGCTGGTACCTGCACACCCTTGGCCTGGCAGTCACATGGAGAAGCACGGCCGACACCTTATGTGGAATCCTGCACCCACCCACCTCTTTTTCCCTTCAGTAGCAGCGCTGCCGCCAAAAAGCTTTTCCCGTGCAGGGAACAAGAGGGAACTATCATGGATCAGCCATACAGTGTACTGGAATACAGCCAGGTTAGTGTACATGCATGTACTTTGCATATTTACATCACAGGCTGCTGTCCGTATGCCGCACAGGCACAGCCTGCAATGTACACGGGGGTTCTGGGGTGCGTCCACTTATAACATGGGGCCACGGTCACTGGGTCAGGACCTTCAGTAACAAGTCTACTACCGTCCGTCTACCTTACTCGGTCAGGTCAGGTTGTCAGTACATACTCTCCTTCCCTCCCTCAATTACATCACGCGCCTGCGCTGCCTACTGGAAGGACCTGGAGGAGTGAGCGCCACCCGCACTGCCTGTTGTGTTACTGTCCGGAGCAGCAGAGCAATAAGGTAGATTAGTAAAGAGTGCGCAGGAGGGGAGGGATCAAAAGGAGGGCGCCCCCAGCAAGAGGGCGCTCTACGCGGTGGCGTACCTCGCTTATGGGTGGCGCCGGCCCTGCCTGTACCCACTGTGAGTGCTCCCTGTACCCACTGTGCGTGCTCCCTATACCCACTGTGCGTGCTCCCCGTACCCATTGTGCATGCTCCCTGTACCAACGGTACGTGCTCCCTGTTCTCACTGTACCCACTGTGTGTGTTCACTGTGCCCCCTGTGTGTGCTCTCTGTGTTTCGAAAGTAAACTCCATGTGCCCCTGTGTGAGCTCCTTGTGTCCTGTGGGCTCCATGTGACTCCAGGGCACAACCAAACAGCATGCTCGTGTGGTGCTTGTGATGTGGCCACGCTGCCTTCAATTACTGCATGGCTGTCTGGGCCATAGAGGGCTCTAGTTAAACTAATGTAGACGGCATTGTTTAGGTGGTCTGCATTGTTAATAGGAGGGCATTGGAGTGTAGATTAAGAACCTATGTTTTTTTTTTTTCAGTACTTGGGCATAGGCAATATTCATTTTCACAATATTTCACAGATTTTTGGCCAAATATTCGCCACAGATTCGCAAATTCTAGAATTCGTTGATCTCGTTATTATTTTCTTGATTGTGAAAATCGGCAATGTTATATGCGGGTATTGCGCGTGCAATACAGGCGTGGCTCACTTTTGCTACATTTTTCAATCTGCTAAAAGTTTCCTGAGACTGGAGAAAATGGTTGACAGCAACTTTTGTGACTGTGAGGAAGAACTCCTGATGAGTGTATTTATTTATTTTTTTCAAAGAAGATAGACAAAGACACTAATCCCTATCACAGCACAGTAATTGCTATAACACTACCTAACACCCTGCACTGGAACCTATCAGCTACACTATATTACTATCTAACCTACACTGACTATCTCCCACTAACTATCTGTAATATATATATATATATATATATTTAATGTAATTGAATAAGGATCCAGATGACTCAGCAAAGCTCAGAGCACAGCAATGACACTGCTCTCTGTCTCAGAACTGCAAAATACTGCAGAAAATGGCTGCTGGGGTGTTTCCTATATAGTAAGGGCTAGACAACTTTCCTATTGGTTGCTAGGGATGTTCCTAAGCTCTGACAATGATATTGCAGTCTTCTCATTGGCTCATAAGCAAAAAGGGAGGGTACTGATGAAAAAAAAATCTAGAATATTCGCAATTACGAATATATGGCACTATATTCTAGAACTTCGCAAATTCTCGGAGTGCCAATATTTGCAATAAAAATTTGTGATTACAATATTTGCGATTAACACTAGAGCAGACCAGGGCAGCTAATAAAGGAATCTGTAAAGCTATGTCACACATTGGGGCAGTATCACGGCCAGATGCCACAAAACGGTGTCATCCACAGATTCCCCATATGTGTGACCTCCATAGATCCCCCATAAGAGTGTGTCATCTACAGGTCCCTCATAACAGTGTGTCATCCACAAGTCCCCCATAACAGTGTGTCATCCACAGGTCCCCCATAAAAGTGCGTCATCCACAAGTCCCCCATAACGGTGTGCATGTGCAGCATTATCTCCAGTTACTGCTATGGAATTGCCTGCTATGGAATTGCTATTTTCCGAACAATAAGGAAGAAATATTGCGGCACTTCAATGATACAGTCTCCACAGCTTTATTTCACCAAAGATGTATGCTATATCTTTGGTGAAATAAAGCTGTGAAGACTGCATCATTGGTGTGCCGCAATATTTCTTCCTTTTTAGTCTATTGAAGAGGACCCATAGACCTTACATTGCAGGCACCGCCACTTAATGGACTACCTGAGAAGGTTATGTAAGTAGTGCTGTCCTGATGAACTTTTCCTATTTTCAGAACACTCATAGTATAATGGAGGATGACCATGCATGCGCATTTTGCTCTCCCTTCACTTCAGGGGCCTGGATGGGACAACCCTTTTTTTCAGCTTGTGGTTTCATAACCTGCACCATGAAAAAAATAAAAGTGCCCTGGCCATTCATAACGTGGGGTCCATGTCCAGAATTTCCATAAAAAATGGGAAAGAATGAAAACCCATGCCAAAACTGCATCAAAAACTACATTGGTAACATAGTAATATAGCCTCTCCCGGACCGCCGCACGCAGGATCGCGTTCTCGCGGCGGCCGGGCTCTTCTGTTCGGACACATCTACGCGTGATCTCGCGAGACGCGAGATTTCGCATAGATGCGCCCGCGCATGCGCACATCGCGCATGGCAAAAGGCGCAGGAGGAGTTAGTCATCATTGCGTGTACACCTAGATTTCGGAAGGGCACTCCGTATTCGTAGTATGCCGTGTGTAAATAAAAAACTTGTATCAATATACATACAATTTAATTCTAATAATCACAAAATGACAAGATAAAAATAACATAAAATGACATAGGTGACATTAAAAACCTGGAGATTTGACTGTTTGCGACAATAGTTAGTAATAGTTGTCCACAATCAATGGTGGTTGTGATGGAGAGTCCTCGCTATATATCCTTTGTTCATCCAGTAATACAATAATACAAGCTCTTGTAGTGACTAATAATCTCGTTATTGGATCCAACTTCTTGATATTGGATGATATTGTCCAGTACTCACTATTAAGATGATCGGAGCGGCCGTGGCGTCCCACGTTTGATCTCCGTACTGCGCGCTCTTTGGTAGTAGCGCTGGATCTCGCGAGAGGATCTGCGTTGTAACCAGCGGGTTCACGTACGCTGGCAATTACAATGTTTATAGAGATGTCTCTCTGTAGCTGACTGCCGGCAGTAGTTTTCAGGGGTATTAGTACGCACTTCGATATTGTCAGACGCGTTTCGGGACTGTTAGTACGTCCTGTCCCTTCCTCAGTGACATAGTTTGAAGTGCCTGAAACCCCTCATTTTATAGACTTGCTCCTCCCCCTTTCTTTCTCCCTTAATTCGGGATTCTATAATCGATGGCATGGATTTCTGTAGATACCTGTCCAACCAGGTGAGCAGCAGTATCAATCCACTTAGTCCCATCACATATATAGTTTCAAAATCCATATGATTAATTGATGATTATAACATTCTCTATTTGAAATTGCAAAAATCGCAATAAATTTCATAGTGCGGTTTCCATGCGTTTTTTTTTAAGAAATTGCGTTTTTATGTGTACATTTTGCATTATTTCATGACAATCAATTTCCATAGTTTTCTTTTTGTATAATGTTCATAAATAAGTTTATATAAAAATTTTTTATAAAAAATAAATTCATAAAATCAAAAAATAAATAAATAACCAATTCATACAAAATAACAAGTTCATAACAAGTCAGTTCATAAAAATCCGGACCTATAATTCGTTACTAATATTTATACTAGTCAATCATTTGTATGAATTGGTTATACCTCGCGCGAGATCCAGCGCTACTACCAAAGAGCGCGCAGTACGGAGATCAAACGTGGGACGCCACGGCCGCTCCGATCATCTTAATAGTGAGTACTGGACAATATCATCCAATATCAAGAAGTTGGATCCAATAACGAGATTATTAGTCACTACAAGAGCTTGTATTATTGTATTACTGGATGAACAAAGGATATATAGCGAGGACTCTCCATCACAACCACCATTGATTGTGGACAACTATTACTAACTATTGTCGCAAACAGTCAAATCTCCAGGTTTTTAATGTCACCTATGTCATTTTATGTTATTTTTATCTTGTCATTTTGTGATTATTAGAATTAAATTGTATGTATATTGATACAAGTTTTTTATTTACACACGGCATACTACGAATACGGAGTGCCCTTCCGAAATCTAGGTGTACACGCAATTATATCTTTTCAGATTTGGGGAATCTGTGGTTGGAGCACTCACCCGTCTCTGGTAGACCTGTCGAGCCACACTATTTGCATCACGGAGTTAGTCATCAGCCTGCCAGCCAATCGGCAGCGCTGGCGGGCTGATGACTTTTAAAAAAACGAATGAGAAGCCATTTAACCCATCATATTTGTAAATATGATGGATTAAATGGCTTCTGTGCTCTCTCCTGGGTCCTTTTCGTCGGTTGGAGCCAGGAGAGAGCACACCTTACTGTGAGTACACCCAAGCACCACACACTAGCCCCTGATCAGCCCCCCATCACCCAAATTAACCCCTTGATCACCCCTTTCAGCACCTGTCAATCATCTAGTGAAAGGGAAAAAAGTGATCAGTGTAAACTGTCACTTTTTTTTTTTCACTAGGATTGACTTTTAGGTTTAGATTACTTTAGGCCCCTTTGGTAGGTAGTTAGCGTTAGCGCCCAGCCCACCGCACCGCAGTCACTGGTTCGCTGATTAGCGTAGAGCTAATCAGCGTTTGTACTTTATAGTATCTGTAAGTGATCAGAACTGATCACGGTCAGATATATAATAGTACTAGTGTCACTTTAGTTAGCCCTCCACCCCAAGCGCAGTGTTTGCCCGATCAGACCTGATCGGTCGCCCACACCTGCGTTCACCCACGCCCGCCCGCCGCAGTGACAAAAATTTTTTTTTTGTAATCACTGCACAATCCCTTCATAGCGCTGCGGCGATAAAAAAATCAGTTTTGATCTTTTTATCAATCGCAGCGGCTTCTGTACTCGCTACCCTCTCAATTGTAAGACAGGCTTGCTTTTTTTCTTGGGTAGTCTCAGGAATACCCCTAAATTTAGACGCCCAAATGTCAAACAAGGGGTATTCCTCTGAAGAGGCCTACAGGATTCTGACCCAGTCGGATGAGGAATGGGAACCCTCATCTGACGAATCTAGCGGGTCAGAATACGAACCTGTAGAGAGCAGTGGCTCTCTGACTCAAAGTTCTGACGAGGAGGTGGAGGTCCCTGATAGAAGCAGGCGTACCCGGCCCCGTGTTGCTAGACCGCAGGTTGCGCAGGATCCGCTTCAAGGGCAGCAGAGTGGGGCTGGCGCTGCCGGATTACGTGGTGAGGCATACACCAGCAGCGCAGCCCGTCCTGGACCTTCTACCAGCACTGCCGTACAACATGGTGAAGTGGCGAGCACCAGAAGGGCAGTAGAAGCTGGTACGGTGGCACGTGCAGTAGTTTCCCGTCGCAGCCACCGCGCAGACAGGCCCGTAGAGCCCCTAGAGTCCCTGAGGTGCTGGCAAATCCTGATTGGCAGCCCCCAACTTCAGCCGCACCATTAGTTCCCCTTTCACCGCCCAGTCAGGAGTTCGGGTGGAAACAGCTCAGATAGGATCGGCGCTGGGGTTTTTGAGCTGTTTTTCACTGCGGAGCTCTATGACCTAGTCGTGGCAGAAACAAACAGATATGCCACTCAATTTATCGCCGACAACCCGGGAAGCTCTTATGCCCAGCCTTTCCGGTGGAAACCAGTCCAAGTTTCCGAACTTAGAACTTTTCTGGGCCTTCTCCTCAGCATGGGCATAACCAAAAACATGAATTGCGGTCATATTGGTCCACGAACCCAATTCATCACATGCCCATGTACTCTGCTGCCATGTCCAGGACACGTTTTGAGACCATCCTGCGTTTCCTGCACTTTAGTGACAACACCACCTCCCGTCCCAGAGGCCACCCAGCTTTTGACCGGCTCCATAAAATTCGGCCCCTCATAGACCATTTCAACCAGAAATTTGCAGATTTGTATACCCCTGCACAAAACATCTGCGTAGACGAGTCCCTAATACATTTTACCGGGCGCCTTGGCTTCAAGCAGTACATCCCAAGCAAGCGCGCCCGGTATGGGGTCAAATTGTATAAGCTCTGTGAAAGGGCCACAGGCTATACGCACAAATTTCGGATCTATGAGGGAAAAGATCAGACCCTGGAGCCGGTCGGTTGCCCTGACTACCTGGGGAGCAGTGGGAAGATAGTCTGGGACTTGGTGTCACCCTTATTCGGCAAGGGGTACCATCTTTACGTGGACAACTTTTACACAAGTGTGGCCCTCTTCAGGCATTTGTTCCTAGAACAGATTGGCTGCTGCGGCACCGTGCGACCTAGTCGCCGGGGCTTCCCCAACGGCTCATTACCACCAGACTTACAAGGGGGCAGAGGGCTGCACTGTGTAACGAAGAACTGCTCGCGGTGAAATGGAGAGACAAGCGTGACGTTTACATGCTCTCCTCCATTCACGCAGACACGACAGTCCAAATTGAACGGGCAACCAGTGTCGTTGAAAAGCCCCTCTCGGTCCACGACTACAACCTCCACATGGGAGGGGTGGACTTCAACGACCAGATGTTGGCCCCTTATTTGGTTTCCCGAAAGACCAGACGCTGGTATAAGAAGGTGTCTGTATATTTGATTCAATTGGTTCTATATAACAGTTACGTTCTCTACAGTAAGGCTGGGAGAAAGGGATCCTTCCTCAAATTCCAGGAAGAGATCATCGAGAACCTCCAGTACCCAGGAGGTTCCGTGGCCCCATCCACCAGTGTAGTTAGCCGTCTACACGAGCGGCACTTCCCTAGCGTTGTGCCGGGTACCTCAAACCAACCGCCACCCCGAAAAAGATGTCGTGTCTGTAGCAGGAGTGGAATAAGGCGTGACACCCGCTATTTCTGTCCTGACTGTCCTGACCACCCTGCCCTATGCCTTGGAGAGTGTTTCCGGAAGTACCACACTCAGGTACACTTAGGGACCTAGGGACAGCACTACACAGGTAGTTTTTTTTCCACTCAGGCTCTAGGGTCTCTCAGGACACTAGGTTTTGAGAGACCCTAACACATAGGGATGGTGCTGGTGTGCTACAGCAGAAGTGTGAAATGGTAGAAACGTCTCCTTTCACTTGGGATAACGCGTATAATGTACTTCGCACCATCTCTGTGTGATTTACACTTTACACATTGTCCCATGGGAAAGGAGAGGTTTCTGCTAGGAAAATAAAGAGTGACATGGAAAACAAAAAAAAAAAATTAAACAGGTAGCAAGAAAAAGAAAAATCTTGAGTTAGTTCAGGTTTTTATGTTCATGTTTTATAAAAGTTTTAAAATGTTCTGGTTTTATAAAGTTTGCAACGTTCAAGTCATGTGCCTGCTGCCTGTTTTTCTTCTTCCCCCCCATAACCACCCTTTATTTTCCAGGTATACCAACAGACCAACGGACCAACCGACGAAAACGCCGCAGCACTGATGTGCATTCTGAGAGAAGCATTGCTGCTATCAGAAGACACGTGAAGTCAGTGTATGCGGCGCTGCAAGACGAGATTTCTCCTCTGCAGGACAGGTACGTTTGCCCTGGCATGTGAGCTGAGGAGAGGTGTTGGAGTTCATATGCTTTGGCAAACACTTTGTATCAAAAATCTGGCAAAGATGTCTTCCTCCACACCGATGGATTGATCGATGTGAATGGAGAAATCACGTTTGCCAGGACATAGGAGCTGAAGTGGGTATGGATGTTTGGGCGGAGCCCCTATGTCCTGGCAATCGCCAGGCCCCTCTTTTTTCTTGCATATTTTTGGCAGAGATTTTTTCATCCACATCGATCGATGCGAATGAGGAAATCTGTGCCGTTCGTTTTTTCTTTCAGCCCAGAGGCTGAACGGAAAAAAAATCTCATTACCCGTATGCTCCATATAAGGAGAATAGCAGAAACTCCTAATGCTGGCCATACGTGTAATGATTGCGGTAACCCTCAAATGCCAGGGCAGTACAAAAACCTCACATGTGACCCCATTTCGGAAAGAAGACACCCCAAGGTATTCGCTGAGGGGCATATTGAGTCCATGAAAGATTGAACTTTTTGTCACAAGTTAGCGGAAAGGGAGACTTTGTGAAAAAAAACAAAAAAAAAATCAAATTCCGCTAACTTGTGCAAAAAAAAAAATCTTCTATGAACTCGCCATGCCCCTCACAGAATACCTTGGGGTGTCTTCTTTCCAAAATGGGGTCACATGTGGGGTATTTATACTGCCCTGGCATTTTAGGGGCCCTGAAGCGTGAGAAGAAAAATGCGTAAAAATACCGTCCTAAAAGGTACTCATTGGATTTAGGGCCGAATTGCGCAACTTGGCTGCAAAAAAGTGTCACACATGTGGTATCTCTGTACTCAGGAGAGGTAGGGCAATGTGTTTTGGGGTGTACTTTTACATATACCCATACTGGGTGTGAAAAATATCTCTGTAAATGACAACTTTTTAAAAAAAAATTATACAAAGTTGTCATTTACAGAGATATTTTTCACACCCAGTAGGGGTATAGGTAAAAATACGCCCCAAAACACATTGCCCTACTTCTCCCAAGTACGTCGATACCCCATGTGTGCCACTTTTTTGCAGCCAAGATGCGCAAAGGGGCCCTAAATCCAATGAGTACCTTATAGGATTTCACAGGACATTTTTTACGCATTTGGATTCCAAACTGCTTCTGACATTTAGGGGCCCCTAAAATTCCAGGGCAGTAAAAGTACCACACAAGTGACCCCATATTAGAAAGAAGACACCCCAAGGTATTCCGTGAGGGGTATGGTGAGTCCATGTAAAATTTCATTTTTTGGCACAAGTTAGTGGAATATGAGACTTTGTAAAAAAAAAAAAAAAAAAAAATATCCATTTCCGCTAACTTGTGCCAAAAAATAAAAACTTCCATGAACTCACTATGCCCATTAGCGAATACCTTGGGGTCTCTACTTTCCGAAATGGGGTCACTTGTGTGGTATTTTTACTGCCCTGGCATTTTAGGGGCCCCTAAACCTCAGAAGCAGTTTGGAATCCAAATGCTTAAAAAATGTCCTGTGAAATCCTAAAGGTACTCATTGGATTTAGGGCCCCTTTGCGCATCTTGGCTGCAAAAAAGTGGCACACATGAGGTATCGCCGTACTCAGGAGAAGTAGGGCAATGTGTTTGGGGTGTATTTTTACATATACCCATGCTGGGTGAGAGAAATATCTCTGTAAATGACAACTTTTAAAAATTTTTATACAAAGTTGTCATTTACAGAGATATTTTTCACACCCAGTAGGGGTATATGTAAAAATACACCCCAAAACTCATTGCCCTACTTCTCCCGAGTACGGCGATACCCCATGTGTGCCACTTTTTGCAGCCAAGATGCGCAAAGGGGCCCTAAATCCAATGAGTACCTTTAGGATTTCACAGGACATTTTTACGCATTTGGATTCCAAACTGCTTCTGACGTTTAGGGGCCCTCAAATGCCAGGGCAGTATAAATACCCCACAAGTGACCCCATTTCGGAAAGAAGACACCCCAAGGTATTCCGTGAGGGGTATGGTGAGTTCATGTAAAATTTTATTTTTTGGCACAAGTTAGTGGAATATGAGACTTTGTAAAAAAAAAAAAAAAAAATCAATTTCCGCAAACTTGTGCCAACAAATAAAAACTTCCATGAACTCACTATGCCCATCAGCGAATACCTTGGGGTGTCTACTTTCCGAAATGGGGTCACTTGTGTGCTATTTTTACTGCCCTGGCATTTTAGGGGCCCCTAAACGTCAAAAGCAGTTTGGAATCCAAATGCGTAAAATGCCCTGTAAAATCCTAAAGGTACTCATTGGATTTAGGGCCCATTTGCGCATCTTGGATGCAAAAAGTGGCACACATGGGGTATCGCCGTACTCAGGAGAAGTAGGGCAATGTGTTTAGGGTGTATTTTTACATATACCCATGCAGGGTGTGAGAAATATCTCTGTAAATGACAACTTTTTAAAAATTTTAAACAAAGTTGTCATTTACAGAGATATTTTCACACCCAGTAGGGTATATGTAAAAATACACCCCAAAACACATTGCCCTACTTCTCCTGAGTACGGCAATACCTCATGTGTGCCACTTTTTGCATCCAAGATGCGCAAATGTGCCCTAAATCCAATGAGTACCTTTAGGATTTTACAGGGCATTTTTACGCATTTGGATTCTCACGCTTTAGGGGCCCCTAAAATGCCAGGGCAGTATAAATACCCCACAAGTGACCCCATTTCGGAAAGAAGACACCCCAAGGTATTCTGTGAGGGGTATGGTGAGTTCATGTAAAATTGTATTTTTGGCACAAGTTAGTAGAATATGAGACTTTGTAAAAAAAAAAAAAAATCCATTTCCGCTAACTTGTGACAAAAATAAAAACTTCCATGAACTCACTATGCCCCTCAGTGAATACCTTAGGGTGTCTACTTTCGGAAATGGGGTCATTTATGGGGTATTTCTACTGTCTGGGCATTGTAGTACGTCAGGAAACAGGACAGGTGCTCAGAAAGTCAAAGTGCGGAAATTCACTTTTTTGCACTATAGTTTGTAAACGCTATAACTTTTACCCAAACCAATAAATATACACTTATTGCATTTTTTTATCAAAGACATGTAGAACAATAAATTTAGAGAAAATTTTTTAGAGAAATGTAGTTTTATTTGACAAATTTTCCAACATAAAGTGAAAAATATCATTTTTTTGCAAAAATTTCATCAAAAAAAGTAAAATATCAAAAAAAGTAAAAATGTCAGCAAGAAAGAAATAGCACCAAATGAAAGCTCTATTAGTGAGAAGAAAAAGAGGTAAAATTCATTTGGGTGGTAAGTTGTATGGCCGAGCAATAAACGGTGAAAGTAGCGTAGTGCAGAATTGAAAAAAGTGGCCTGGTCTTTAAGGGTGTTTAAGCTAGGGGGGCTGATGTGGATAGTTTATAAGGCCGAAAAAAGACGTTTGTCCATCCAGTTCAGCCTGTTATCCTACAAGTTGATCCAGAGGAAGGCAAAAAAAAAATTGTGAGGTAGAAGTCAATTTTCCCCACTTAAGGGGGAAAAAATTCCTTCCCGACTCCAATCAGGCAATCAGAAGAACTCCCTGGATCAACGACCCATCTCTAGTAGCTATAGCCTGTAATATTATTACACTCCAGAAATACATCCAGGCCCCTCTGGAACTCTTTTAGTGAACTCACCATCACCACCTCCTCAGGCAGAGAGTTCCATAGTCTCACTGCTCTTACCATAAAGAATCTCCTTCTATGTTTGTTTGCAAACCTTCTTTCCTCCAGACGCAGAGGATGTCCCCTTGTCACAATCACAGTCCTGGGAATAAATAGATAATGGGAGAGCTTTCTATACTGTCACCTGATATATTTACACGTAGTTATTAAATCTCCCCTCAGTCATCTATTTTCAAAAGTGAATAACCCTAGTTTTGATAATATTTCAGGGTACTGTAGTCCATCCATTCCAGTTATTACTTTAGTTGCCCTCCTCTGAACCCTCTCCAGCTCTGCTATGTCTGCCTTGTTCAGAGGAGCCTAGAACTGTACACAGTACTCCATGTCTGGTCTGACTAGTGATTTGTAAAGTGGTAGGACTATGTTCACATCACGGGCATATATGCCCCTTTTGATGTATCCCATTATCTTATTGGCCTTGGCAGCAGCTGCCTAACATTGGTTTTTGCAGCTTAGTTTTCTGTTCACTAAAATTTCTAGGTCCTTTTCCATGTCAGTGTTACCCAGTGTTTTACCATTTAGTATGTACGGGTGACTTGCATTAATCCTTCGCATGTGCATAACCTTTCATTTGTCAGTGTTAAACCTCATCTGCCACTTCTCTTTCCAAGCCTTCAATCTATCCAGATCTATCTGTAGCAGTATACTGTGCTCTTTCGTGTCAATAACTTTACACAGTTTAGTGTCATCTGCACAAATTTATATTTTTCTGTGCAAGCCTTCTACAAGATCATTAATAAATATATTGAAGAGAATATGGCCCAATGCTGACCCCTGAGCTAATCCACTAGTGACAGTGACCCAATCTGAGTGTGTACCGTTAATGACCACCCTCTGTTTTCTATCACTACGGCAGTTACTTACCCACATACATACATTTTCTCCCAGTCCAAGCATTCTCATTTTATATACTAACCTTTTATGCGGTACAGTGTCAAATGCTTTGGAGAAGTCCAGATATACAACATCCATTGATTCGCGGTATCAAGTCTACAACTTACCTCGTAATAGAAACTGATTAAATTAGTTTAACATGAACGATCCCTCATGAAGCCATGCTGATATGGCGTTATTTGCTTATTTTCATTGACGTACTCCCAGATAGCATCTCATAGAAAACCTTCCAACAGTTTATCCACGACAGATGATAAACTTACCGGCCTATAGTTTCCGGCTCTGTTTTTGAATAAGGGCACCACATTTGCTATGGCCTACTCTTACCTGACACAAAATAAGAAACAGGGAGGTATCTCCATGCCTGATTTAAAGGGGTATTCCCATCACATACAATGGGAACATGTAGCTTGGATATGCCCCCATTGTCTGATAGAAGCGGGTCCCACCTCTGGGACCCGCACTAGAAGGAGAACAGAGCGGGGAGAGCTGTGGCTGGAGGACTCCGGGTTTCCCAGGGTCCGTCCACTCCAAGAGCTGCTCTCCACTGCTCCCAGACAAGTGAATGGGAGCGCACCGTGCATGTGTGGCCCCTGCCGAGAAAGGGCTCAGCAATTTTCGGCGGCTCTATTGAAATGAATGGAGGGCATCTGCGCATATTAGACATTGGGGGCATATCCTAGCGGTATGCCCCCATTGCATGTGATGGTAAAACCCCTTTAACTTTATATTATAGATCCATACAACTTGCTAGGTGGACACTATTGGCAAATAACAGCTTGTTACACCTTACCTAGATATTGAAAGTTATTTGATGGGTCCCTATTTACACAGTTGTTTATGGGTAAATGTTATTCCCTATACAATCTAATATTAGGATCAATGATATGACCAAGGGAATGAAAAAGGCCTGCCTTCTCACTTCCCTCCTACCTCAATCTACAAATGGTATTTATAAACTGGCCCCCTTGACAGTTCTTCCTAGTTTTCTAGATCACTAATGGAATCCGAAGGGAAGCTGGTGGCTCAAATTGAGAGAAACAAGGATTGCCTTTCTACTAGATAACAAGACCTCTCAATCGCTACTGGAGATATGCAATACTCTAAATTTGGGCATACCACTCTCCTTACATAATTTAGAGTACACACAAACTTGCCAGAAGGTTCAAAGTGCCGCTTCTTTGCCTCTTTCTGGTCCTTCGTGGTTGGAAAACCTAATATTGTTTCTCACGCCTCCAAAGAAACTGGTCTCCCTAATATAAGAATTTGCTGGAAAACCAAGCTCCATCCAAACCTTACTGTATCATGCAATGGGAGAGAGAGTTGGGTAGGGCCTTTCTGAAAAAAAGACATTGAGTATATTCTCGCCCATGACTGTGGCTTTTCTAGATGCATAAGATTCCCAAAAAATTATTTTAAGGTTATCACGAGATGGTACAAAACACCAGATTTTCTATTCACACTAGGTTTCTCACCCAGCGATCAGTGTTGGAGTTGTGGGAAAGAAAAACGTACTATGTTACACATATGGTGGTCCTGCCCATAGTGCAGTTTTGGAAGAATGTGGAGAAAGCTATAAATACTATATGTTCCATGAATATATCACTGACCCTGGAGTTGGTTGTTCTATGGCTGCCTCACTCAGTAATCACACCATCTAAAGTGAATCTCCGCTTGCATATGATAGCTGCAGCAAAACCCCTCATCCCCACGAAAGGGAGAGATCCCTCACCCCCAACTATTGACCTCTGGAAAACCAAAGTACAACAAATTAATAGACTAGAGATGCTTGCAGGGTGGGAAAATAACAACAGGCAACTGTATCTAAAGATTTGGCAGCCATGGAGGAATGCAATGTCGAGGGATGATTGAAATACATTGTAGGAACTTTTTCTTTCTTTATTTTACTGTTCACAAGGTTTGGCCTTCATAAGAAATATAAAATAATAGTATAGGAATAGGAATACCTTTAAAACTAATTGAAGTGCCTGGCGGCCTTGCCGGGGGTCATGGACTCTCATGGTCATTCGTTTGTTGTATATGTTGGTTTATCATCTATTTACGCCTCTCTATTTTGTCAAGATTGTCTGATTGCTTACAGGGGTTGTACCCTTTAAAATATGTGATGTGTGTACTTTTTAAATTTCTGTTCACTGAATATTTAATAAAAATAGATTACATAAAAAAAAAATGTGGTGCATCTTTTACACTACTCTACATTTATGCAATCTACATTTTTTTTTACAGCCTTAGTAAATCTTCCCCATTGAGTTCCACATTCATCATACACTAAATTTGTCAAATTCTGAATGTGATTATAATTAACCACAACCATTATAAGATTCAGAAACAGTCCCAACAAAATTTGTCACATTTATCAGTATGGTGCAGTGGTAATAATATTTGTGAAACTGGTAGTCTAAAATGTGCTGAGCATATGGAGCAAATATGAAAGAAATGTATTCTGATCAGCAATCAATATTGGCTCAGCATCATTCAGGCAGCTGACAGGTTGCATAAACCATTGCACAATTGCTAGGCATTCCACCAAATGCGCTTTACAACAGAAAGATATTGACCCTTATTTGGTAAAAGCTATGACAGAAAACTGTAAACATTTAAAGAATGTAACAAAAAATCTGATACTGATACCTAAAATGGTGAGATCAAATCCACATGGGGAAAGTATGAAAGCACAAACAATGTTATTTTTAGATTACTCAGATATGACTAATATCATATCAAAAAGGAATTGTTTAAAGTGTAACTGCCATGTTTTCATAAAAAAAAAAAAAAAATTGCAGTGTGTTACTGCTGCAGCAGCATTATGCATAAAGCAATGTTTAGTTTATTCACATACCACTGTTTTCCTTGAGTTTTTCCCTTAGTTATGGCTGTTTAAACATTTACAATATGAGGACCTTCTCAAGATGGCTGCCAGTTCTCTGAAGCCAAAACTGCTTTCTCTCACTTCCCATACACAATTGCTATGGCCAGCAGCTCCCTGCCAGCTAATCCGATTGGATTACTGAGAGACACGCCTCCTCACTCTGAAGCCTAATGCAGGCATGCAACGTGAAGGACCACCCCTCTGTCTTCCTGTCTTCTTAGCCGGAGATAGACAAGCCATAGCAACTGTCATTCAAGGGAGCAGTGGAAAGGGACAAAGGACATTAATGAAAGCTGTTATTATAAGGTAATTACAGATCTTTTGAAAATCATTGACAGACTAACAGGTATACATGCCTTGCACTAATAAAATAGCAATAAATTTGGTGTTTTTTATTGTATTCAGATCCACTATTTTGGGGTATATTCATACACCATGCTTAAATAAATGAGGAAAAGATACTTTTAACAAAAGCAGAATGCATATAAGTTAAATGAATATCAGAATAAGATTATTAACCCCTTAAGACATCAACAAAACCGAAGAAGGCTTAATTTTTTGCGGGACAAGTTGTGTTTTTAAACTGAACCATTTTGTGGTGCATATATAACATTGTAAAACTTTTATACATTTTTTGTAAGGTGATGCATGAAAAAATCACATCAATAAGGCCATGTTTTTGGGGGGTTTTGATTTTATGATGCGCACTCTGTTCTATAAGTGACATTATTTTATTTAGCAGACCAGTACAATTACACTGATACCAAATTTATATTGCTGTTTTTTGACGTCCTGCTTAAGCACAATAATGACTTTTATTGTTTTATTTTTATTGTCACTGCAGCAACTTGTTTTCATGAATGACAATTTATGGTACATACTACTTTTAAAGCAGTTTTTATTTAATTTTCTCGAGGCTGAAACAAAAAAAGCAATTTTGATGATGCTCCTTGTACGGTATATTTAATGTGATTATTTTATTGCATGAGTCATTAACAACATGGCAATGTGTATTATTTTACTTTGTAAATAATTTGTAAGCAAAAAAGATGATTTGGCTTTTTTTTTACTCATTTTATTTTTTTTCACAACACTTTGGAAACATTGTTACTTTTTTCTAAGTCCTAGTTGGGAACTTGAACCTGTGGTCATCTGATTTTTAATATCACTTCGGTATTACAGTATGTCGGTTACAGTAAAAATAACAGAATGCCTATGAAGGCCTGTCTTGGACATCCATATATGACAGGTCGAGGACATGACAACCCCTTGACACCATGTTATCACATCATCGGATGAGAAAGGGAGCCTCCACCTTCTTTCCAACCACTTAGATTTCATGGTTGACATTGACTGTGGCATCTAACAGATTAAGATGTTAGGACTGGAAGTGAGAGCCGTCAGCCGTCACATGCAAGTGAGCTCCTGACTCCACACCATCACTGCACCGTAATAGTACTTTAGCCTGTTGGAACTATTTTCTACTACAATGTGCTATTATGGTGCAAGGGAATTCTTTAAAAGAGTGGAAAAATATTATACTTGCAATTTATGGGTAGTGCCACGCAAACAGAGTGCTTCACCCCATTGTTCGTTTGAAGTAGTTTGTCAATTACACATTTTACTAATGTGTCCTTACTTTCCTGTCCCCTTAGTATAACATATAGTAAGATATGTGGAATGAGATGCTTTGAAACAAACATGATTTTGTGTTACTCGGTCCGGAGATAGTCTGTCCTTAAAGGGGTTTCCGGGAATCAAGAAAATGAAAATACTTAAATATTACTTTAATATAAATATATTCTCAAATGCCTTTCATTATTTGTTTTGTCTGGGGAGCAATCATCAGGGGAAACAAAATGGCCACTGTCCCATTAGTTCACACAAAACCTGTCCTGATCATACAGCAGGACAAGTTACTTTACAAAACTGAGGTAAGGAGCTGCCTCATCCTCCTCCTCCTCTCTACTTGTAAGGGTCCGGGATTATGATCCTGAATACAGATGATAAGAACTTTAGCTGAATCTCTGGGGAATTTAGTTCATGAGGAGACATGAAGTACAGAGAGGATAGACAGATCAATCCTAATGATTGCTCCCTAGACAAAACAAGCAATTATAACTAATGAAAGGTATTTGGGTATATATTTATAGTTAAGTAATATAGTATTAAACATTTTAATTTTCTGAATTCCTGGAGAACCCCTTTAACAAAATTTAATGGCAGACCATGGTGATTTTTTAGTTAAACTATTTATTCTCTCATCAAGTATGAGATGTTATCTCACTGCTTTAGTTACCAGTATCAATGATTTTTTTATATTATAGCAAGCAATAACTCATTGCTAGAATATGCCAACCCCTACTAATTGGTGGGGGTCTGACTGTCATGATCCCTGCAGATCCTTAAGCCCCTTCACTTCCAGAGCCGTACATGTATGGCACAAGTGTGGGGTTTAAAGATGGCACCTGCTCTTCAGCACAACAGGTGCCATAACTACTGGGTACCTGCTATTTTAAAATGCAAAAACCTGGGGCTAATGTCTGCAATTGGCAATAATACTAATTACAGGCATTTAACGCCACAGATGGAACCATGGCATCTGAGAGTGCTACAACTGGAAATTTTTACTTCCTGGCCCATTGCACCTTCCCGTGGCTGTAACCAAGGAAGGCACTATGTACTAGTTATAGGCCTATTACTGGTACATTCCAAAGCTGGCCTGGAGGTGACAGCACTGCATTGGAATATACTGTACTTTGTATTCTCTAATAGATAAAAAAAACTACATAACATAAATGGAAATTTAATGATTTAATGTTAAAATCACCTAGGGTGACGTAAAATAATTAAAGTAAAAATAAACAATAAAAAATAAACATCATAAGCATCACCATGTCTGAAAATGCATGTGCTGTTAAAATATAAAAATATATCACATACATCGAATGGCAAATTGATAAAAAAAATACAAGTTGGCTGATTCGCAGTTTTTTCATTGCATCACCTCCAAAATAAATTAATAAAAAGTCATACACACCCCAAGTCCTCATATGGCAATGTGAATGGGAAAAAAAAAAAAATTGGCTCCAGGTAGGCTGGGAGTAAAAAACAAAAACACAAAAATATCCAGGATTGAAGTGGTTAAAATAAAGAGAAATTACCTCAGTTCCTTTGTTCTTAGGGTTATCGAGGATCCCAGAGGACATCTATCAATCATGAAGTTATGGCACATCCTAGTGATATGCCATACATGTATAAGAAGGGAATATGCTATAAGCATATGTTAATTTGTATTACGATTAGATTCAAATCTTTGGCACATTATCCCCTGTAGGAACAGCAAACAAAAAGTGCCAGATATGTGATATGAGTTCATTGGAACTTGACAGACCCCATTGACTATATTGGGGTTCAATGGGTTTTCATGGAATTTTTGTCATGTATTTTTGCTGGAATCTATGAATGTGTAACTAGTTTAAGGACAACAGAAGATAAACTGAAAACAAATATTTTAATAAATTATTCCTGTTTTGCAATGGTTGAATGGGACAAGTAATATGGTATTCCGTGTTGTTATTCAGAAGAAGCATGTCAATATTAAGAGAAAGGGGTTACTAGCTTCTCAATTGAAACCCATAAATTGGGTTGGACTGTACTAACACAGAACTGTTATTGTCAGTGTAACCTTCTGATCAAGTGGGCCTTCCCTTTTCAAATTGTATAGTATGTACTAACATGTTTTTCTAAGATTTTTTCATACACTAAAATGAGAATTTATGTAATTTCTTAAAAACTAAAATTATAATGTATGTACAGATGTAGCAGGGGTAAGACAAACCCTTAACTCAAATTTCATTATCTCATCTCGTTATCTTGAAACAAAAGCCATTGAGAAGCAATTGCTTAACGCATTTAGTTAATTTTAGTTTAGTTAACACACCTCATAAAACATGAGTGTTAAACCTACTACATCCGTATCTCACGATGTAAATAGACAAATATAATGGAGAAATATTATATGCTTAGACCTTATTTATCTCTAAGAATAATCCATTGTATAGACTAGTTTCATATTTGTGTTTATCGAATCTGGCAGGTTGTTGAACCATTTTTGTCCAGCCGAAACCCTGCAGTCATGCCGGAAATTGTCCAGATCCTTGTCAGACTCTATTATAGCCGATGGGGTCAGGCTTTGAAAGGCAGTATCTGGCTAGGCTGGATTCGGTAAAATCAGACAGGTAGTTCTCTGATGGAACAACCCACCAGCTCCAATAAACACAGATGTGAAACTAACTTTTCTTCCTTTTATGAGGACTGTGACAAGTAGTAATTGTTTCCTCACATTAGAGCTGGCCATACACATAACTGTGAGCTAAATGCTATTTTGGCTGACAACTGTTTCTCTTGATCTACCCATATACAAGAATACACAATATTATATACAATATGGGTGCACCATTTTAGTGTCTAGATAGGGCAAAAAATAAACTGTGCGCCGTAGTGGAGTTGAGGGCAAAGCCACACCTTTAAAGGAAATGTGCCACCATAAATTTTTTCAAACCAGAAAGCAACATATATGCCTTTTTTTTACATAATCTGTTTTCATTTTCTGATTACAAATGTTTTGCTTGCTATGTGACCTATGGAGAGGTCATTGTACAAGGAAAAAATTTGTAAGCTTTGACAATCGCCTATTGTGAATGTCAAATCCTGTCTTAGGCAGGATTAGAAGGACAGATAAGCAGGTAACTGCAGTAAAGGGATCTATATTAGGCTTAGTGATCAGTGTGAAAACAGATATTGACATATTATTAAAAATTAAAAATATTGTTTACATTGAAAATTAAAAATAACATCATCGAAAGTTATTTAAAAATATGTTAAACATAAAAACATGATGTAAACAATAAGCCATTTTCTGATGATTCATAAGACTGATTGGCAAGCCAAAACGTACACATAAAGAATTCCATTCTTTTAGGATTCAATATATAAACTGGAGGTACAATAAAACCTGTTTATAACAAAAAATATTGATTATTTCAAGTTAAAATGTTCCTCCAGTTTCACAGAAATTATTACAGTTCAAAACTATGGAAAATAACTAATTTTCTAACTGTAACATGAATAGCCAATTCTGATAAATTAAACCTACTGTATAGCACATAATGAAAATGGGAGCAGAACAGGAAGCTGTGTCTTGAGGCCATGACTGGTCTGAGCTGATACTTGATACTACAAAATATTTGAATAATTAAGTTGCACAGAGAATTCCTATTATTTTGCACATTCTTAAAGTATAAAAATGTTTCTATATAACTGAAGATACACTTTGCATATTATGTCGGAGCCCTAACTGTAGGTCTAACCTTGAGGTTCCAGCAACCCTTTAGACTCTTTCACTTTAAAGTAAAAGTATATTGAACAATGAGCAATCTTTCCAAATGTCCAGAATGAAATATATATCATAAACTACTACTAATGACATCTCCAAACTTGAAGGGGTTGTCCGGGTTCAGATCTGAACCCGGACATACCCATATTTTCATCCAGGCATGTCATGCTCCAAAGCGCTCCCTTGCCCAGCGCTGGATGGCATAGGGCAAGGGCTTTTTAATTTACAATAATACTCTGCTGGGCAGAAGCTTTTCCCCAGCAGTGTATTCGGTGACGTCACTGGCTCTGATGGGCCGCTTTAGCGCTGCCCTAGTGATTTTACAGGCTAGGGCAGCGCTAAAGCCTGCCTATCAGTGCCGGTGATATTACCGGGCTCACTGCTAGGCGGAAGCCTCCGCCTGGCAGCCCTAAGGAGAGCCTGGTTTGCCACCAGAACTCCTGAAAATGTCTTTTCCCCGCACGATTCAGCACAGGGCAAAGGAAAGGCTTATGTCAGGGAGGCTGCCTGGGTGAAACTCTGGGTATGTCTGGGTTCAGATCTAAACTGGGACAACCCCTTTAAACTTTAAGTAATTCATATTTTATAATCTATTATAACCAATCTAACAGCTACACCACCAATGTTTTTTTTCTGTACTTTTTAACTTTTTACAGTAAAACATTTGATTTTAGGGATAGTTTTGTATTTCATCACTAATTTAATATTTAACATGGGCTGAGGATAAATTCATGAGCCTTTGAATCACAGTTGGTTATTCATCTTTGTCCTCAAAAAACCTTGCTTTACCTAAATACTTTAGCTTAGTTTGTCAATTGGCCCTAATACAGGATATGCCAAGCCACTGAATTTCACAACAAGTTACAGTGTATACAAAGCAGAGCACAAGTCGTGACTGGAAGGAAAATGGAATAGGTCATGTTTGAACAACACGTATCAGCTATGTCACATGAACCACAAGTAAAAAAACACCCACATATAGTAAGAATTTTGGAAATTTAAATCAATGGTAGCGCAAACAAAGTTTTAAAGGTATCTCTAAGGTAGCATAGATTATCTACAATTAATAAGACTTTTTCCTATTTTAATTACATATTTTTGAAACCTAGTCATATCTGTTTTTACATGGCACCAATTTCTGCAAGTTATCATTATCTACAAATATATCAATTATTTCAATCTCTTCTTGATGAGCTAACGCTCTATTACCATGAGTCAACATGGAAGAACCATTTCAGCAAAATCTGTTTTGCAGACTATACATTTCAGAAAATATTTAAATTAAATGTTGGGTTGCCATAATTATCAGAGTAATTAGGGCAAAAATGAGACCATGGCTCTATTACATAGCCATGCCTTATAATCCAGTAGAAAGTACTTGTAATACTGGGATGTGTGAATAGTTTTGGGGAGAAAAATATACTTGGCTAACGCAAAAAGAATGTGTTTGAGGGATGGGCATGATACGTGGTAAGCTCCAGCTCACTGCTACATTCAAATTTAATCTTGGCGCTGTAGGTGATGACTTTTAGATTTAGTGCCTTAAGGACAGCTAAACCCCAAAAGATTAGTTTACTCCTTTAAAAGCTGAGCTAGCGAACTGATAATATTGCCAAGACTTACTGACCAAACCTCTTGATCCTATTCCTCATGCGTCATTTATTCTCTCATGTATTCCTTATTTGACTGACATCTTTATCCTTTCTCTTCTACTTTAAAGTGTATCTAAACTTATAACCAAACTTTATTAAAAAGATTTTAAAAATGTGCAGAAAATATTTCTAATATACTTTTATCATTATTACTATTTTTTTTACATGTTTCCTAGTAAACTAGACATTTGAAGTTCAGGTGCTTATTGCACTTTGCAATCCATACTCCCATACAACACTGGAAGTACAGATTCCCCTGTGGCAGTACAGCATAACTATTCTTCCCCTACCATCACTGCTCTTTCTTAAGCCTGGAATACTGTATATGTGTCTGTCTTCCTGGTGAAACAGACAGCATTTAGAGGCACAACAAGTGGGTATAGGCAAAGCACTGATATGGCATGTGGGCTTCTGCCCTGTGCTCGTTCCGAAGAGCTTTACTAATAACTCATATGTAGAAAGTGTTCAGTTTCAATTATTGCTCACATCTAGAACAGGAATAACCACAATTTGCATAATTGGAGATGGTGCATTCTGACACCCCATCTCCACCTCCCATTTACAAACAACTTAGGTGGAGCTTTTAGTAATATCACTGGTCAAGAGATTGTAGGGCTTTTATGAGGTAGCCATAGCAGGCAGCTAGTAGGAACCAAGACTCTCTCTACCTGAACATGGATTGAATACAGCCCACTAAATACTAAATCTAACCAATGGGAAATATGGTTAGCGTGGTAATATTAATAGAGATCTCATAGTCCAAAACCTGTGTTGTTTCTTTTGGGTTAAATACTGTAGTTATATGTGTCATCTATTTTTGCAAAGGAAATCAGTGAGGAATCCTTGTACTTGTAGGAAAAAGAATTTGAGCAAACCAAATATGTCAAGGAATATTTTTCCTATCCATCCATGACAATTAGGGGGTATTGTTGCTGCAATAATCCAGGGGCTATCTACCATGTTATGCCATCTTGTCTCAGGCTACTTTCACATTAGAGTTTGCAGGGTCCAGCAGGTTGTTTCGGCAGGGGAACAGTCTGCCGGATCTGTACTAATGCTAGCCCATGTGTGCCGCCAAAAGCCCGCTCCGGTCCCATTAACTATAATGGGGACAGAAGGAAGATGTGATCACAGCACAGCAAACATGGCGAGAGTCAGGCGGACAAAAACTGTAGCATTCTTCCGGTGGCACCCTGCTAACGATAATGTGAAAGTGGCTTTAATTCTAATAAGCAAAATACCACTAAATTCATAGTAGGGAGGGATCCCAGACATTATTGAGGGATCAACATGGGATTATGGTAATTCCTGTTGCGGATCTCTGAATTTCATTGCTTTAAGGAAGGTTTTCCCGCCATAATTCTGTGTAACATCTCTGGTACCATTACACAGGAGAACAAGGACCACTTTATACACGCTCCGGCTCCCCTAATCCCAACCAGAGAGCAACAAAGATTAACAACTAAAAAAAAAAAAAAAAAATTATATTCGAAATTGCGAATATATAGCGCTATATTCGCAATATTCGCAATATTCGCGAATTGTCAAAGTTGCGATATTCGCGATAAAAAATCGCTATTCGAATATTCACGCTCAACACTAGTGGTGATTCTTTGTTATTTTTTTACAAATTCGGATCTTTTTTTTAAACAATTCATCCAAACACAGCCTGAGCAAAACAAAAAATAATCATAGCCTGATAAATATAATAGCCAAGAGCAATATATTGTGCAGGAATGAAAGTAACAGAAACTAACAATAAAATATCTGGAAAAACCACCCAAATGCAGAGACCAGCAGATCCTGAGCCAGTAGAGAATGAGGGTAAAACGCCTTCTCATTGTATCAAGGTGGCACAGACAGAACTACAAGCCCTTGGAGAGAAGACTGTGCCAAACATACAATCAGGTGAGGGGGGTGCACAACCAGGAAGCCATAGAAGATGAGGCCTTGAAGGATGAGGCACTTCCTGTTGTAATTCCCCAAATACTCAATAGTGAGGGATACTCACTTCACTTTCTGAACTCTTCTTAGACTTCCCCACCATTGAGCAAGAAGATAAACTACATAACCTGCTTTGGGAAGAAGAAAACACAGCAGCCACATCAGAAGGAAATGTTATTGCATGCCATAGAATGAAACAAACATGATATACAGTACAAAAGATTTATATAGCCTTCTACCCTAATTGTGTCCATATCCCTCAATCATTTAGCACTTGGTAATGCAAATTCTTATATGGTTCTTCCAATTAAGTTCATTTGCATTTAGAGACAGACATACAAACAGGCACACAATTGCATATGTTCTTCTGTGCCTTTCTGCTTGGAACTTAAGATGAGAGGCATGAGATGAACAGTTTTAAAAATAAAATATGATTTTGTGATACTTACTTCTTCAGGAAATTGGTATGCTATGTGTTTCCACCTGTGATATGGTTGTAAATTGATGTATTTTGCAGCTTGCAGATCGTCAAGGTGTGGGTTATATACATGTGTTCCTTGTGGATTCTTGTGCAGAAAAAACAGCAAAGTATATGAAATTGCTTTCTTCGTTCTGTACAGAAATTGACCTGCATCAGAATGTCATTCATGTTTGTGATTTTTGGTGCAGATTTCACCCTTTTCAATGAAAGGGTGAGATCTGCCAAAAAACCGCATGAAATCTGCAAAAAACAAAAGTAAAACCTGTGTTTTGGTGCAGAAACACTCAGATAATCTGTGCAGACTTTCTGTTAGTAAATCTGCACCTGTGTGCAGGTACCCTGAAGCTCCACAGACAAACTATCATGCACAGGCTCAGACTGGCCCACAGGAAAAGAGGCGAATCCACCGGTGGGTGCCTAGGTAAGGGTGGGACCCTGGTCCCACACCCTATGCATAATTGGCACATGACACAGTAGATTGACTGCAGTACATATAGATAAGCAGCACATAGCATCTCATCCCAGTTTATGTTAATATAGAATATTTGACAAGCTACTCAGTTTATTATGAAAGATACATTGGATTTCTCAGGTGACTTGTAGGTATAGAAGCAGGCCACCGAGTACCCTCTTTCATCAGGGACCCGCTTTCTCGAAGTCTCTGTAAGGACCCCTTGTAATCAATTTTCTTTAAGGTCTTGCTGTCTGCCTCTGTGTAAGCAGATAATATTTGCATGTAGCTATTCAGCAGGCCCCCAGAATAAATGTTAGGGGTGGGCCTGAGGTGTCCTATTTTTAACTCTTGCCTAATCATTTGATTCTTTGGAAATACTGTTTAATAGAGCTCTTACGCTCTTATTTCCTGCATTTAGATTTCACAATATTTTAGTTTCCAATGAATTACCTCTTAATGTTGATTATATTTCACTTTTTCCTTAAACATAGTAAGAGGCTAAATCTGATGTTTTGAGTTTCTTTTTCAATTTCTGTGTCCAGTTTCGAAATCACAAAAAAAAAATAAAAAAAATAATCACAATTCCCTTTGTGGTTTTGCTCATCTGAAAGTTGTCCATGCTTTTCTGAGCACAAATACTTGCTACCAGGCATCCTTCATTACCTCAAAATGACCTATGTTATGCCCTATAGTATATCTTACCTTGAGTATGTTAGGCTCGGAAATATTAATTAACGTGACTATAAACCCCTATAGACCCAACAGATGCCAAAAGAGTGTGATTTTTTTAAATAAATAAAATGGACAAGGGAAAAAGAATGGGTTCTCTTCTCCATTGATCCTCCACTGCTACTATCCTGATGCTGCTCAGGTCCCTGCTTTTATGCAGTTGCTGTCCCAGCTCAAAGTAGCAGAAAACACTCTGGCACGCTTTTCTAATAAGTGACCAAAGCAGTAAGCGACCCACCTCAGCTAAGCAGGTCTTTTCTAGTGTTTCTGTTGCAGTGAGCCTAGACAGAATGTGCTGAGCCTGAGCAGCCATAAAGGGGTCGGTGGAGGTGAATACAAACTCTGTTATTTTTTTATATTCCCCTGGAAAGCCCACACAAAAGATCCAGTGCTCTAATAAATGTCTCCCAAAGGAATACTTGGGTTCATCAGATAACTAAAAAGTAGTTGCCAATTCATAAACATCGGCTACCTTGACTGAAGGTACAATGGGCAATTTTAAAAGGTGACACACATGACTAGTAGTATGAGGAAATCATGGTTTCGAGCATAAAAGCCGTTATGAGAACACTGGGGAGAGCAACATATGTCCATATTATTGGTTTTATGTATCCTCTTTTGCATTACGGTATCACTGTCGCTTTAATGACGTTGACCCAATGACTGTTATTATATGTTAACTTTGGCTAATTTTATGTGGATATTTATGCTGGTTTCCTATATGCACTATAGCACATACTATATATGTACTATGCCTAGCAATATATAGACACTATGGTTTACACTGGTACACATATCTTCTCCCATCATACTTGGGTGCCTACATATCAGTTTTGAAATATTTTATTTACTAAAATCAAATTGCTAGCAAACTACAGCAGAGAAGAATTTATAAAAGTCTAAAGGTGGATTTAGATGTGCCGATTAGCGGCAGATTGTCAGGAAGGAAGCGTTCCTTCCCAACAATTGGATGCTCATTCAGTGGGGGTGAAGCTCTGTATTTACATGTTGCAATCACCTCCACAGTATGAGGACAGGGGATGCTATTGTGATCGCTCGTCCTTATACAGCTGCATTGTTTCTGGGCAGCAGATCGCTGTTTAGAAACCACAATCTGCTGCCCAGAAACTATAATTTTGGTGCCCGCACGAACAACAGTTTCATCCGATGAACAAGGGTTTGACACACAGATAGATGATGGACAGACAGATAAATAGATAGAGAGCAGTTTCTATGTTGACTGTGATCTCACATCACAAAAGCCACTGAAAAATTCAAATAAAAGTTTCTTGCAACCTTTTAGTTAAATCAAGTGTCAAAATTAGAATAGACAGTAATGTAGTAGAGTTAACACACATGCTTTTTGAGATGTGTTAGCTAAACTAAATGCATTAAGCAAACACCTTCAATAGCGCTTCAATGGCTTTTGTTTCAAGATAACGCGATGAGTTAAGAAATTTGAGTTAAGAGTTTGTGTGTTAATCCTGCTACATCTGTGTTATTTTTAAATGTAATCTATCTATTGATCTACCATCTATCTGTGCAATAGGCATAAGGAGGCTCTGAGGCAGGTGTGAACCTAGCCCTACAACTGTAGGTTTATGTTGGAAATCAAAAACTAACATGCAACATTAACATACTTCTGTAGATCAATAGACAGGTACAGTAGATGTAAGATAGAGCAGTTTCTAAGTTGACTGCAATATTTCATCACAAAAGCAACCGAAAAAGTAAAATAAAAGTTTCTTGCAACTGTTTATTGTAACAATAAGATAGATAATAGATCACTAGATAATAGATCAATAGACTAGTAGAAGATAAATAATTAGATAGATAGATAGATAGATAGATACATTTCTGCATACCTCTATGTTTCTCCTGTGATATAAGAAATGCAGCTACCTGTCATAACCAAAAGTTTTAGATTTAAAACGTCAAGCAATTTTGAATTTCAACATTTGAGTAATTTTTCAGTGTGCAACATTTAGAAACACTTTGCAAACGGATCTCATCAAAGAGGCATTTTGAAAAGTTATTTGGCTAAACAGAGAATATCGCTTCCAAGAAAGACCACTATAAAATATCATCTCAAGGACTGCTGACAGTTTAATTAGCTTCTTGAATAGCTACTTCCTGAAAAGGCTACCACCTGCACTTCACTCATTCATGCACAGAAGAAAAACATTGCAGATCTGCTTATACTATGGGTGCTTTACATGTGCTGTAGGTAGGATTGGAGGATTAAAGGGGGAAATTTATCATTCCCATTATGCTTCTTTTTTATCGTAGATTTGTGACTTTTGTAGTCACAATCTGCATCGTATTCCGCCCCCACCAAGTCTACGGAAAGGGGCGTGGTGCGGGTGGAGTAAGGGAGTTGCAAGGGCAGGGCCATTAGCCCTGGCTAATACCTAAAATCTACAACAATTCCAAGCTACCATAGATTTCATTCTGGTTCACAGAGAACCGAGGGGGCCAGGTAATTTATGAAAAAGCCTTTACGGCCCTTTCAAGACTGATGTAGCACACGCCTGCCTTGATTAATCCTAGTCTTAGCAATAGTTTTTATAGCCTTTTAGGTTTATCAGTGTATTGAATTTTACAACATGTTAGTATGTGAAACTATAATAAGATATATCTATAGTAGTGATAAGCAAATGTGGTTTCTCCTGCTCTCGTTTAGCTCAGTAACTGAACTTCAGTAAAATCCCCATATCTGTACATGCAGTAAAATGTATTGTCACCAATGAGGCTGTTTACAGATGGCCACCATTATCTTGAGACTATCTTAGTCTCAGGCATGCGCCATTAATGTGGGTACTGGTGCATGCATACGTGTATTTCATAAGGAATCTGAACCCAGATTTGTGGCATGTGCCCCAATCATTGATGAATCCACGATAACTATGGCCATCTTTAAAACAGCCTCATTGAAGCCAATATATTTTACTGCATGAACAGAAATAAGGATTTTAATAAAATTCAATTATTGAGCTGAACGAATCGGGTTGGTCCAAACCAGGACGAACCAGATGTGCTCATCGCTAATCCACAGCAATTGACTCTCAGGCCCATCCTACAGAAGTATGTTAATGTTGCATGTTAGTTTCTGATTTCGAACATAAACCTACAGTTGTAAGGCTAGGTTCACACCTGTCTCAGAGCTTCCGTTGCTTCCATGACAATTTCATGAAAATATCCTGCAAATAAAGCTGAATGAAGCCTCCTTATGCCTATATCACTGTGATGGAAAAAAAAAAAAATTGGCGCATAATTAATATTCTGTATTTACATAGGTATAACTAAGCATTGACTAAGGAATAATATATTAGTATGTAAACTATACAACAGAACATGAAAGCTTTGTAGCTGCTTTAGTATATGTATTTTGCACTGTCCTCAATGAAAATTGTAGTGAAGAAATGGAAATAATGGTGTTACAGTACTATTTGAAGGGCATAACCAGTGGTGGTGCAAGGGAAGAGTGGAATAATTGGTAGTACAGTAGTACTAGAAGGGGTAACCAGTGATGGAGCAGTGGAGGAGTGGAAGTTGTAGTGGTACAGCTGTATTAGGAGGGTTAACTGGTGATGGTGAAGTAGAAGATTGAGGTGGTGCTAATACAGTAGTACTAACAGGGTTAATCAGTGATGATGTAGTGGAGGAGTAGAAGAACTGGTTTTATAGTAGTACTAGAGGGGGAAAACAGTGATGGTGCAGTGGAAGAGTAGAAGTATTGGTGGTACAACTGTATTAGGAAAGTTAACCAGTAATCGTGCAGTGGAGGAGTGCAAGTAGTGGTGGTACAGTTGTGTTAGGAGTAGTGATGAGCGAGTACCAAAGTGTTCTGGTTCTCGGTCCGAACACATAGCGATAATCGTGCGCTCGGCCGAGCACCAGAGTATAATACAATTCAAAGGGAGACAACCAGGCACCCCTGCTCGGATGAGGGGAGGGTGCCTGCTTCATAGTGAAAGATCAGAAAGTGAGAGAAACACCACCGAAATGGAATCCAATGTCTCTGCTGGGAACCATGTTGTTCCAGTTGTCCGCCACATTTACAGACTGACAAAATTAGGCCTAAAATCCCGCCCCCTCAAAAAAAAAAATTTTTTAGAGGTAAAATTGTTCGGAAACATTCTTTCCTGTATATTCAATTGTATATACAGTGCAAGTGCTGCCAAAAATTGCAAGGAAGAATCACTCCGGTGCAGCCTGTATATCAGATAAAGGAGGGCCTCATTCACATGGTGCTACAATTCTACAATTGTTTAGGTACACTGCTACACTCATAAAGCATATGCACTAAGTGAAAGGGCTGCCAAAAATTATAAGGCATTGGCACTCCAATACACTGTTTATTACACATAAAGGTGGGCATCATACACACCCTTGAAAAATTATGATTGATGGCCTGCTGGTGACCCTCAAAAACATTTTCAGCAAGGGCCTGCTGGTTACCCTCTAAAACATTACAGGTGAGGGTCTGCTGCTGAGCTGACTCTGTAAACATTATAGTTGAGGGCCTGAAGGTGACCGAACCCCATAAAACATTGCAGTGATGTCCTACAGGTGAGCAGACCGTATAAAACATTAGAGGAGAGGGCCGGAAGGTGAGCAGACTGTATAAAACAATGGAGGTGAGGGCCTGAAGGTGAGCGAACCCCATAAAATTTTGCAGTGATGGCCTACAGGTGAGCAGACCGTATAAAACATTAGAAGTGAGGGCCTAAAGGTGAGCAGACCATATAAAACATTGGAGGTGAGGGCCTGAAGGTGAGCTAACCCCATAACACATTGCAGTGATAGCCTACAGGTGAGCAGACTGCAAACAAAAATTAGAGGAGAGGTCGTGAAGGTGAGCAGACCGTATAAAACATTGGAGGTGAGGGTCTGAAGGTTGAGCGAACACCATAAAACATTGCAGTGATCGCCTACAGGTGAGCAGGCAGTATAAAACATTGGACGTGAGGCCTGAAGGTGAGCAAACCCCAGAAAACATTGCAGTAATGGCCTACAGGTGAGCAGACCGTATAAAACATTGGAGGTGAGGGCCCGAAGGTTGAGAGGGCCCTACAAAACATTGTAGTGAGGGCACATATACTGTATGGAAGAGGAGGAGGAGGATGAGAGAACAAGATTCAAACTTATACTCTTTTTTTGTGGTGAAAAGGGTGCATCTGAATCTTGTTGATTTAGTACATCATAAAGCATAAGTATAAATTGTGTTTTTGCTCCATTAGCTCAGCTTTCCTCTGGTAAAGTGGAGAAGTTAGGGGAAATCCAGGCCTTGTTTATTTTTATCTGTTATAACTGCCACCAGCAGCACTAGATACACGCTCAGACAATACGCTGGCGGCAGGGCAGGCCAGCACCTCCAAGGCGTAGAGCGCAAGTTCGTGCCACGTGTCCAGCTTGGACACCCAGTAGTTGTAAGGCACTGAGGGATCATTTAGGACGCTGAGACAGTCTGCAATGTATTCCTTCACCATCTTCCAAACCTTTTCCCTCCTTGTAGCATTAGGCCGCACTTCAGGGTGAGGTTGCTGGCGGGGTGTCATGAAAGTGTCCCATGCTTGGAAAGTGTTGCCCTGCCTCTGTTTGAACTGCAGTGTGTTCCCCTTGTCTCCCTTCCTCGGTTGTCTAAGGAAGTACGGACTCTGGTGGCCGCATTGTCAGATGGAAAATTTTGGAGCGATCTGTCAACAAGTACCTTCTGGTATTGCACAATTTTACTCGTCCTCTCCACTACAGGAATGAGAGATGAGGTGTTCTTTATGTAGCGGGGGTCAAGAAGGGTGAATACCCAGTAATCTGGGTTATCTAAAATGCGTATAATGCGAGGGTCGTGGGAACGGCAGCCTAACATGAAGTCAGCCATGTGTCAACATCAGGATGACTCTCCATCCCCTCATTCTCCTACTCCTCTTCTGCCCATCCGCGCTGAACAGATCGAATTAAAGTTCCATGGGTACTAGCCTCTGTAGCAGAGGCAAGTGTCTTGAGCTCCTCCTCCTCTTTATGGCCCAATTCGCGCCAAGACAACGAACTGTGGGTGGTATAGCTATCACCCTGTGTAATGTTCTCACCCATTTCCTCGTCTGCCACATTCAGAGCGTCCACCTTAATTATGAGCAGCGAACGTTGGAGTACACACAGCAGTGGGATGGTTACGCTGATAATAAAGGTATCGCCACTAACCATCTGTGTGGATTCATCAAAGTTTTTTTAAAACCTTACATAGGTGTGACATCAATGCCCACTCCTCGCTTGTGAATAGTGGCAGTTAACTCGAAAGGTGACAGCCATGTTGCAGCTGGTATTCAACAACTGCCCTCTGCTGCTCACAAAGCCTGGCCAACATGTAGAACATAGAGTTCCACCGCGCGCTCACGTCGCACAACAGTCGGTGAGCTGGAAGCCGCATTGACAGACCGGCTGAAGCTGTGGACGACTTTTGGAAATGGGCACACAAGTGGCGCCCCTGAAAATTGGGGTAGGTTTTAATAAACCGCTGAACCACTAAGTTTAAGACTTGGGCTAGGCATGGAATGCGTGTCAGGTTGTCGCCACCAAGTTAAAGCCATGTCAGACATAACCATACCTGGTTGTAGGTTGAGTGGCGAGAGCCACAGCTTGGTCTGGTCCTTTATACCCTGCCACAGCTCTGTGCAGATTTAGTTCAGTATTGGATAAAAAAAAAAATGATTTTGGACACTATACTAGGCCCAGATTAATTGAATTTGTAATATATACACTGTATTCAGATGCAGTTTAGTATTGGATAAAAAAAAAAAGAAAGATTTTGGCCACTATTTTAGGCCCAAGATAATAGAATTTGCAATATACACACTGTATTCAGATGCAGTTCAGTATTGGATAGAAAATCCAACCGATTTTGAACACTACACTAGGCCCAGATTAATAGAATTTGTAATATGCACACTGTATTCAGATGCAGTTCAGTATTGTCTTCAGTATTTGTATTGAATACAAAAAAAAAAAAAAAGATTTTGGGCACTATACTAGGCCCAGGATAATGGAATTTGTAATATATACACTGTATTTAGATACAGTTCAGTATTGTCTGCTCAGCACACTGCTGTCTGATGGCGTACTGTAGATGTCACTAATCTGAAATCTTTCTGTCTTTTAAAAGTTTGGGTACTCAAAAAAGCGATTTTCAAGCCCTGCAACATCTGTCCCTTCCTGAAGACGCCTGTCCCTGATAGTGCTAAATAGAGTTGAGCGGACACCTGGAAGTTCGGGTTCGCCGAGTTCGGCCGAACTTCCCCGCAACCCCGAAACCGAACCCCATTGAAGTCAATGGGGACCCAACTTTGGGGCACTAAAATGGCTCTAAAAGAGTCATGGAAAGGGCTAGAGGGCTGCAAAAGGCAGCAAAATGTAAGTAAATATTCTGCAAACAAATGTGGATAGGGAAATTACTTAAAATAAAAAGTAAAATTAAGAATGAAACATTATTAATTGGCAACTTGGAGGAGGAGGGGGAATAGGAAGTTGGGGAGGCATCAGGTGGGAATGCCATCAGCAGGGCGTCTACCAGCAAGCATTTGTAGACACGCATCTTTTGATCAGTAACAGACGTTGTTACAAAATTTTCTTTCCTGCCAGCAATGCACAGCTGTGGCTTATCACTGGCAAAACTGGGTTAATGTCAACCACCAAATGAACAGGTGATATTCAGAAATGTTAGGCTACTGGTACCCAGACAGAGGAGAGGTCAATTCACGGCAAAAAGAGGTTAATGTCACCCACCAATGCAACAGCCGATTATAAGAAATGTAGGCCCTTGGCACCCAGACAGAGGATAGGTCAATTCACAGCAAAACAGACTTGATGTCACCCAACAATGGAACAGGCGATTATCAGAAATGTAGGCCCCTGGCACCCAGACAGAGGAGAGGTCAATGCGCGGCAAAAATAGGTTATTGTCACCCATGAAGGCAACAGGTGATTATAAGAAATGTAGGCCCCTGGCACCTAGACAGAGGAGAGGTCAATTCATGACAAAGGAGTCTTCAAGTCACCCACCAATTGAACAAGCTATTATCAGAAATGTAGGCCCCTGACACCCAGACAGAGGAGAGGTCAATTCATGGCAAAAAGAGGTTAATGTCATCCACGAATGAAATAGGCTATTATCAGAAATGTAGGCCCCTGGCACCCAGACAGAGGAGAGGTAAATTCAAGGCAAAAAGAGGTTAATATCACCCACGAATGCAACAGGCGATTATAAGAAATATAGGCCCTTGGCACCCAGACAGGAGAGGTCAATTCACGGCAAAACAGACTTGATGTCACCCAACAATGGAACAGGCGATTATCAGAAATGTAGGCCCCTGGCACCCAGACAGAGGAGAGGTCAATTCACGGCAAAGCAGGCTTCAAGTCACCCACCAAAGGAACAAGCTATTATCAGAAATGTAGGCCCCTGGCACCCAGACAGAGGAGAGGTCAATTCATGGCAAAAAGAGGTTAATGTCACCCACGAATGCAACAGGCGATTATCAGAAATATAGGCCCCTGGCACCCAGACAGAGGAGAGGTCAATTCCACGAATGCAACAGGCAATTATAAGAAATATAGGCCCCTGGAACCCAGCGAGAGGAGAGGTCAATTCACGGCAAAACAGGCATCATGTCACCCACCAATGGAACAGGCGATTATCAGAAATGTAGGCCCCTGGCACCCGGACAGAGTATAGGTCAATTCACAGCAAAACAGGCATCATGTCACCCACCAATGGAACAGGCGATTATCAGAAATGTAGGCCCCTGGCACCCAGACAGAGGAGAGGTCAATTCACGGCAAAAAGAGGTTAATATCACCCATGAAGGCAACAGGTGATTATCAGAAATGTAGGCCCCTGGCACCCAGACAGAGAAGAAGTCAATTCAAGGCAAAAAAGTCTTCATGTCACCCACCAATGCAACAGGTCACTATCAGAAATATAGGCCCCTGTCACCCAGACAGAGGAGAGGTCAATGCACGGCAAAACAGGCTTCATGTCACCCACAAATGCATCAGGGGATTATCAGAAATGTAGGCCCCTGGCACCCAGACAGATGAGAGGTCAATTCATGGCAAAAAGAGGTTAATGTCACCCACGAATGCAACAGGCGATTATCAGAAATGTAGGCCCCTGTCACCCAGACAGAGGAGAGGTCAATTCACGGCAAAAAGAGGTTAATGTCACCCACGAATGCAACAGGCGATTAGCAGAAATGTAGGCCCCTGGCAACCAGACAGAGGAGAGGTCAATTCACGGCAAAAAGAGGTTAATGTCACCCTCAAATGCAACAGGCGATTATCAGAAATGTAGGCCCCTGGCACCCAGACAGAGGAGAAGTCAATTCATGGCAAAAAGAGGTTAATGTCTCCCACAAATGCAACAGGCGATTATCAGAAATGTAGGACCCTGGCACCAGACAGAGTACAGGTCAATTCACGGCAAAAAGAGGCTAATGTCACCCACAAATGCAACAGGCGATTATCAGAAATGTAGGCCCCTGGCACCCAGACAGAGGTCAATTCACGGCAAAAAGAGGTTAATGTCACCCACGAATGCAACAGGCGATTAGAAGAAATGAAGGCCCCTGGCAACCAGACAGAGGAGAGGTCAATTTATGGCAAAAAGAGGTTAATGTCACCCACGAATGCAACAGGCGATTATCAGAAATTTAGGCCCCTGGCACCCAGACAGAGGAGAGGTCAATTCACGACAAAACAGGGTTCATGTCACCAACCAATGGAACAGGCGATTATCAGAAATTTAGGCCCCTGGCACCCAGACAGAGGAGAGGTCAATTCATGGCAAAACAAGGTTTATGTCACCCACCAATGGAACAGGTGATTATCAGAAATGTAGACACCTGGCACCCAGACAGAGGAGAGGTCAATTCACGTCAAAAATAGGTTAATGTCACCCACAAATGCAACAGGCAATTATGAGCAATTTATGCCCCTGGCACCAGGACAGAGAAGAGGTCAATGCACGGCAAAACAGGTTTCATGTCACCCACCAATGGAACAGTTGATTGTCACTAATATAGGCCCCTGGCACCCAGACAGAGGAGAGGTTCATTCACGGCAAATAGAGGTTAATGTCACTTACAAATGGAACAGGCGATTTTTAGTGTGTTAAGCCCCTGGCACCCAGACAGAGGAGAGGTCATTTGAAGGCAAAAAGAGGTTAATGTCACCCACCAATGCAACAGGCGATTATCAGAAATGTAGGCCCCTGGTACCCAGACAGAGGAGAGGTCAATTCACGGCAAAACAGGCTTTATGTCACCCACCAATGGAAAAGGCGATTATTAGAAATGTAGGCCCCTGGCACCTGAACAGAGGAGAGGTTCATACAAATTGGGGTAGCCACCAAAATAATGGTACGAATAAAAAAAAGGATTCAATAAATATGTGTACTACAAGAATGTATGGTTAAGGCGGTTATAAATGTCTATTCTGCACAAGGTAAGGACAAGTCGTGTGGGATTCAAGCCTGGTTCATTTTAATGAACGCGAGCTTGTCCACGTTGGCTGTGGACAGGCGGCTCCGTTTGTCTGTAATGATGCACCCTGCCGTGCTAAATACACGCTCAGACAATACACTGGCTGCAGGACAGGCCAGCACCTCCAAGGCATTAAGGGCAAGCTCAGGCCATGTGGACAATTTGGAGACAAAGAAGTTGAATGGGGCAGAACCATCAGTCAGTACGTGGAGGCGTGTGCACAGGTACTGTTCCAGCATGTTGTTCAAATGCTGCCTCACGCTAAGATGTTCCATATGAGCGAGTGGTGCAGGTTGCTGTTGTGCGGTGACAAAGCTTTTCCACATGTCGGCCATGCTAACCCTGCTTTCTGAGGAGCTGGCTGTAACACAGCTGCATTGGTGACCTCTTCCCCCTCCTCCTCTGCCTTCACCTTGTGCTTCCTTTTTTCCCCCAGTGTCAGTTGTGAATTTCCTCAGGAGCGCATCTTCCTATCATGCTCTACTGCGGGAATTAAGGTGGGCACGTTGTCTTTGTTGCGGGGATCCAGCAGCGTGGCAACCCAGTAGTCAGCACAAGTGACAATGTGGGCAACTCTGCTGTTGTTGCACATGCCCTGCATCATGTAGTCACTCGTGTGTCAGGCTGCCCAGAGGTAAGGATAACCTGTCCTCTGTAGGTGGTGTATTGTCTGTGTCCTCTGTATCCCCCCAGCTACGCTTCAGTGATGGCCCTGAGCTGCGTTGGGTGCCGCCCTGTAATAAACCCGATTCCTCCTCTACCTCATCCTTCTCCTCCTCACCCTCCAGAACGGTGCCGTGACTGGCCAAAATGTGTACCTGGCCTCTGCTGGTGCAGGAACCCACCATCTGAGCCATTTCTGAATGACCGGCCTGAAACCCTGTGAAATGCCCCTCTTCTTTCTCCTCCTGTGCCACATCCTTTTCTATCATCGCCGTTATTGTTTTTCAAGGAGACATAGAAGTGGTATTGTAATGCTAATAATGGCGTCATCAGCACTGGCGATGTTGGTTGAGTACTCAAAAGACCACAACAAGGTACACAGGTCTCGCACGAAGGCCCAGTCACTGGTGGCGAAGTGGTGCTGTTCCGCAGAGCGACTGAACCGTGTGTGCTGCAGCTGAAACTCCATTATCGCCTGCTGCTGCTCGCAGTCTCTCCAGCATATGCAAGGTGGAGTTCCAACTGGTGGGCACGTCGCATATGAGGCGGTGAGGGAAAGGCCGAAGTTACGCTGCAGCACAGACAAGCAAGCAGCAGCAGGGCGAGAACGCCGAAAGTGCGCACAGACGGACCGCACTTTCTGCTGCAGCTCAGGCATGAGGCTCACTGGCAGCAAGCACTCATCACTCTGTTGTTCTATGCCCCTCCACAGCTCCTGTGTGGTGTGGGGTTTGTCCCCTAAACACATGTTTTAAAAACGCCTGCTGACATTTACCCCTGGCTGTGCTGAAGTGGGTGGTGAAGGTCTTTTGCTGACCGGATGAGGAAGTGGTAGAAGAGGAGGAGGAGGAAGCAGAGTCGGAGGAGGAGGCAACAGGAGGCAAAAAATAATGCCCTGCAATCCTTGGTGGTGGAAGGATATGCGCCAAACTGCTATCCGCCTCGGGCCCAGCTGCCACTCTATTTACTCAGTGTGCATTTAGGGAGATATAGCATCCCTTTCCGTGCTTACTGGTCCATGTATCTGTTTTTATGTGGACCTTGCCACAGATGGCGTTGCGCAGTGCACACTTGATTTTATCCTCGACTTGGTTGTGCAGGGAAGGGACGGCTTGCCTGGAAAAGTAGTGGCGGCTGGGAACGAAGTACTGTGGGACATCCACCGCCATCACCTGTTTAAAACAGTCCGTCTCCACCATACGAAATGACATTTCAAAGGCCAGCAATTTTGAAATGCTGGCATTCAGGACCAGGGATCGAGGGTGGGTAGGTGGGTATTTTCTTTTTCTCTCCAGTGTTTGGGAGATGGACAGCTGACATGGTGGAGATGCTTGGTGATGATGACGCAGGTTGCGGTGTTGGTGACACATCCTCTGTTTGCTGGTTGGCAGGTGCCACTGTGACTCCAGAGGTGGAGGGAGAGGCAGAGACCGCATCAGAAGAGGAAGCAGGAGGAGCCTGAGACCTTTCTTGGTTTTTAAGGTGTTTACTCCACTGCAGTTCATGCTTTGCATGTAGATGCCTGGTCATGCAGGTTGTGCTCAAGTTTAGAACGCTTATGCCTCGCTTCAGGCTCTGATGGCATTACGTGCAAGCCACTCGTGTCTTGTCGTCAGGACATTGTCTGAAGAACTGCCACGCCAATGAACTCCTTGGAGCTAGCTTTGGTGTGCTAGGTCCCTGGGTGCAGTGGGCAGTAGCAGGCGTACTGTCTTGGGGACGGCCATCCGCTTTTACAGCCTGCTTTCTCTTTTGCTGTGCTGTTGCCTCTGTGCGACCACCGCCTCTTCCTCAGAACTGCACATGTCACTAGCATGAACTTAAGTCCAGTCAGGGTCTAGGACCTCATCGTCCTCTACATCATCTTCCACCCATTCTTGACCCCTGCCCTCCTCGTCTGTGTGCACACTGCAGAAAGCCGCAGCAGTTGACACCTGTGTTTCATCATCATCAGAGACGTGCTTCAGTGGTCCTCCCATGTCCTCATCCTGCAACATAAGTGGTTGGTCATCAGTGCATTCAATGTCTTCCACTTCTGGGGTAGGGCTATGTGGATGGCCCAGGGAAATCCTGCCAGCAGAGTCATCAAAAAGCATAAGAGTCTGCTGCATGACTTGGAGCTCAGGCTGCTTGGCTGCTTTGCAAGGGGGTGAGGTGGAAGACTGATGGGCATGGGCTGCAGGTGCCAACTTTGAGCTTTCTGCAGAGGACTGGGTGGGAGATACTACGAAGGAACTGGCGCCACTGTCAGCCACCCAATCTACTATCGCCTGTACTTGTTCTGGCCTCACCATCTGTAGAATGGCATTCGGGCCTACCAAATAACGCTGCAGGTTCTGTCGCCTACTCGCACCTGAGGAAGGTGTTTCCCTTGGACCTGTAGTTGGCGCTGAATGGCCACGTCCTCTCTCAGCAACAGGACCATGCCCACGTCCCTTATTTGATGTTCTCCTCAATTAATTGTGTTCACCCACCAAGCTGACAGATGTTTTATCTCCGGTGTCAATTTAACTGCAAATAGTCAACAATTAAGTTCACTAACACTAAGGCAGTGCCCTTGTCATAAAAATGCTCTGTGGACCAAGAAAACCACTATTTCACTGCATAAATGTAAATGAGGTATTTTTACGCTGTATGCACAATTGCTTTTGACGCAAGAATACAGCTTTTTTCACAAAAATACAATGAACAATTTCACAGCAGAAATGTAAAATAAGTATTTTGGCGGTGTATTTTAAACTGCTTTGTGGACCAGGAATAACGCTTTTTTCCCCAAAATTCTCAAAAGCACTATTTAACGGCTGAAAATTAAACGTGGGTATTTGTACGCTGTATGCAAAACTGCTTTGTGAACCAAGAACACGGCTTTTATTTAGTTTTTTTTTATAAAACACACTAATGCTCTATTTCAGTGCTGCAGTTTAAAATTGGTATTTGTGCGCTGTATGCACAACTGCTTTGTGGACCCAGAACATGGCTTTTTTCACTAACACACACAAATGCAGTATTTAACTGCTGGAAATTACACATTGGTATTTATACGCTGTATGCACAACTGGTTTGGGGACCCAGAACACGGCTTTTGTCACCAAAATTCACAAATGCAGTATTTAAAGGCTGGAAATTAAACGTAGGTAGTTCTACGCTTTATGCACAACTATTTTTTAGTACTAGAACACGGCTTTTTTTTCAGTAAAACACACTAAAGCACTATTTCCGTGCTGCAATATAAAATTCTTATTTGTACGCTGTATGCACAACTGCTTTGTGGACCCACAACACAGCTTTTTTCACTAAAACACACAAATGCAGGATTTGATTGCTGGAAATTAAACATAGCTATTTATATGCTTTAAGCACTAATGCTTTTGGGACCCAGAACACGGCTTTTTTCACTAAAACACACAAATGCAGTATTTAACTGCTGGAAATTAAAAGTAGGTATTTATACGCTGAATCCACAACTGGTTTGGGGACCCAGAACACGGCTTTTGTCACCAAAATTCACAAATGCAGTATTTAAAGTCTGGAAATGAAACGTAGGTATTGTTACGCTTTATGCACAACTGTTTTTTAGAACTAGAACACAGCTTTTTTTTGTGAAAAACACTAAAGCACTATTTCCGTGCTGCAATCTAAAATTGGTATTTGTACGCTGTATGCACAACTGCTTTGTGGACCCACAACACAGCTTTTTTCACTAAAACACACAAATGCAGTATTTAACTGCTGGAAATTAAACATAGGTATTTATACGCTGTATGCACAACTAGTTTGAGGACCTAGAACACGGCTTTTGTCACCAAAATTCACAAATGCAGTATTTTAAACCTGGAAATTAAACGTAGGTAATTCTATGATTTATGCACAACTGTTTTGGTGGCATAGAAGACAGCTTTTTTTCATTAAAGCACACTAAAGCACTATTTCCATGCTACAATTTAAAACTGATATTTGTACGCTGTATGCACAACTGCTTTGGGGACCCAGAACACTGCTTTTTTCACTAAAACACAGAAATGCAGTATTTGACAGTATTTGACTGCTGGAAATTAAATGTAGGTACAGTTGATTGCACAACTGGTTTGGGGACCCAGAACACGGCTTTTGTCACCAGAATTCACAAATTCAGTATTCAAAGGCTGGAAATTAAACATAGGTATTTATATGCTTTATGCACAATTGTTTTTTAGAACTAGAACACGGCTTTTTTCAGTAAAACACACTAAAGCACTATTTCTGTGCTGCAATTAAAAATTGGTATTTTTACACTGTATGCACAACTGCTTTGTGGACCCAGAACACGGCTTTTTTTCATTAAAACAAACAAATGCAGTATTTAACTGCTGGAAATTAAACGTATATATTTATGCGCTGTATGCACAACTGGTTTGGGGACCCAGAACACTGCTTTTTTCACCCAAATTCACAAATGCAGTATTTAAAGGCTGGAAATTAAACGTAGGTATTTCTACGCTTTATGCACAACTGTTTTGTGGGCCTAGAACACGGCTTTTTTTCAGTAAAACGCACTAAAAGACTATTTCCGTGCTGCAATTTAAAATTGGTATCTGTACGCTGTATGCACAACTGCTTTGTGGACGCAGAAAACAGCTTTTTTAATTAAAACAAATGCAGTATTTAACTGCTGGAAATTAAACGTATGTATTTATGCGCTGTATGCACAACTGGTTTGGGGACCCAGAACACGGCTTTTTTCACCCAAATTCACAAATGCAGTATTTAAAGGCTGGAAATTAAACGTAGGTATTTCTACGCTTTGTGCACAACTGTTTTGTGGGCCTAGAACACGGCTTTTTTTCAGTAAAACACACTTAAACACTATTTCCGTTCTGCAATTTAAAATTGGTATTTGTACGCTGTATGCACAACTGGTTTGGGGACGCAGAACACAGCTTTTGTCACAAAAATTCACAAATGCAGTATTTAAAGGCTGAAAATTAAACATATGTATTTCTACGCTTTATGCACAACTATTTTGTGGGCCTAGAACACGGCTTTTTTTCCCTAAAACACACTGATGCACTATTTCCCTTCAGAAATATAAAATATAAATATGTATTTATTCTCTATTTCACGGCAGAAATGTCAAATATGTATTTTGGGCGGTATATTTAAAACTGCTTTGTGGATCAGGATTGCACTGATACACTATTTGACTGCTGAAATTGAATATATGGTTTTGTGCGTTGTATGCACAAGTGCTCTATAGCACCACAAGTCCCAGACTACAGAAATGGACTATGTCACCCCTCAATTATACAAAAGGTAATGTAGGGGACTTGATCTGCAAGAAAAAAAAGTTTTTTTTCCTTCACTGAGATACCAAAAAGGATTAGACTGATGATCCTGGCAGGCTGCACACATGCAGGTCACATGCAGTTCCAAGGACACTGCAGTGGCTAAAATGGCCGCCGACCCCGACCTCAGTAACAGATGGGTTTTTAAAAAAAAAATTCCCTTGCAGTGGATGGGTACATAAATGTAGGATTGCAGAAGCACCCTCCCTCAATATTTGCTGTATCTTGAGGATTGCACAACAACAGGTTCTACAGATTTCTTCCCTAATCTCTCCCTGAGACCACAGGCAGCAACCTTTCCCTAGACCAGTGCTTCTCAATTATTTTCTGTCATGCCCCCCTAGGAAGAAGAAAACATTTAGCGCCCCCCCCCCACGCGACTGTAAATAGTATCATTTGTCTAAAAGATTGTTATAAGTACACCAATCTCCCCACAGGTGAGGGCCATTAACCCCCCCCCCCAATCATATGCAGGCTCCATTAACCCCCCTCCCCAATCATGTGCATGCTACATTAACCCCCTCCCCCCAAATCATGTGCAGGGTCCAGGCTTACCCCCTCCCCCCAAATTATGTGCAGGCTCTCCCCCCCCCCAATAGGGTCCGGGGTCCCACCCACCCAATACTTACCTCCCTGGAAGCGCTGGATGCAGGCCTCTTCCGGCCTGTGTCCCGCTCTGCACTCTGCTCAGGCGGCGCGATGACGTAACCGCTGTGATAGGCTGCGGGCCTTGTGCCGGCAGCCTATCAGAGGAGCAGGGGAGGGAGACGCCTCTCCTTCCCCTGCCGCACAGCACAGCGATCTGTATCGTTGTCCAGAGGATGGCGATACAGATCACTATGGAGATGAACACTTCCACAGTGGAAGCGTTCATCTCCTGTCACCTGGAGCCCCCCTTTACGGAGCCTCACGCCCCCCATGGGGGGCGCGCCCCACTATTTGAGAAACGCTGCCCTAGACTAACACCAGCAGAGTGACGTGCGGCACTACGTGACTTCAACTTATAAAGAGGCTGGGTCACATGCTGCACTCAGCCAATAACAGCCATGCTATTAGTAAGCATGGCTGTGATGGCTTCTTAGGGCAAAGATGTAAAACGCTTGCTAATTGGCTGCTGTGCAGCCCTTCAAAAAGCGGAAAGAATAGCCAAACAACGGACCCGAACCCGAACTTTTATGAAAATGTTCGGGTTCAAGTCTGTGTCCCGAACACTCTAAAATTACTATACAGTTCGGGTTCGCTCAACCCTAGTCATTACTGATTTAGAATTTTCTTAATTATTTAATATAGTTTATGTTATGCGAAAAATCTTCAATTAAATATGCGCGTTAATCAAATCGCGTAAGGGCGTTAAGCAACTTTCCTGTTGGGTTGGCTTGGCTTGGTAGAATTGTCGAATATGTAGAATATAGCGATATATTCGTAATGTACGAATATAGCGCTATATTCTACATATTCGACAATTCTACCAAGCCAACCCAATAGGAAAGTTGCTTAAACCCCTTACGCGATTCTATTAATGCGCATATTTAATTACCGATATTACTATATTAAATAATGCAGAATATTCTAATTTACTAGATATTGCAGGCTTCTCACATTGGTCCACAAGAAAGATTCACGCTCAAAGCTAGCCATTAGTAGGCATGGCTGTGATGGCTTCTAAGGGCATACTAGCTAAACGCTTGTTGATTGGCTGCCGTGGACTCTTTCAACAAGTGCCATTAAATCGCCGAACACCGAACTTGAGCCCAAACCTTTACTGAAATGTTCGGGTTTGGGTCCGGGTACCAAAAACCCTAAAGTTCGGTACGAACCCGAACTTTACAGTTCGGGTTCGCTCAACCCTAGTGCTGAATTAAACCCCTTATTTAAAAAAAAATGGTGCTGCACTGCTGTCACACACACACTGTAGTCCTTAAAAGGACTATTAGGTCTTTCAATAAGGTTTTTGTAGTGAAATCGGTAGCTTTACAGCAAAATGCAATCTATCCCTGCCTACTGTCTGCTCTCCCTGACGCTGAATGATCCGAGCGCCAGACCTCAGCTCCTATATGAACTTGTATCACGTGTTCCGGCCAACCAATTAGTGTAAGGCTTACAGCTAACATGGCTATGGCCTTGATTGGCTGCTTAGGAGGTGCCAAACGTGAGGGGAGGAGACTCGAGCAATGCGACGAACACATGTGGTGCTCGGCCGAGTACAGCCGAGCGCCGAGCATAGCGATGCTCGAGCTGAAACGGTACTCAGTCGAAGAATGCTCGCTCATCACTAGTTAGGAGGATTAACTAGTGATGGTGAAGTAGACGATTGAGATAGTGATGATACTGCAGTACTAAGAGGGGTAATCAGTGATGATGCAATAGAGATTGACTCAATGGGAGAATGATAAAGGGGCTAGGGTCCTCAATGTTCTCACTAGGTACATATGAGAGAGGTTCCTCCGTATCCCCTCTTCACAAAGAAGCGCTCTGGTTTATTGCCCTGTGATTAACGGCAATCAGCACATCCCTGCTGCTGAAGAGAACTGCTGAGTGGTCAAAGAGGTCCTGAGTCCAACAGGTGACATAAATGGGGCATGTCTGATATATGCAGCAAGAAGCTAACTGGTCACATTTAGGCCTCTTGCACACGGGCGTCATGTTTGACGCCCGGATAAGATGCGGGTGCGTTGCGGGAATCGCCGCGATTTTTCCGCGCGTGTGCTAACGTTTGTAGTGCGTTGAGCACGCGCGTGAAAAAATCCGCATGCTTGGTACCCAGACCCGAAGTCAGACTTCATCACTGAAGTCTGGTTTCGGGATGAGTATTCTGTGTGTGTAATTATTTTCCTTTATAACATAGTTATAAGGGAAAATAATCGCATTCTAATTACAGAATGCAATGTTCCCCGGGCTTGAAAGGGTTAAAAATAATAAAGAGTTAACTTACCTTCTCCCATTATGCGCGCAGAGCCCCAGAACGTCGTCTCTCTTGATAGTTTGGCTGCTTGAGGACCTGTGGTGACGTCACAGGGTCACATGGTCCAATCATAGAAGCATTTGAGTGGACCATGTGACCCATGTGATCCTGTGACATCACGGCAGGTCCTTCATCGAACATCTGTTGTTCGATGAAGGACCTGCCGTGATGTCACAGGATCATGGGTCACATGGTCCACTCAAATGCTCTATGATTGGACCATGTGACCCTGTGACGTCTCCAGGTCCTCAAGCAGCCAAACTATCAAGAGAGACGACGTCTGAGCTCTGCAGACAATGAGATGTAACTCTTTATTTTTAACCCTTTCAAGCCCAGGACATTGCATTCTGTAATTAGAATGCGATTATTTTCCCTTATAACTATGTTATAAAGGAAAATAATAACGATCGAGTCCCCATCCCGATCGTATCCTAGCAACCATGCGGGAAAATCGCAACGCATCCGCACATGATTGTGGATGCTTGCGATTTTCCCGCATCCCCATTCACTTCTATGGGGCCTGCGTTGCGTGAAAATCGCAGAATATAGAACATGCTGCGATTTTCACGCAACGCAAAAGTGATGCGTGAAAATCACCGCTCATGTGCACAGCCCCATAGAACTGAATGGGTCAGGATTCAGTGCGGGTGCAATGCGTCCTCCTCACGCATTGCACCCGCGCGGAAAACTCGCCCGTGTGAAAGGGGCCTTAGAGTTCCCTGCAGATTTTAGTATGAACTGCAGGTACATCATGTCCTGCCATATGGTGCTGTGTGGGGCATCATATTTCAAATGAATTGTGCATAATATGGTTCAGATGTTACATGGCATAGTTTTCTGTAGCCTCTATATGTAAAATCAGAGGCATACGTGGCTACTGCTGGGGTTCATATACAGCTAAGCTATGAGATAAACATTTTGGTTTCCCTGCAGGGTCCCTGTCAATCTCTGAGTGGTCAGGCAGCAGCCTTAAACTCGTGGCATATAAAGTTTGGGCACCCCTGCTCAAAATTACTGTAAGATAAGATAAAATGAGCTACAAAAGGCATGAATTTAAAGATGACACATTCTCTTTGAATTTTTAACAAAAACATTTTGTTTTCCTTTTTCAAATTTTCTAAATAAAAAAAGGAAAATGTCCTGAAGCAAAACATCCTGCATGGTTAGTAACTGGTAGAACCACCTTTGGCAATTATCATAGTTTGTAAACACTTTTTTTTTTTTATTCTTCTTTGAAAGAGTTTAATCCATTCTTCCTTGCAAAAGTATTTCAGTTTTGTGAGACTCCTGGGCCATCTTGCATGCACTGCTCTTTTGAGGTCTGTCCACAGATTTTCAAGGATTTTAAGATCGGGGGACTGTGAGAGCCATGGTAAAACCTTCAACTTGCGCCTTTTACTATGCTAATCTACTGTGGATTTTGAGGTGTGTTTAGGATCATTATCCATTTGCAACATAGTAACATAGAAACATATGCTATAAGGCTGAAAAAAAACTTCTGTCCATCCAGTTAAGTCTATTATCCTGCAAGTTAATCCAGAGGAAGGCAAAAAAAAAAAAAAAAAAACTGTGAGGTAGAAGCCAATTTTCCCCACTTAAGGGGAAAAAAATTCCTTCCTTACTCCAATCAGGCAATCAGAATAACTCCCTGGATCAACGACCCCTCTCTAGTAGAAGTAGCCTGTAATATTACTACACTCCAGAAATAAATCCAGTCCCCTCTTAAATTCCTTTATTGTACTCACCATCACCACCTCCTCAGGCAGAGAGTTCCATAGTCTCACTTCTTCTACCATAAAGAATCCTTTTCTATGTTTGTGTGCAAACCTTCTTTCCTCCAGACGCAGAGTATGTCCCCTTGTCACAGTCACAGTCTCGGGTATAAATAGATGATGGGACAGATCTCTGTACTGACCCCTGATATATTTATACATGGTTATTAGATATCCCCTCAGTCGTCTTTTTTCTAAAGGGAATAACCCTAATTTCGATAACCTTTCAGGGTACTGTAGTTGCCCCATTCCAGTTATTACTTTAGTTGCCCTTCTCTGAACCCTCTCCAGCTCTGCTATGTTTGCCCTGTTTACAGGAGCCCAGAACTGTACACAGTACTCCATGTGTGGTCTGACTAGTGATTTGTAAAGTGGTAGGACTATGTTCTCATCACGGGCATCTATGCCCCTTTTTATGCAACCCATTATTTTTTGGCATTGGTGCCAGCACCGATGCCAGCTGCCTGACACCGATTTCTGCAACTTAGCTTGTTGTTCACTAAAATTCCTAGGTCCATGTCAGTGTTCCCCAGTGTTTTACCATTTAGTATCTACTAGTGACATGTATTTTATTTGGTGTCATATATCCCAATTTATAATGTATAATTGTGTAGTAATTAATAGATTAGACACATATTGATGAATGATTATGATTTTATTAGTGGATTATAATTGGCCACGGTGCCTGATGTTACCTTTAAATTATTAAATTCATAACTCAATTAATTAAACCAATGACATCTAATATAAATTAATAACCACAACAAATAGTCCGACCCAAATGTCGACTTTACCCCATTTTTAGCACTGTAGCATAGTAAGGAATTAAGAAATGGGGGGTTGGGGGGGATTCTTTACTGCCACTTAAATGAGTGTGCAGTAACAATCTTTTTCCTTCTTTTATAGCTACCTCCTCGAGATCGCCTGTGAAGTCTCCTCCAATCAAGTTCTTCTGCTTCTTCTCGTGCTGTCTTCTGGCAGTACCATCCTCCATCTGAATCCAGGTGAGTAATAAAATAACTGTAATAATTGTGCATGAGAATAGTGGGGCCATGAGTCCATGACACCATGTTCCCCCTATTTGCATACATAAATATGGATCTGTCATTCAATGTGCATAACCTTACATTTGTCAGTTGTAAACCTCATCTGCCACTTCTCTGCCCAAGCCTCCAATCTATCCAGATCCCTCTGTAGCAGAAAACTGTCCTCTTCTGTGTTAATTATTTTACACAGTTTAGTGTCATCTGCAAACATTGATATTTTACTGTGCAAGCCTTCTACAAGATCATTAAGAAATATATTGAAGAGAATACCCACATACAGACATTTTCTCGCAGCCCAAGCATTCTCATTTTATATACTAACCTTTTATGCAGTACAGTGTCAAATGCTTAGGAGAAGTCCAGATATATAACATCCATTGATTCGCCGGGGCCACTGTCAATTCTAGAACCTACCTCCTTATAGAAACTGATTAAATTAGTTTGACATGACCGATCCTTCATAAAGCCATGCTAATATGGCGTTATTTGCTTATTTTTATTTGTAGAAGCCATCCTTTTTTCAACTTCTACTTTTTACAGTTGCTGTTATGTTTGCTCCCTGAATTTACTGGAATTTCATTGAAATCAGTGGCGTAACTACAGGGGAAGCAGGGGAAGCGGCTGCTTCGGGGCCCGGGCTGACAAGGGGCCCGGCGCCCAGCAGCCTGACACTGTCCAAGCAAGGAGTTAATTAACTTATCTAATAAAGTGTTTCAGGCCAGGCCTGGCCTCTTTAAATACACCATCATGTGGAAGAATCCACCTCCCCCAGGCCCCCACCCACCGGAGTCAGTCCGTCTCCAGTCCGTCTCCTGACCTGAGCAGCAGGCGGGAGAATAAGAGTGTGACAGGCAGGAGAGGAGCACAGCAAGGCAGCGGCAGAGCAGAGAGCACCTTAACCATTTCAGTCCCTGTGCAGGGGCTTCAGGTATGTGATGTGTGTCTGTCTGCTGGATGCACTGCTTGCTTGCCCCTTCAGCTCCTGCTGCCACTGTTCTGTGTCCTGGCTGGCTCCCAGTCTGTGCTGCTTAGCTCTGGTTCTTTAATAGATTTACTAATAAAGTTTGCCTGGATGCCAACTCCCCCTCTCATTGAAGGACCCACTAGCTAGCACTTCCAGCATGGACACACAAGCTAGCACTTCCCAGCATGGACCCACAAGCTAGCTCACCCCAGCATGGACCCACAAGCTAGCTCACCCCAGCATGGACCCACAAGCTAGCTCACCCCAGCATGGACTCACAAGCTAGCTCACCCCAGCATGGACCCACAAGCTAGCTCACCCCAGCATGGACTCACGGCTAGCTCACCCAGCATGGACCCACAAGCTAGCTCACCCCAGCATGGACCCACAAGCTAGCTCACCCCAGCATGGACCCACCAGCTAGCTCTCCCAGCATGGACCCACCAGCTAGCTCTCCTACCAGGGGCTAGGAAAGATGGTGGGTCCATTGCCGTGCTAGCTGGTGGGTCCATGGGGAGTCCCGATGGACCCACCAGCCAGCATGGCAATGGACCCACCATCTTTTCCCAGCCCTAGAAGTTCCTATGTGAGGAAACTGGGAATGTAAAAGAAAAAGATAGATTAGGTCAGGACAGGTAATTAAGCAATGCTCCTCTTGCCCTTGTCAGCCAGCCCCTGGCCCTTTCATGCAGCTCCTGACCCAACTGTGCCCTTCTGGGCATTGCCTGTGCCCACCCTGGCCTGCTTGTCCCCAGGCCCCTGTCTGCACCCCTTGGCCCTTATATGTGCCCTCCCCCGGTCTTTGTATGTGCCCCTGGCCCTTGTCTCTGCCCCCTTGACCCCTCTGTGCGCCACCCTGGCCATTATCTGTGACCCCTCCCTCACTCTTGTCTGCTCCCCTCGCCCTTATCTGTGCCCCCCCCTGGCCCTTGTCTGTGCCCCCTGGCCCCTGTGTACAGGGGGGCCCATACTAAAATTTGCTGTGGGGCCAAGTCATTTCTAGTTACGCCCCTGATTGAAATAATTATTTCCTCTAACCATAAAATGTTCCTAGTGCCCCTGGCTGCGACACAACCCCAAAACATAATTCATCCATTCATGCCTAATGGTTGGAGAGGTGTTCTTTCCATGAATTTCTGTGTCCTTTTGTCTCCAAACATACCTTTGCTCATTTTGGCTAGTGATGAGCGGCATAGGCTATATTCCTTTTCTCAATATTTTTCAAATCTTTTGCATAATATTGACATAATAAATTTGCGAATTCTAGAATTTACGATCTCCAGTCATTATTTTCCCGATTGCGCAATTCGGCACTAATATTGCTCATTTTTTGGCGCAATACATGCAACTTCACATTTTATCAGGTCTGAGTAGATATTACTGATTGATGCAGTAAGTATTGTTGTGACATCACAGCACTGTGTCTAACACAGACACTCATTTGGATGCTCAATTGGACATCACATCCCCTGGGAGCCATTATTTTCCCCGCTTGTGACTTCCTTGGTAGAGGAGGGTTTTTATGACGTGTGGCGCTGTCAGCATGGAGGTGAGAGCGCTTACACTTACTTTTCTCCCCTACATCATTCTTATTCCATATTAATTTTTTCCTGGTTAACAAACTCTCCCTACTTCAGTGGTCTCGACCAGGTTTAAGACTATAACCTGTTCTTATCATGTCAGGATTACCCTGACCTTATCAGAGGATTTCACAGCCCCATTCCCCTCCAAATGGTGTTTAAATGACTCTATTATGTCTTACCCAGGATAAACTCAGAAAAGAACTATCCCTGTATTTTGAGATGAAGGTATCAATCACCATACCTTATGGAATGCACATAAGGCTTTCATGTGGAGTCATTTGATTCAGTGTTGCACACAAGCGAAGAGGAAATAGACTAAGGAGGTTCAGGATCTTATTATTTCTATCCAACACCTCAAAGCTCTGATTAAATCCTCCGTCTTTCTCTCTCGCACACCTACACTGGCTAATTTTAGATGGCGTTTGCAATCTCTGTTAGCTTCCCAGCATGAGTTTTTCTTTAAATGCTTCAATTACAATGTTATGTTCACAATAGCAAAGCAGGGTCCCTCTTAGCAAAAAAATGTAATCAATCAACTGCATCATCCTGTATCGCTTATTTAACTAACAAGAATGACTATAAAGTATTAGGCCCTAGACTCATGGGCGTAGCTATAGGGGGTGCAGAGGTTGCAGTCGCTACCGGGCCCAGGAGCCTGAGGGGGCCCAAACACTCTTGTGCCACATAAGAAGACACAGGTATCATAGAAAGTACATGCTGGTCAAGTTGCACCTATGGCTGTAGGGAAGGGGTTAGGTCAAGAATTTAGCATTGAGGGATTGTTGTTTCAGTTTTTGCTTCAGGCAGCACAAAGGCAATGTGCTTCCCTGCCCTTAGCCACAAAGCACTGAGGAAAGGGGGGCCCAAGCTGAACTCTTGCACCAGGGCCCATGAGCCTTTAGCTACGCCCCTGCCTATACTTATTGCAGAACAGTTTAAACAATTTAAAAAAATTATACTGCCACCCCCTAGCCCTCCAAAGTATCTATAGATTCATTTCTCAACTCTGTTATCATCCCTAGTCTATCATCAGAACAAATACAAACTTCTACCTCCCCTGTAATGATTTTGGAGATAATTGTGGTGTTTAAAATGTTTCCAGCTAATAGAGCTCCAGGACCAGATGGACATACAAACACACATTACAAAAAAAAATCCCAGATCCTAGCCCCTAGACAATGTTTTCAGGTGGCTGCAGATGACAATTTTCCTCCAAAGATGGTTATGGAACATGTGACATTCCTCAAACCTAGAACGTGCCCAAACACCCCTGCAAATTTTCACTTTTCCCATTTTCTCTTTATTGGACTCTGACGTTAAGATACTGTGCGCAAAGATTTTCTCTACACGTCTATTACACTTTATTCTTCACCCTGATCAGGTTTGCAGCGGGCAGACTAGCATATGACACAGATGCCCACTCTCCCTGATCATCTTTGCCTTGGTGGTGGAACCCTTTGCAGAGAGCATAAGCTGTTCTCCTAATATCTTTGGCATTAGGGTCAAAAATACCACACACGCTTCAGGACTCTATGCTGACAATGTCATACTGTCATTTTTCTTCTCTGAATCTACCCTCCCAGGGCAGCATCGGATAATCAACCTATTTAGTTCGGTCTCATATTACAAACTTAATTTATCTCAAACTCAAGCCTTCACTGTTGGTGTGGATCCCACTACAAAAGGGAAACTAACCTCTAAAGACCCCTTTAGTTGACAAGATAAGCAATTTACTTACCTGGGTATCTCTCTGACGAACTCAGGAACTGATTTCTTTTCCGGTAATTATACTCCCTTATTGACCAAAATAGTTACTATGATCAGTAAATTCTCACAGGCCCTGGTCTCTTGGGCCTGTAGGGTGGCTATCATCAAGTTGATTATACTCCCTATCATTCTTTGCATCTTTCACAAGGTAATTATACCAGTACCTGTGTCCTTTTTCCAGGCATTACAACGACTGCTCACCAACTTTGTCTAGGTGGGTAGGAAGTCTGGAATCTCATTCTCCACCATGGCAAGAACCTGGCCCAAACGGGTGATCCCAGACCTAAAAAAGTATTATTCTGCAGCCATTCTCATTCAGATGAAGGACTGGTGGTTAGGCGCCATGAATAAGAGATAGGTTTTCTTACAACTTGCTGTATTCAACAGGCCTCTTATTTCCTTGTTTGAACTCCCTCCATTGGGTTTGTTGGCAGTGTCTTCCTCCCTTTTTAGTATAGATGCCTCTATTAAAGCTTGGAAACTTCTCTATCCTCACATGAGCAGTATTCCCATTTCTCCTCTAAGAGAACTCCCGGTACACTACTTAAATGTCTGGATACTAGATTTGAGATTAGATAATTGGATAAATGTGAGCATACTGAAAGTCAGACATCTATACAACTCTTTATCCCTAAACTCTTTCAAAGCATTATTCTGCAAATACTGTATCATATACTGCATGCCCTCAAAGAGATTTCTATAAATACTTCCAGATTAGGCATGCTCTTTCTACACAATCTAGAAGTGCTTTCCAGTTCCCCACACAGATTTTAAATTTCCTTTCCTCACACATGGTCTCCATCAAAAGCATCTCTCTATTCCACAATATTCTTAACTCTCCTAACACAGAAATAATACCTCTGTTTGTGCTGAGACAGGAGAAAGACCTGGGTGTGGTGCATATGGTGGATAATTGGTATAAAGCTTTTTCAATAGTTAAACAAGTATCTAGAGGCACTACTCACTGGGAAACAGTATTTAAGATCCTTCTTTGTTGGTATCTAAAGCCTGCGCATATTGCAAAGCTTAGGGCTCTTTCACACTTGTGTTTTTGTTTTCCGGCATAGAGTTCCGTCGTCGGGGCTTTATGCCAGAAAAATCCTGATCAGGATTATACCAATGCGTTCTGAATGGAGAGAAATCCGTTCAGGATGCATCAGGATGTCTTCAGTTCAGGACCGGAACGTTTTTTGGCCGGAGAAAATACCGCAGCATGCTGCGCTTTTTGCTCCGGCCAAAAATCCTGAACACTTGCCGCAAGGCCGGATCCAGAATTAATGCCCATTGAAAGGCATTAATTCGGATCCGGCCTTAAGCTAAACGTCGTTTCGGCGCATCACCGGATCCGACATTTAGCTTTTTCTAAATGGTTACCATGGCAGCCAGGACGCTAAAGTCCTGGTTGCCATGTTAAAGTGTAGTGGGGAGCGGGGGAGCAGTATACTTACCGCCCGTGTGGCTCCCGGGGCGCTCCAGAGTGAAGTCAGGGCGCCCCACGCGCATGGATCACGTGATCCATGCGCATGGGGCGCTCTGACGTCATTCTGGAGCACCCCAGGAGCCGCACGGGAGGTAAGTATACTGCTCCCCCCGCTCCCCACTACTACTATGGCAACCAGGACTTTATTAGCATCCTGGCTGCCATAGTAACACTGAAAGCATTTTGAAGACTGATCAGTCTTCAAATTCTTTCAGTTCACTTGTGTTGTTAGGGACCCGGCGAGAATTTCCGGCGACGGAAGTGCACGCCGGATCCTAACAACGCAAGTGTGAAAGAGGCCTTAGAGGGGTTGTGTCACTTCAGCAAGTGGCATTTATCATGTAGAGAAAGTTAATACAAGGCATGTGCTACTGTATCATGATTGTCCATATTGCCTCTTTTGCTGGCTGGATACATTTTTCACTACTAATTACATTTTACACTGCTCGTTTCCATGGATACGTCCACCCTGCAATCCACCAGCGGTGGTCGTGCTTGCACGCCATAGGAAAAAAGTGGTAGCCTCTCTGGTGACCGGGACCATGGGAACTCACATAGGCTGCTGCTTTTTTCTATAGTGTGCAAGCACGGTCATCACTGATGTATAGCAGGGTGGTCGTAACCATGGAAATGGGCATTGTATTAGGTGATAGAAAAATGAATCCAGATAGCAAAAGAGGCAAATGATATGGACAATTACAATACATTAGTATGTGCCTTGCATTAATGTTCTCTACATCAGTGATCCTCAACTCCAGTCCTCAGGGCCTACCAGTCATTTTTCAGAATTTCCTTAGTATTGAGCAGGTAATATAATTGGGGCCCATGCATCAGAACTTACCACATGTATTCATTCTGTGGGATATTCTCAAATTATGACCGTCAGGTGGGCCCTGGGGACTGGAGTGGAGGAACACTGTTCTACATAATAATTGCTATTTGCTGAAGTGACACAATCACTTTAACCAATCATATTCCTCTAGTTGCTGGATAAATTTTGGGCAAATTGGCACATATAAACATGTTTGTTGGGAATACCCTCTAATTTTCTTTTTTTGGAAGGTGGTCTTCCTCCTTCAATTTATAGTGGGATGTGTGATCTCTCTTTCAGAGTCTATGGAATTATACTCTGTAGCATTATCTGATCTTCCCGCGGGCATTAGAATGATATGTGGCCAATAGTGTTGAGCGAACAGTTCGAGCATCGTTCGGGTTCGTACCGAATTTTGGGGTGTCCGGGACCCGGACCCGAACCCGGACATTTTCAAAAAAGTTCGGGTTCGGGTTCGTCGTTCGGCATGTATTTAGGCGCATTTTGAAAGGCTGCAAAGCAGCCAATCAACATGCATCATACTACTTGCCCTAAGATGCCATCGCAGCCATGCCTACTATTGGCAAGGCTGTGATTGGCTGAGTGCAGCATGTGACTCAGCCTCTTTATAAGCTTGTGCGCACGTCGGGACGTGCTCACTCCCGATGTGAATAGAACAGGGATAGACGCAGCTGATGCTAGGGCGAGAATAGGCAGGGATAATTGAATAACTGGAAGCAAATTTCTCTCCTCCACCTGTGATTCATCTGAACAACTGCAGCTGAGCTGCTTTTTTGATAGGGATTGGCTATTTTTAGAGTGGCCAGAGTGATTTTTCCATCCACATGTACCTGGGCTGACCGCCGTCGCCATTTTGCGACTTGTAGTGCTGCAGCAGAAGCTGCCACAGTGTGCATTCCAAAGCTCCAAACAAGTCAGACATCTACACCTGGGATTCAGACCAATAGCGATTTAGCAGCACAGTCCAAGGCTATTTTTTTTAAAGGTTGTGCAGACCATTTTGTGGCACATGTTACTGGGCTGATAGGCGGCGGCCATCTTGGGACTAGTGCTGCAGCACAATCTCTCCCAACGTCCATTAATCACTTGTAATAGTGGTCTGTGCCATAGAAATCCTACATCAGGGACTTGGGTGTGCTTGTGTCACCCCTACTAATACCAGTCCACCTGTAATCCATACAACAACCTATAAAGAGCATGTGTTTACCCATCTATACCGTATATCTCTATACACACAAATCTGATCAACCACTAATAGTTTATCAAAAATTAAACTTTATTGAAAATCTCATTAAAAACATACAAATGGAGTCTCATATGGAACAGGGGAATACTCAGGCAGGAGACACATGGGGGAGGGAGTCAGTACATGACATGTAAAGAGTAACGCATGTTCTAATACCTTTCGCATTTGTATTATTGGTGAAAATTAAGCGCACCCTAATCTACGGCTGTAGTACACGCCCTGGAGGCGTGTTTTTGTATCATGTGACCCGTGACACCCGAGGACACCGCAAGTGTTAGCGTTTTCTTTGTGATGTAACTATGTATATATATACTGCAACCTTCCCACTGTCTCTCACTTCCCCTGACGAAGCCTTGTGGCGAAACGCGTTGGGTAGGTGTGGGGACACTGGGAAGGGGGCAGTTCATGTTCATGTATCTGATTATATACTTTCTATTCCGATTGCTTTTTACTTATTGTGTGGTCACATGTGTTCCCGCTTGCATCTAATTTATATCTGACACTATGTCTCATAATGTATTTGCATCTAACTTTGGATGGCTTTATTTGTGACCATTGTTTGATACTCTGGTTCACAATCCAACATTTTTTGCACTTTGCACTTGCACTTTATCTACATTTTGCTTGCGGCAACACGTGATCACACTGTGGAAACGTTCGATTTCATATATGAATTGTTACTCTTTACATGTCATGTACTGACTCCCTCCCCCATGTGTCTCCTGCCTGAGTATTCCCCTGTTCCATATGAGACTCCATTTGTATGTTTTTAATGAGATTTTCAATAAAGTTTAATTTTTGATAAACTATTAGTGGTTGATCAGATTTGTGTGTATAGAGATATACGGTATAGATGGGTAAACACATGCTCTTTATAGGTTGTTGTTTAAAATATATATGTGACCCTGTTTGATCCAGATCATTGGTTTTTTTTGGATTTTTTTTTTGGATTTTTTTTGGTTTTTCTGTAATCCATACAGTCAAAAGACTGAAAGTATTCCAGTGAGGGGATTTTTTTTTTATTTAAAAAAGGCCAAGTTAGTTTATCTGGCGTTCAATATACTAGATACAGTTAGGCCTGCGTTTCATACATCTGGAATTAGCAAATTAATGTGCTGGGGTTGGGAAAACATATATGTACCCATACTAGAATCTGTCAAAGAAAGCGGTACTCACATATAACAGTCATTCCATCTGTAATCCATACAGTCAAAAGACTGAAAGTATTCCAGTGAGGGAATTTTTTTTATTTAAAAAGGCCAAGTTAGTTTATCTGGCGCTCAATATACTAGATACAGTTAGGCCTGCGTTTCATACATCTGGAATTAGCAAACTAATGTGCTGGGGTTGGGAAAACATATATGTACCCATACTAGAATCTGTCAAAGAAAGCGGTACTCACATATAACAGTCATTCCATCTGTAATCCATACAGTCAAAAGACTGAAAGTATTCCAGTGAGGGAATTTTTTTTTATTTAAAAAAGGCCAAGTTAGTTTATCTGGCGTTCAATATACTAGATACAGTTAGGCCTGCGTTTCATACATCTGGAATTAGCAAATTAATGTGCTGGGGTTGGGAAAACATATATGTACCCATACTAGAATCTGTCAAAGAAAGCGGTACTCACATATAACAGTCATTCCATCTGTAATCCATACAGTCAAAAGACTGAAAGTATTCCAGTGAGGGAATTTTTTTTATTTAAAAAGGCCAAGTTAGTTTATCTGGCGCTCAATATACTAGATACAGTTAGGCTCATGCTTTCATACATCTGGAATTAGCAAACTAATGTGCTGGGGTTGGGAAAACATATATGTACCCATACTAGAATCTGTCAAAGAAAGCGGTACTCACATATAACAGTCATTCCATCTGTAATCCATACAGTCAAAAGACTGAAAAGTATTCCAGTGAGGGAATTTTTTTATTTAAAAAGGCCAAGTTAGTTTATCTGGCGTTCAATATACTAGATACAGTTAGGCCTGCGTTTCATACATCTGGAATTAGCAAACTAATGTGCTGGGGTTGGGAAAACATATATGTACCCATACTAGAATCTGTCAAAGAAAGCGGTACTCACATATAACAGTCATTCCATCTGTAATCCATACAGTCAAAAGACTGAAAGTATTCCAGTGAGGGAATTTTTTTTATTTAAAAAGGCCAAGTTAGTTTATCTGGCGCTCAATATACTAGATACAGTTAGGCCATGCGTTTCATACATCTGGAATTAGCAAATTAATGTGCTGGGGTTGGGAAAACATATATGTACCCATACTAGAATCTGTCAAAGAAAGCGGTACTCACATATAACAGTCATTCCATCTGTAATCCATACAGTCAAAAGACTGAAAGTATTCCAGTGAGGGAATTTTTTTTATTTAAAAAGGCCAAGTTAGTTTATCTGGCGCTCAATATACTAGATACAGTTAGGCCCATGCGTTTCATACATCTGGAATTAGCAAACTAATGTGCTGGGGTTGGGAAAACATATATGTACCCATACTAGAATCTGTCAAAGAAAGCGGTACTCACATATAACAAAGTCATTCCATCTGTAATCCATACAGTCAAAAGACTGAAAGTATTCCAGTGAGGGAATTTTTTTTATTTAAAAAGGCCAAGTTAGTTTATCTGGCGCTCAATATACTAGATACAGTTAGGCTCATGCTTTCATACATCTGGAATTAGCAAACTAATGTGCTGGGGTTGGGAAAACATATATGTACCCATACTAGAATCTGTCAAAGAAAGCGGTACTCACATATAACAGTCATTCCATCTGTAATCCATACAGTCAAAAGACTGAAAGTATTCCAGTGAGGGAATTTTTTTTTATTTAAAAAAGGCCAAGTTAGTTTATCTGACGCTCAATATACTAGATACAGTTAGGCCTGCGTTTCATACATCTGGAATTAGCAAACTAATGTGCTGGGGTTGGGAAAACATATATGTACCCATACTAGAATCTGTCAAAGAAAGCGGTACTCACATATAACAAGTCATTCCATCTGTAATCCATACAGTCAAAAGACTGAAAGTATTCCAGTGAGGGAATTTTTTTATTTAAAAAAGGCCAAGTTAGTTTATCTGGCGTTCAATATACTAGATACAGTTAGGCCTGCGTTTCATACATCTGGAATTAGCAAACTAATGTGCTGGGGTTGGGAAAACATATATGTACCCATACTAGAATCTGTCAAAGAAAGCGGTACTCACATATAACAGTCATTCCATCTGTAATCCATACAGTCAAAAGACTGAAAGTATTCCAGTGAGGGAATTTTTTTTTATTTAAAAAAGGCCAAGTTAGTTTATCTGGCGCTCAATATACTAGATACAGTTAGGCTCATGCTTTCATACATCTGGAATTAGCAAACTAATGTGCTGGGGTTGGGAAAACATATATGTACCCATACTAGAATCTGTCAAAGAAAGCGGTACTCACATATAACAGTCATTCCATCTGTAATCCATACAGTCAAAAGACTGAAAGTATTCCAGTGAGGGAATTTTTTTTATTTAAAAAGGCCAAGTTAGTTTATCTGGCGCTCAATATACTAGATACAGTTAGGCCTCATGCTTCATACATCTGGAATTAGCAAACTAATGTGCTGGGGTTGGGAAAACATATATGTACCCATACTAGAATCTGTCAAAGAAAGCGGTACTCACATATAACAGTCATTCCATCTGTAATCCATACAGTCAAAAGACTGAAAGTATTCCAGTGAGGGAATTTTTTTATTTAAAAAGGCCAAGTTAGTTTATCTGATGCTCAATATACTAGATACAGTTAGGCTCATGCTTTCATACATCTGGAATTAGCAAACTAATGTGCTGGGGTTGGGAAAACATATATGTACCCATACTAGAATCTGTCAAAGAAAGCGGTACTCACATATAACAGTCATTCCATCTGTAATCCATACAGTCAAAAGACTGAAAGTATTCCAGTGAGGGAATTTTTTTATTTAAAAAGGCCAAGTTAGTTTATCTGACGCTCAATATACTAGATACAGTTAGGCCTCATGCTTCATACATCTGGAATTAGCAAATTAATGTGCTGGGGTTGGGAAAACATATATGTACCCATACTAGAATCTGTCAAAGAAAGCGGTACTCACATATAACAGTCATTCCATCTGTAATCCATACAGTCAAAAGACTGAAAGTATTCCAGTGAGGGAATTTTTTTTTATTTAAAAAGGCCAAGTTAGTTTATCTGGCGCTCAATATACTAGATACAGTTAGGCCTCATGCTTTCATACATCTGGAATTAGCAAATTAATGTGCTGGGGTTGGGAAAACATATATGTACCCATACTAGAATCTGTCAAAGAAAGCGGTACTCACATATAACAGTCATTCCATCTGTAATCCATACAGTCAAAAGACTGAAAGTATTCCAGTGAGGGAATTTTTTTATTTAAAAAGGCCAAGTTAGTTTATCTGGCGCTCAATATACTAGATACAGTTAGGCCTGCATGCTTCATACATCTGGAATTAGCAAACTAATGTGCTGGGGTTGGGAAAACATATATGTACCCATACTAGAATCTGTCAAAGAAAGCGGTACTCACATATAACAGTCATTCCATCTGTAATCCATACAGTCAAAAGACTGAAAGTATTCCAGTGAGGGGATTTTGCTTATAAAAATAATATATTTCATTGTGGTGCGAGTTGAATCGCAACAATGAAGAAAAATACTATTAAGGGACGAGGACGCGGTCGTGGTGGTGTCCGTGGAGCCTCTGTTGCTGGTAGAGGACGTGGCCGTTCGGCCCCAGGCGCACACAGTAGGGAACGAACTCCCTCAACTAGCCGGCAGAATGTACCGCAATATCTCGTGGGGCCCAATGCCGCTCTTAGGATGGTAAGGCCTGAGCAGGTACAGGCATTAATCGATTGGGTGGCCGACAGTGCTTCCAGCACGTTCACCACATGGTCTTCCACCCAGTCTTCTGCGGAAAGCGCACAGGTGGCACCTGAAAACCAAGCCCATCAGTCTGTCACATCACCCCCAAGCATATCAGGGAAACGGTCTGAGCCACAAGTTATGCAGCAGTCTCTTCTTCTGTTTGAAGACTCTGCTTCCAGGGTTTCCCAGGGGCGTCCACCTAGCCCCTTCCCCAGTGGAGGAAGACATACCATGCACTGACGCACAACCACTTATGTCTCCAGATGAAGAGGACATGGGAATACCACCACAGCAGAGTCACCGCACTCTCTGATGATGACGAAACACAGGTGCCCACTGCCGCGTCTTTTGCAGTGTGCAGACTGAACAGGAGGAGGTCAGGGAGGGAGACTGGGTGGAAGACGATGCAGAGGACGATGAGGTCTTAGACCCCACATGGACTGAAGGTCGTGGCGATGACTTTCACAGTTCAGAGGAAGAGGTAGTGGTGAGACCGAGACAACAGCGAAGCCAAAGAGGGAGCAGGGGGCCAAAGCAGACGAGCCGCCGCCCCAGAGTTCGCTCTGCTACTGGACATCGCCAACAGGGACCCAGCCCCACAAAGGCAGCTTCAAAGAGTTCCCTGGCATGGCACTTCTTTAAACAATGTCCCACCGACAAGACCCGAGTGACTTGCACGCTCTGCCATCAGAGCCTGAGGCGAGGCATTAACGTTCTGAACCTCAGCACAACCTGCATGACCAGGCATCTACATGCAAAGCATGAACTGCAGTGGGGTACACACCTTAAAAACCAGGCACTCGCTGAGGCTCCCCTGCTCCCTCTACCGCTGCTGCCTCGGCTTCCGCCTCGAGAGGAATGTTGCCACCTGCCGAGCAGCAAACAGAGGATGTGCCACCGACACCACCACCACCGCCACCGCCAACTAGCGTCTCCACTATATCACACAGCAGCGCTCAGCTCTCAATATCTCAAACCTTAGAGAGGAAGCGCAAATTCCCCGAGTCACCCTCGAGCTCTTGGCCTGAACGCCAGCATTTCTAAACTGCTGGCCTTTGAAATGCTGTCATTCCGGCTGGTGGACACAGACAGCTTCAAACAGCTGATGGCCATGGCTGTCCCGCAGTATGTGGTTCCCAGCCGCCACTACTTCTCCAAGACAGCCGTGCCTTCCTGCACATGCAAGTGTCCGATAAAATCAAGTGTGCACTGCGCAACGCCATTTGTGGCAAGGTCCACCTAACCACAGATACGTGGACCAGTAAGCACGGCCAGGGACGCTATATCTCACTAACTGCACACTGGATGAATGTAGTGGCGGCTGGGCCCCGGCGGACAGTTCCTTGGCGCACGTCCTTCCGCCCCTAGGATCGCAGGGCATCATTCTCTGCCTCCTGTAGCCTCCTCCTCCTACTCGGCTTCCTCCTCCACTGCTTCCACCAGCTCATCCGGTCAGCCACACACCTTCACCACCAACTTCAGCACAGCCCGGTAAACGTCAGCAGGCCATTCTGAAACTCATATGTTTGGGGGACAGGCCCCACACCGCGCAGGAGTTGTGGCGGGGTATTGAACAACAGACCGACGAGTGGTTTCTGCCGGTGGGCCTCAAGCCAGGCCTGGTGGTATGCGATAATGGGCGAAATCTCGTGGCAGCTCTGGGACTAGCCGGTTTGACGCACATCCCTTGCCTGGCGCATGTGCTGAACTTGGTGGTGCAGAGGTTCATTCACCACTACCCCAACATGTCAGAGCTGCTGCATAAAGTGCGGGCCGTCTGTGCGCGTCCGCCTGCTCACATCCTGCCGCTGCTCGCCTGTCTGCGCTACAGCGGAACTTCGGCCTTCCCGCTCACCGCCTCATATGCGACGTGCCCACCCGGTGGAACTCCACCTTGCACATGCTGGAGAGACTGTGCGAGCAGCAGCAGGCCATAGTGGAGTTTCAGCTGCAGCACGCCGCGTCAGTCGTACTGCCGAACAGCACCACTTCACCACCAATGATTGGGCCTCCATGCGAGACCTGTGTGCCCTGCTGCGCTGTTTCGAGTACTCCACCAACATGGCCAGTGGCGATGACACTGTTATCAGCGTTACAATACCACTTCTATGTCTCCTTGAGAAAACACTTAGGGCAATGATGTTAGAGGAGGTGGCCCAGGTGGAGGAGGAGGAGGAGGATGAGGGCTCGTTTCTAACACTTTCGGGCCAGTCTGTTCGAATTGGCTCAGAGGGAGGTTTGTTTAAGCAGCAGAGGACAGGTTCACAAGTCGCCAGCCAAGGCACTGTACTGGAGGACGAGGAGGATGAGGAGGAGGAGGTGGAGGGGGACGAGGATGACGCAAGTTCACAGCGGGTGGCAGCCCAGGCCCATCACTGGTGCGTGGCTGGGGGATACGGTGGACGATGACGATACGCCTCCCACAGAGGACAGCTTGTCCTACCCATGGGTAGCCTGGCCCACATGAGCGAATATATGCTCCAATGCCTGCGCAACGACTAGCAGAGTTGCCCACGTTTTAACGTGTGCAGACTACTGGGTGGCCACCCTGCTGGATCCCCGGTATAAAGACAATGTGCCCACTTTAATTCCTGAACTGGAGCGCGACCGTAAGATGCGCGAGTACAAGCGCACGCTGATAGAGGCGCTCTTGAGAGCATTCCCACATGTCACAGGGGAACAGGTGGAAGGTGAAGGCAGAGGAGTGGCAAGAGGTCGCCAACGCAGCTGTGTCACGGCCAGCTCATCTGAGGGCAGGGTTAGCATGGCAGAAATGTGGAAAGTTTTGTCTCCACGCCACAGCTATCTGCACCGACACCTGATACGGAACGTGTTAGCAGGAGGCAGCATTTCACTAACATGGTTGAACAGTATGTCTGCACACTCCTCCACATCCTGACGGATGGTTCGGCCCCATTCAACTACTGGGTTTCGAAATTGTCCACGTGGCCAGAGTTAGCATGTTATGCCTTGAGGTGCTTTCCTGCCCGGCGGCCAGCGCTTTATCTGAACGCTGTATTCAGCACGGCAGGGGGCGCCATTACTGACAAGCGCAGCCGCCTGTCCACAGCCAACGTGGACAAGCTGACCTTCATAAAGATGAACCAGGCATGGATCCCACAGGACCTGTCCCTCCCTTGTGCAGAGTAGTCCTTATTAACTGCCTAAAACATGTCTTGTTGTGCTACGGGCCACTTCTTTATTTGATACAAATTTTATGAAACCCACAGTTGAATGAAACTCTTCTCTGTCTGGGCGCCGGGCCCAACCAGATGAAAGTGGCCGGTTAAACTAACGGGTGACATGAAGCCATAACCTCTGCCATGCTACCTCTGTCTTCTGTCTGGGTGCTGAGGCCTAAGTCAAATAAAGCGGTCTTCTGCTGTGCTGGGGGATATGAAGCTAATCTCTGACCTCTCTCTCTGTCTGGGTCCAAAGGCCTAAATCACTGAAAGAGGCCTTCTCCTGTGGTGTGTGATATGATGCCAGAATATGTGCTGTGGGCCTCTCTCCTCTTCCTGGGTGCAGGGGTCAAATAAACTAAATTGTGGCCTACTCCTGTGGTGGTTGATATGATGCCTGATTCTCTGATGTGGAACCTCTCTCCTCTGTTTGGGTGAAGGGGTCAAAGTCTTTCAAAGTCGCTTCTCCTGTGCTGATTGATATGAAGCTGATATGGTTGTGCCTATCTCGACATGGTTGCCGGGTCCCATTAAATTGGTGGCCTACTCCTGTGGTGGGTGATCTAAATGCCTGATTCTCTGCTTTGAAACCTCTCCTCCGTCCGGGTGTAGGGGTCAAAGTCTGTCAAAGTCGCCTTCTCCTGTGCTGATTGATATAAAGCTGATATGCTTGTGCCATCTCGACATGGCTGCCGGGGTCTGATTCAATGGTGGCCTACTCCTGTGGTGGGTGATCTAGATGCCTGATTCTCTGCTGTGTAACCTCTCTCCTCCGTCTGGGTGTAGGGGTCAAAGTAACTCAAATGGTGGCCTACTCCTGTGGTGGGTGATATGATGCCAGAATATGTGCTGTGGGGCCTCTCTCCTCTTCCTGGGTGCAGGGGTCAAAGTAACTCAATGGTGGCTTCTCCTGTGGTGGCTGATATGATGCCAGAATATGTGCTGTGGGGCCTCTCTCCTCTTCCTGGGTGCAGGGGTCAAAGTAACTAAATGGTGGCTTCTCCTGTGGTGGTTGATATGATGCCTGATTCTCTGCTGTGAAACCTCTCTCCTCCATCTGGGTGTAGGGGTCAAAGTCTTTCAAAGTCGCCTTCTCCTGTGCTGATTGATATAAAGCTGATGGTTGTGCCATCTGACATGGTTGCCAGGGTCTGATTCAATGGGGCCTACTCCTGTGGTGGGTGATCTAAATGCCTGATTCTCTGCTGTGAAACCTCTCTCCTCCGTCTGGGTGTAGGGGTCAAAGTCTTTCAAAGTCGCCTTCTCCTGTGCTGATTGATATGAAGCTGATGGTTGTGCCATCTGACATGGTTGCCGGGGTCCCATTAAATTGGGGCCTACTCCTGTGGTGGGTGATCTAAATGCCTGATTCTCTGCTGTGTAACCTCTCTCCTCCGTCTGGGTGTAGGGGTCAAAGCAACTAAATGGTGGCCTACTCCTGTGGTGGGTGATATGATGCCTGATTCTCTGCTGTGGGACCTCTCCTCTGTCTGGGTGCAGAGGTCTAAAGTAACTGAAATGGTGGCCTTCTCCTGTGGTGGGTGATATGATGCCAGAATATGTGCTGTGGGGCCTCTCTCCTCTTCCTGGGTGCAGGGGTCAAAGTAACTCAATGGTGGCTTCTCCTGTGGTGGCTGATATGATGCCAGAATATGTGCTGTGGTGCCTCTCTCCTCTTCCTGGGTGAAGGGGTCAAAGTAACTAAATGGTGGCTTCTCCTGTGGTGGTTGATATGATGCCTGATTCTCTGCTGTGAAACCTCTCTCCTCCATCTGGGTGTAGGGGTCAAAGTCTTTCAAAGTCGCCTTCTCCTGTGCTGATTGATATAAAGCTGATGCTTGTGCCATCTGACATGGTTGCCGGGGTCTGATTCAATGGTGGCCTACTCCTGTGGTGGGTGATCTAAATGCCTGATTCTCTGCTGTGTAACCTCTCTCCTCCGTCTGGGTGTAGGGGTCAAAGTAACTAAATGGTGGCCTACTCCTGTGGTGGGTGATATGATGCCAGAATATGTGCTGTGGGGCCTCTCCTCTTCCTGGGTGCAGGGGTCAAAGTAACTCAATGGTGGCTTCTCCTGTGGTGGCTGATATGATGCCAGAATATGTGCTGTGGTGCCTCTCTTCTCTGTCCTGGGTCCAAAGGTCAAATCACTGAAAGAGGCCTTCTCCTGTGGTGGTTGATATGATGCCTGAATATGTGCTGTGGTGCCTCTCTCCTCTTCCTGGGTGCAGGGTCAAAGTAACTCAATGGTGGCTTCTCCTGTGGTGGCTGATATGATGCCAGAATATGTGCTGTGGGCCTCTCTCCTCTCCTGGGTGCAGGGGTCAAAGTAACTCAATGGTGGCTTACTCCTGTGGTGGCTGATATGATGCCAGAATATGTGCTGTGGTGCCTCTCTCCTCTTCCTGGGTGCAGGGGTCAAAGTAACTCAATGGTGGCTTCTCCTGTGGTGGTTAGATATGATGCCAGAATATGTGCTGTGGGGCCTCTCTCTCTTCCTGGGTGCAGGGGTCAAAGTAACTCAATGGTGGCTTCTCCTGTGGTGGCTGATATGATGCCAGAATATGTGCTGTGGTGCCTCTCTCCTCTGTCTGGGTCCAAAGGCCTAAATCACTGAAAGAGGCCTTCTCCTGTGGTGTGTGATATGATGCCTGAATATGTGCTGTGGTGCCTCTCTCCTCTTCCTGGGTGCGGGGGTCAAAGTAATTCAATGGTGGCTTCTCCTGTGGTGGCTGATATGATGCCAGAATATGTGCTGTGGGGCCTCTCTCCTCTTCCTGGGTGCAGGGGTCAAAGTAACTCAATGGTGGCTTCTCCTGTGGTGGTTAGTATGATGCCAGAATATGTGCTGTGGGGCCTCTCTCCTCTTCCTGGGTGCAGGGTCAAAGTAACTCAATGGTGGCTTCTCCTGTGGTGGCTGATATGATGCCAGAATATGTGCTGTGGGGCCTCTCTCCTCTTCCTGGGTGCAGGGGTCAAAGTAACTAAATGGTGGCTTCTCCTGTGGTGGTTGATATGATGCCTGATTCTCTGCTGTGAAACCTCTCTCCTCCATCTGGGTGTAGGGGTCAAAGTCTTTCAAAGTCGCCTTCTCCTGTGCTGATTGATATAAAGCTGATGGTTGTGCCATCTGACATGGTTGCCAGGGTCTGATTCAATGGGGGCCTACTCCTGTGGTGGGTGATCTAAATGCCTGATTCTCTGCTGTGAAACCTCTCTCCTCCGTCTGGGTGTAGGGGTCAAAGTCTTTCAAAGTCGCCTTCTCCTGTTCTGATTGATATGAAGCTGATGGTTGTGCCATCTGACATGGTTGCCGGGGTCCCATTAAATTGGGGCCTACTCCTGTGGTGGGTGATCTAAATGCCTGATTCTCTGCTGTGTAACCTCTCTCCTCCGTCTGGGTGTAGGGGTCAAAGTAACTAAATGGTGGCCTACTCCTGTGGTGGGTGATATGATGCCAGAATATGTGCTGTGGGGCCTCTCTCCTCTTCCTGGGTGCAGGGGTCAAAGTAACTCAATGGTGTCTTCTCCTGTGGTGGCTGATATGATGCCAGAATATGTGCTGTGGTGCCTCTCTCCTCTTCCTGGGTGAAGGGGTCAAAGTAACTAAATGGTGGCTTCTCCTGTGGTGGTTGATATGATGCCTGATTCTCTGCTGTGAAACCTCTCTCCTCCATCTGGGTGTAGGGGTCAAAGTCTTTCAAAGTCGCCTTCTCCTCTGCTGATTGATATAAAGCTTATGCTTGTGCCATCTGACATGGTTGCCGGGGTCTGATTCAATGGTGGCCTACTCCTGTGGTGGGTGATCTAAATGCCTGATTCTCTGCTGTGTAACCTCTCTCCTCCGTCTGGGTGTAGGGGGTCAAAGTAACTAAATGGTGGCCTACTCCTGTGGTGGGTGATATGATGCCAGAATATGTGCTGTGGGGCCTCTCTCCTCTTCCTGGGTGCAGGGGTCAAAGTAACTCAATGGTGGCTTCTCCTGTGGTGGCTGATATGATGCCAGAATATGTGCTGTGGTGCCTCTCTCCTCTGTCTGGGTCCAAAGGCCTAAATCACTGAAAGAGGCCTTCTCCTGTGGTGTGTGATATGATGCCAGAATATGTGCTGTGGTGCCTCTCTCCTCTTCCTGGGTGCGGGGGTCAAAGTAACTCAATGGTGGCTTCTCCTGTGGTGGCTGATATGATGCCAGAATATGTGCTGGGGCCTCTCCCCTTCCTGGGTGCAGGGGTCAAAGTAACTCAATGGTGGCTTCTCCTGTGGTGGTTAGTATGATACCAGAATATGTGCTGTGGGGCCTCTCTCCTCTTCCTGGGTGCAGGGGTCAAAGTAACTCAATGGTGGCTTCTCCTGTGGTGGCTGATATGATGCCAGAATATGTGCTGTGGGGCCTCTCTCCTCTTCCTGGGTGCAGGGGTCAAAGTAACTAAATGGTGGCTTCTCCTGTGGTGGTTGATATGATGCCTGATTCTCTGCTGTGTAACCTCTCTCCTCCGTCTGGGTGTAGGGGTCAAAGTAACTAAATGGTGGCCTACTCCTGTGGTGGGTGATATGATGCCTGGTTCTCTGCTGTGGGACCTCTCTCCTTTGTCTGGGTGCTGTGGTCAAAATAATAGTAAGTGACCTTCTCCATTGGTGGGTGACTTGAAGCCTGATTCTGTGCTATGGGACCTCACTCCAATTAATATTGTTTAATTTTTATTTATTTTATGTTAACTCATCATTTCCCTATCTACATTTGTTTGCAGGGGATTTAACTACATTTTGCTGCCTTTTGCAGCCCTCTAGCCCTTTCCGGGTGTGTTTTTCAGCCTTTTTAGTGCCCAAAAGTTCGGGTCCCCATTGACTTCTATGGGGTTCGGGTTCGGGATGAAGTTCGGGTCGAGTTCGGATCCCGAACCCGAACATTTTTCGAAAGTTCGGCCGAACTCGTCGAACCCGAACATCCAGGTGTTCGCTCAACTCTAGTGGCCAAGTAATCATAGCTGCAAGCGTAATGGTTGCTAAATCCTGGAAATCTAGTTCCGCCTTAACCATTAATTAAGGCTGAGCTAGATTTGGTCTCTACAGTTCAGTCAAATTATATGCTGGAGAGGTTTTTTGCGGTGCATACTCACTCTCACAAAGGTTTCCATTCTAAGTGGGCGCTGTGGGAGCGTTTCTCAAAATCTTGATCTTTATGTATTGATCTGAATGGAAAGAGGGCTACTACTACTAAGACTATATCAAGATCCATCAATATGCAGATGATACTGTCTTTCTGGAGCATGACGTTACTTAGTTACACTTTGTTGCCTTCCTATAAGCATTATTATACTATGTACATATTTTGACTTTAGGTAGGATCCCTGTGTGGACTTTGCTTTTTCAATAAAAAGCAAAGTTAAAAAAAATATAATATCAGACATTAATGATCACTTATACCATGTTTTAATTATTTCCTATTCATCACATTTACAGTATATGTTATTTCTTTATGATTGTCTTGTTCATTTAGGTAGAAATACAGCAAAGGGTCACTGAACAAGAACTTTATGTGGACCCATCTGGTTTATGAAGGGACCGGACGATTGTTTAGCACGTATGCAATCCAGACCCCAGTTTGGCAGTGGTGATCAGAACATGTGAAAGATGAGGTAAAGGGTTTTGCTGTCATGACAAGCTGGCTGTAAAGCTACAGATGAGTTATCGGTGGCCTTGGCTTGGTACATGCCTTCTGTTTAAATATCCAGATAATTGCACAACATTACTGAATAATGCCAGGAGTCTGACTATATAACATTGGGAGTTTTAACTCCTCGGATATAATCATTTTATCTCACCATGTACAGTAGATATATGAGCTGGAGAGCAGATCATAAGCAAAAGGGTAGTGCATATTGTTCTTCCAGTCTCTAAAAAGAATGCTGCAATATGTTCAAAACTTTGTATAACTGTTGCTAGGAGTAGAAATGTCATGTATGAGAAATGAGAGTTTTGTTACCATTCATACAAAATGAAACTCAGTGGCTGTGTACAAGAAAGAAGATATTATCCAGATATTTGGACTCTTGAAAAAGGCAGGTTGTCAACATCTGACTTTTTCCTGACATTTTTTTTACAACGGTGAACTCTTATATGCATTTATCTTACTGTATTTGACATTATATAAATGCAGTTGTCAGGGAGAGCAAATGTAATTCAATAAATGGAGCTCACTAAGTATATATATATATATATATATATATATAAATATATATACATATTGTGGTAAGTGCAGGGTGCCATCATGGATGGCAGATACGTGTCACCGAGGTTCCTGGCCAAGATTATAATGTTAATGTGGCCTTTCTTTAGGACCTTTAAAGCATCAATATCATTTGAGGATGTGACTCTTGGCATTCCCCCCTCCTCCTTCCCTGTTCACAGTGCAGCCTTTTCATTGTTGACATCAGTTTTGGTGCCTGCAGCATGCCTCCCAAGAGTCCCTCTTTTTTACCCAAGTCCCTCTGTCTCTCTTTTTGACCTGTGGAATGTATGAATAACTGTACATTTTACCATTTACTAAACTTCTCCTTGCTAAACTATCTGTATGGTTTCTACCTGTTTTATTAGACCATAACTTCATTATTTAGTGCAATTGGGACCTTAAAATATCTATAAACTGTTGATTTATTATATGCCAATATTGAAATGGATATTGAAGCACAGTAAAAAAAAAAAATGTCCCAGGGTCTCTAAATATGCTGTAAAAAAATAAAAAGGACTTATACTCAATAGTGATGAGCGAGCATGTGCTCGAGCGAAATTCTCGAGTCTCTGCCCCGCACGCTTCGCAGGTTTTAATCAGACAATAATGGTGCAGGTAAGTACTGCCCCCACTGCAATGCCAGTGGCCATGTTGGCTGCTGACATTACAGTGATTGGCTGGCCGTAACGTGTCATTGGGTGCTATATAGCACCCAATGACACATGTTCGGTTCATTTGTAGACAGGGAGAGCATCGGTAGGAAGGGAAAGACAGAGCAGGGAGCAAATTTCAGCGATTTTAGTTAGAGAAAGCTTTTGAAAGATCCAAAAGTCCTTTTAAGGACTACTGTGTGTGTGTTTTAGATCAACAATAGAGATGTCCCGAACTATTCGGCGGCGAACAGTTCCCGGCGAACATCGCATGTTCGCGTTCGCCGCGGCGGGTAAACATATGCAATGTTCGGTCCGCCGCTATACATCATCATTGAGCAAACTTTGACCCTGTACCTCACAGTCAGCAGACACATTCCAGCCAATCAGCATACCCTCCCTCCCAGACCCTCCCATCTCCTATCAAAAAGCAAGGACAGCATCCATCTTAGATTCATTCTGAAGCTGCAGTGTTAGGCCTCTTTCACACAGGCGTCATGTTTGACTCCCAGATAAGAGGCAGGTGCGTTGCGGGCAAATGACGTCACTGAGCTCATCACATGGTCCAATGTGATTGGACCATGTGATGTGACGTCACCACAGGTCCTTTAGCTGGCAGCTAATGAATGAAGAAGAGATCGCAACTACGCAATCAAGTGGATAAGGTGAGTTTATTATTTTTTAATTTTTAACCCCTTAATGCACATTTTACTAAGCATTCTGTAGTGAGAATGCTATTATTTTCCCTTATAACCATGTTATAAGGGAAAATAATAAAGACCGGGTCCTGTCTCTTAGGAACCTTGCGGTAAAATCGCACTGCATCCGCACTTGATTGCGGATGCTTGTGATCTTCCCACAGCCCCATTCACTTCTATGGGGCCTCCGTTGCGTGAAAAACGCAGAATATAGAACATACCGCGATTTTCACGCAACGCAAAAGTGATGTGGGAAAATCACTGCTCATATGCACAGCCCCATAGAAATGAATGAGTCAGGATTCATTGCAGGTGCAATGCGTCCACCTCACGCATTGCACCTGCATGGAAAGCTCACCCATATGAAAGAGGCCTTAGTTAGAGCAGGGAGAGTGCTGCTGCTGCTCAATTAATGGGGAAAGCGTTAGATAGGCCAGTGTTCTGTGACCACCCAAGTCCTCAAAAACTCATCTGCTGTAAGGACAGCAGTACATAGGGCTGGTACATCTGCTTTTATTAATTTTTTCCTATATATATATTGCAGTTGCCTGCCCGTGTGTAAGAGGCCGCAGGCCCACAGACTGTACTCTGTGCACACCACTCATATAGGGTGGCACAGTACCTTGCAGATAAAAAAGTCATTTAATTTTTACCCCTTAATATAATTGCAGTTGCCTGCCCGTGTGTGTCAGGCCCACTGACTGCACTGTGCCCACCACTCATATCGGGTGGCACAGTACCTTGCAGATAAAAAAGTAATTTAATTTTTGCCCCTTTAATATAATTGCAGTTGTTTGTCCAGTGTGTGTCAAGCCCACAGACTTTACTGTGCCCACTGCCAGTGCCCACCACTCATATTGGGTGGCACAGTACCTTGCAGATAAAAAAGTCATTTAATTTTTACCCTTTAATATAATTGCAGTTGCCTGCCAGTGTGTGTCAGGCCTACTGACTGTACTGTGCCCACTGTCCACCACTCATATAGAGTGGCACAGTACCTTGCACGCATAGTACCACTAATCTAAAAAAAATGACAGGCAGAGGCAGGCCACCCCGCAGGGGCCGTCGTGGTCGTAGTGCTGTGATTTCCATTGGCCCTAGAATAATGCTCAGTGTTCAGAGGCCACGTACCCTGAACTCGAAAAATTCTAAGTACATAGTTGACTGGCTTACACAGGACACCTAAACTTCTACAGCTTCTGCTTGGAACCTTGACGCTCCATCCTCCTCCAGCTCAGCTTTGGGCACATCTCAAGTAAGGCCTCTTTCACACTTGCGTTCTGAGGATCCGGCGGGCACTTCCGTCCCGCCGGATCCGTCAGAACGCAAGTGGACTGACAGCATTTGAAGACTGATCAGTATCCTGATAAGTCTTCAATATGCTTTCACTGTTACCATGGCAGCCAGGACGCTACTGGAGTCCTGGCTGCCATGGTACTCAGCAGCAGTGTACTCACCTGCGCTGCGGTGGCCGGGCGCTCCTTAATGACGTCACAGGTCATAATGGAGCACCCGGCGGCCGCAGCGCAGGTAAGTACACTGCTGGGTTGTACTTACCATGGCAGCCAGGACTCTAGTAGCGTCCTGGCTGCCATGGTAACCGATCGGAGCCCCAGCTTACACTGGGGCCCCGATCGGAATGGCTGCTGCGCATGCGCAGCGCTAAACGTCGGATCCGGCAATGCGCCGAATCAACATTTAGCTTAATGCCGGATCCAGAATAATGCTCTACAATGGGCATTCATTCCAGATTCGGCATTGCGGCATGTCTTCCTGCTTTTTGGACGGAGACAAATCCGCAGCATGCTACGGTTTTGTCAACGTCCAAAAAACGTTGACATACTGAACGGATGACATCCTGATGCATCCTGAACGGATTTCTCTCCATTCAGGATGCATTTGGATTATCCTGATGAGTTTCTTTCCGTCCTAGAGCCCCGACGACGGAACTCTAGGACGGAAAGAAACACCGCTAGTGTGAAAGAGCCCTTACCACTCGCCCACCCGCAGCCGCCACCACGACACTAACACCACAGCCGCGTCACTTGATCTGTCAGAGGAGTTATTTACACATCAGTTGGAAGAAATGAGTGATGCGCAATCATTATTGCCAGAGGATGTAGATAACAGGGATATGTCTCAGTCAGGCAGCATTACACACATGGATGTACGGTGTGATGATGATGATGTTGTACCTGCTGCTGCTTTCTTTGCTGAGTTGTCAGATACAAGTGAAGCGGTTGATGATGACGATGTGTCCATGGATGTCACGTGGGTGCCTGCTCGAAGAGAAGAAGAAAAGAGTGAAAGTTCAGATGGGGAGACAGAGAGGATGAGGAGACAAGTTGAAAGCAGGGGGAGGTCGTCGCAAGGAGCTAGTGGCACAGTCAGACAGCATGTATCGGCACCCGGGGTCAGCTAGACAGCACACCAATCAACACATGCAGTTGCCACCACCAGAATGCCGTCATTGCAAAGCTCAGCAGTGTGGCATTTTTTTTGTGTGTCTGCCTCTGATAAAAGCAATGCCATTTGCAACCTGTGCCAAAATAAACGTCGTGGGAAGTCCAACACCCACCTAGGTACAATTGCTTTGCGAAGGCACATGATCTCACATCACAAACGCCATTGGGATCAACACATGTGTACAAGCAGCACACAAACTCAAAACCACCATCCTCCTCCTGGTCCAGCATCTTCAGCCACTTCAACCACTGCTGTCCTCCTTGCCCCCTCTCAACCACCCGCCACTCCGCCTCTCCCCTTCAGCAGTTCCATCTCATCTGCCCACAGTCAGGTGTCTGTTAAGGAAATGTTTGAGCGTAAGAAGCCAATGTCACAGAGTCACCCCCTTGCCCGGCGACTGACAGCTGGCTTGACGAAACTATTAGCCCGCCAGCTTTTACCATACAAGCTGGTGGAATCTGAGGCCTTCAAAAAATTTGTAGTTATTGGGACATCACAGTGGAAGGTACCCGGCCGAAACTTTTTTTTCACAAAAGGCAATCCCCAACCTGTACTCTATTGTGGAAAAGGAAGTCATGGCCTGTCTGGCACACAGTGTTGGGGCAAGGGTCCATCTGACCAATGGCACCTGGTCTGCAAAGCACAGTCAGGGCAGGTATATCACGTACACTGTGCATTGGGTAAACCTGCCAATGCGTGGCTCTGCAGCGGAGTTGGTGACACCACCACGACTTGCAGGCAGGCCTGCTGCCACCTCCTCTACTCCTCCTACTCCATCCTCTTCGCTAACCTCCTCGGCTGAGTCCTCTTCTGCTGCTGCGTCTTGCTCCACATCAACTGCACCCCCCCAGCTCCCCAGGGGCTATTCCACATCCCGGATACGATAGTGTCACGCCGCCTTGGGGTTGACTTGCCTCAAAGCAGAGAGTCACACCGGACCAGCACTCCTGTCCACCCTGAACGCACAGGTGGATCAGTGGCTGACCCCGCACCAACTGGAGATCGACAAAGTGGTGTGTGACACCAGAAGCAATCTGTTGGCGGCATTGATTTTGGGCAAGTTGACACATGTGCCGTGCATGGTGCATGTGTTGAATCTGATCGTACAACGCTTTGTGTATAAGTACCCAGGCTTACAGGACGTCCTCAAGCAGGCCAGGAAAGTGTGTGGCCATTTCAGGCGTTCCTACATGGCCATGGCGCACTTTTCCGATATTCAGCGGCAAAACAACATGCCAGTGAGGCGCTTAATTTGCAACAGCCCGATACGTTGGAATTCGACACTCCTAATGTTCGACCGCCTGCTCCAACAAGAAATAGCCGTTAACGAGTATTTGTATGACCGGGGTGCTAGGACAGCCTCTGCAGAGCTGGGTATTTTTTTGCCAAGTTACTGGACGCTCATGCGCAATGCCTGTAGGCTCATGCGCATGCACAGTGATCGAAGCGGACCGAGCATGGGTCTTTTTCCATCTCCCGGTTCCAAAAATCTATTTACTACACCGGCCCTGGCCCTGATAAGGGACAAAACAGAGATTAAATTGATAGTAATAGTACTTAGTTAACACTAGTTGCATTGGTGGCAAATTCCATTGCAAGTGCCTAAAATTAGAAGGAAGCGGACAGAGCAAGCTTTTTTCTCTATCTCCCCAAGCAAGGATTCAATTCAATACACGTCCCCTGATAGGGGACTTAACAACGATTAAAATGGTAAGAATAGTAGTTCACACTATTTGTATTGGTGGCACAGTACATTGCGCGGCGCACGCGCAGTGCCCCAAATTGGAAGTAAGAGGACCGACCAATCATCTTTTTCCATCTCCCAGTTCCTAAAATCTATTCGATACATGTTCCTTGATAGGGGATGTAACAGGGATTAAACTGATAGGAATAGTACTACTTAACACACCACTCATATAGGGTGGCACAGTACATTGCAAGGTGCACGTGCAGTTCCCCAAATTGGAAGAAAGAGGACCGAGCAATTATCTTTTTACCATCTCCCGGTTCCTAAAATCTATTCCATACACCTGCCCCTGATAGGGGACAAAACAGAGATTAAACTGCTAAAACCAGATTTTTTTAATTTAAAAAATAGAGAACAGCCTCTGCAGATCTGGGTATTTTTTGGCCGCATTACTGAGTGCTCATCCACAATGGCTGTAGGTTCATGCGTCCTTTTGCGGAGTGGACAGTAAAACAATATGCGCCACATATACAGACAAAAACATTAATATGAAGAAGGCGAGCACAAAGAGATAGGGAAGTAAGCTTGATGCTGATAGTGCAAGCAGAGGCCATGGCCCTGGGCGCAATGAACCTGTGCCTGCTGCCAGTGCACCACAAAAAACAAAAAAGCCCCCCTTACCCAGCTTTATGTCCAACTTAGCTGGGCGTCGCAGGACAACACTGTCCAAGTCGGACCAGTGCGAACAGGTGGTCAGTTGGATTGCAGAAGATAATGTTTCCAGTCGGTTAAGCACCACCCTCTCTTCCACTAAGTCCAGTTTCTGTAGCCAAGAGTCTGGTCAACCAAATCCTCACTCTGATCCTCCTTCCTCCCACCATGTCGAGTCTGGCGAAACAAGTGATCCCACACTCGGATATTCACTTGACCTCTTTTCACCGCCAGTACTTGGTTTGTCTCTCTCGCCAAGCATGCTTGAAGAGGTACCTGAGATATTGTGCCCTGATTCCCAACCTATTGAGCCTTCACAGTCTTAAGAAGATGACGGTAGTGAACGGCAATCATTTGTTCACGAGGTGTATGATGATTAGACACAGTTGGCTATCACCGAGGTTGTGGTTAGGTCAAGTCAGGAGGATGAGCAGTGTGAGGATGTGGAAGAGGAGGTGGTGGACGATGAGGTCACTGACCCAACACGGGAAGGTGAAAAGCTGAGTGAGGACAGCAGCACAGAGGGGGATGGATCCGCAGCACCGCAACAGTCTGGAAGAGGCAGGTTGCAAAAGGGAGAAGTCGGCCCACACCAAACAGGCCTGCAGCCATGACACGGAGCACCCCCATGCGTAAATCTACCTTGCCAAGGGGTAGGTGTTCCATAGTATGGCACTTTTTTGAGGACAGTGTAGTCGAAAAAAGAGTGGTAGTTTCCAACCTGTTACGTACCAAAATGAGCCGGGGCGTGAACACAAGCAACCTCACCACCACCAGCATGATCCGCCACATGGCATCCAAACACCTAATAAGTGGGCCAAATGCTTGGCTCCACAATCTGGGTCTGCGGGTCACACTACTGCCTCCTCTTACCCTGTGTTACGCACTGCTGGCCAATCTCCTGTCGAAGGAGCAGGCACGAATGCTCCTCACTCTGCACCTGGACTTTTGCATGAACTGTCAGCAAAAACATCCACTTCCCTGTCCCAGCTCAGTGTCCAAATGTACATAACACAGGCATTTGAACGCAAGTGCAAATACCCAACCACCCACAAGCCATAGCCCTAAATGCGCAACTTTCGAAATTACTGGCCCTTGAAATTTTGCCATTTAGGCTTGTAGACACTGAGGCCTTCTTCAGCCTGATGTCGGCGGCCGTCCCTCGGTACGCAGTCCCCAGGCGCCACTAATTTTCACAGTGTGCCATGCCTGCCTTACACCAGCATGTGTCCCAGAACATCACCCATCAGGGTCTCTGCCAGCAGCTATGTTACTGGCTCCAACCCCCACTTCTCCTCCTCTGCCGCCTCCTCCTCCACTTCCACCTCCAAAAGCAGTCAGCCATCAGTCGCTAGCTGGAAGCAGAGTAGCACTGCTGTGGGTAAGCGTCAACAGGCTGTGCTGAAGCTGATCTGCTTAGGGGACAAACAGCACACTGCCGCAGACCTGCGGCAGGGTAAAAGGGACCAGACTGAGCTGAGGCTCTCGCCACTCAACCTATAACCAGGCATGGTTGTGTCTGACAATGGCCGTAACTTGGTGGTGGCTTTGTAGCTCGGCAACCTGACACACATCCCATGCCTAGCCCACGTCTTAAACTTAGTGTTTCAGCGGTTTATAAAAATCTTCCCTAATTTTGCAGAGCTACTATTGAAGGCACGCCACGTGTGTGCCCATTTCAACAAGTTGTCCACAGCTTCAGCCGGTCTGTACACGCAGCAGCAGCGCTTGCGGCTTCCAGCTCACCGACTGTTGTGCGACGTGAGCATGCGCTTGAACTCTACATTCGTCATGTTGGCCAGGCTTTGCAAGCAGCAGAGGGCAGTTGTCGAATACCAGCTGAAACATGGTTGTCGCCTTTCCAGTCAACTGCCACTATTCACAAGCGAATAGTGGCAAGCTGTGGACAACCATTTCCACAAGTTGTCCACAGCTTCAGCCGGTCTGTACACGCAGCAGCAGCGCTTGCGGCTTCCAGCTCACCGACTGTTGTGCGACGTGAGCATGCGCTTGAACTCTACGTTCGTCATGTTGGCCAGGCTTTGTGAGCAGCAGAGGGCAGTTGTCGAATACCAGCTGAAACATGGTTGTCGCCTTTCCAGTCAACTGCCACTATTCACAAGCGAGGAGTGGGCATTGATGTCAGACCTCTGTGAGGTTTCAAAAAACTTTGATGAATCTACACAGATGGTAAGTGGTGATAAGGCTATTATCAGCATAACCATCCTACTGCTGTGTCTACTGAAACGATTGCTGCTCACAATTTATGACGACGCTTTGAATGTGGCAGATAAGGAAATGGGGGAGAACATTACACAGGTTGATAGCCAGACCACCCACAGTTTGTCTTCTTAGCTCGAATTGGGCCATGAAGAGGAGGAGGAGCAGCTGGAGACAGTTGCCTCTGCTACAGAGTATAGTACCCATGGAACTTTAATTCCATCTGTTCAGTGTGGATGGGGAGAGGAAGAGGAGGAGGAGAAGGAGGATGCGGGGATGGAGAGTAAGGGCTCTTTCACACTAGCGTTTTTGTTTTACGGCATAGAGATCCATCGTCGGGTCTCTATGCCGGAAAAATCCTGATCAGGATTATCCCAATGCATTCTGAATGGAGAGAAATCCGTTCAGAATGCATCAGGATGTCTTCAGTTCAGGACCGGAACGTTGTTTGGCCGGAGAAAATACCGCAGCATGCTGCGCTTTTTGCTCCGGCCAAAAATCCTGAACACTTGCCGCAAGGCCGGATCCAGAATTAATGCCCATTGAAAGGCATTAATCCGGATCCGGCCTTAAGCTAAACGTCGTTTCGGCGCATCGCCGGATCCGACGTTTAGCTTTTTCTCAATTGTTACCACGGCAGCCAGGACGCTAAAGTCCTGGTTGCCATGTTAAAGTGTAGTGGGGAGCGGGGGAGCAGTATACTTACCATCCGTGCGGCTCCCGGGGCGCTCCACAGTGACGTCAGGGCGCCCTACACGCGTGGATCACGTGATCGCATGGATCACGTGATCCATGCGCATGGGGCGCTCTGACGTCATTCTGGAGCGCCCCGGGAGCCGCACGGACGGTAAGTATACCACTCCCCCACTCCCCACTACTACTATGGCAACCAGGACTTTAATAGCGTCCTGGCTGCCATAGTAACGCTGAAAGCATACTGAAGACTGATCCGTCTTCAAATGCTTTCAGGTCACTTGCGTTGTTACGGATCCGGCGGGCACTTCCGGCAAATGGAGTACACAACGGATCCGGACAACGCAAGTGTGAAAGAGGCCTTATTCTGATGTTGGCATCGACGTCTTGCCTGTTGGTACTCTGTCACACACGGCTGACTTCATTTTAGGCTGCCTTTCCCACGACCCTCGCGTTATAAGTATTTTTAGATAACACAGATTACTGGGTGTTCACCCTTCTCGACCACCACTACAAAGAGAACTTCTCATCTCTCATTCCTGTGGTAGAGCAGGACGAGTAAAACAATGCAATACCAAAAGGTACTTATTGACAGATTGCTCCAAAATTTTCCATCTGTGGCCGGCAGAGTCCGTACTTCATTAGGCAACCGAGGAAGGGAGAGAAGGGGAACACACAGCAGTTCCAACAAAGGCAGCGCAACACTCTCCAAGGCATGGGACACTTTCATGACACCCCGCCAGCAACCACACCCTGAAGCGCAGCCTAGTGGCATAAGGAGGGAAAAGTTTTGGAAGATGGTGAAAGAAATACATTGCAGACCATGTCAGCATCCTAAATGATCCATCAGTGCCTTACAACTACTGGGTGTCCAAGCTGGACACGTGGCACAAACTTGCGCTCTACGCCTTGGAGGTGATGGCCTGCCCTTCTGCTAGTGTTTTGTCTGAGCATGTATTTAGTGCTGCTGGTGGCATTATAACTGATAAGCGTATCCGCTTGTCCACTGACAATGCTGACAGGTTGACTCAGATAAAAATGAACAAGGCCTGGATTGCCCCTGACTTCTCCACTCCACTAGAGGAGAGCTGAGCTGATGATGAACATAAAGGCAATTTCAATGTATTGTTTATAATGTACTCAGTCTACTGTAGTATATTCCCATGCACCTTTTCCACCACAAAAAGTGTATATGGTTAAATCTTGTTTTCTCCTCCTCATCATCCAGATTGTATATATTCCTTCCAGTACAATTTTTAAAGAGGGTCAGCTCACCAGCAGGCCCTCAACTATAATATTTTAAAGGGTCAGCTCTCCAGCAGGTCCTCACCTATAATGTTTTAGAGGGTCAGCTCACCAGCAGGCCTCGACCATAATGTTATAGAGAGTCTGCTCAGCAGCAGCCCCTAATGTTTTAGAGGGTCTTAGAGGGTCAGCTCACCAGCAGGCCCTCACCCCTAATGTTTTAGAGGGTCAGCTCAGCAGCAGGCCCTCACCCCTAATGTTTTAGAGGGTCACCAGCAGACCTTCGCCCCTAATGTTTTAGAAGGTCAGCTCAGCAGCAGGCCCTCGCCCGTAATGTTTTTGAGGGTCACCAGCAGGCCGCCAATCATAATTTTTTAAGGGTGTGTATGATGCCCTCCTTTGTGTGTAATAAAGGGTGTATTATAGTGCCGGTTCCTTGTAATTTTTGGCAGCCCTTTCACTAAGTGCATAGGCTTTATGAGTATAGGAGTCCCACCACCTGAACAATTGTACCACAATGTGAACGGGGCCCTCCTTTATGTGATATACAGGCTGTTTCGGAGTGCCTTTTCCTTGTAATTTTTGGCAGTACTTGCACTTTATATACAATTGAATATATAGGAAAGCACACGAACATAACTATGTGTTAGGCCCAAACACACGAACACCCGAATACTTTGGTGCTCGCTCATCACTAATACTCACTTAACTGATCCCCAGCTGCTGCAGTTCTGATGGAGTCAGTAATTATGTTTTGGGTGTAGTTAGAGACATGGGCTAATATGAAGAAAAAATGGTGGCGATGTGCGCTGCACATATTGTCCCTCTTTGTGATTTTCAAAATGTTGTAGGTATGCTGCAGTAGCGGTGGTGCAGGATACTAAAACTTCCTACTATTCAAGTGAACAGGACAAAACTATAATACCTTGCACCACTTCACAATCTCCTTGTGACTACTCCGACTTTACTCCTTACATCTTAAAAAGTGCAATGCTAGGCGATCAAAAAGTCCTATACACCCTAAATTAGTACCAATCAAAACAGTCATCTCATACCAAAATGACTGAGCCCCTATATTAGACAGTCACCCAAAAAAAAAAAAAAAAAACTACGGCTTTCAGAATGTGGAGACACTAAAAAATGTTTTTTTTTCAAAAATGCTTTATTATGTAAAATGAAACAAACAGCCAAAAAAGTAGTCATATTTGGTATTGTCGCGTCTATAACAACCTGCTCTATAAAAATTGCACATGATCTAACCTGTCAGATGAACGTTGTAAATAACAAAAAATAAAAACGGTGCCAAAACAGCTATTTTTTGTTACGTTGCCTCACGAAAAGTGTAATATAGAGCAACCAAAAATCATATGTACCCAAAACTGCCACCTTATCCCGTAGTTTCTAAAATGGGGTCACTTTTTTGGAGTTTCTACTCTAGGGTTGAATCAGGCGGTCTTCAAATGTGACATGGCAGCTAGAAATTATCCAAGGGAAATTTGCATTCCAAAAAACATATGGCGTTCCTTTCCTTCGGCGCCCTGCCGTGTGCTCGTACAACAGTTTACGAACACATATGGGATGTTTCTGTAAACTACAGAATCAGGGCAATAAATATTAAGTTTTGTTTGGCTGCTACCCCTTGCTTTGTTACTGGGGAAAAAATTATTAAAATGAAAAATCTGCCAAAAAAGTGAAATTCTGAAATTTAATCTCCATATTCCAATAATTCTCGTGGAACACCTAAAGGGTTAACAAAGTTTGTAAAACCAGTTTTAAATACATTGAGGGGTCTAGTATCTAAAATGGGGGCATTTTTGGGTGTTTTCTATTATGTAAGCCTCACAAAGTGACTTCAGACCTGAACTGGTCCTTAAAAAGTGGGTTTTGGAAACTCTCTGAAAAATTTTAAGATTTGCTTCTAAACTTCTAAGCCTTCTAACATCCCCAAAAAACAAAATGGAATTCACAAAATTATCCAAACAGGAAATACATATATGGGGAATGTAAAGTAATAACTATTTTTGGAGGTATTACTATCTATTATAAAAGTAGAGAAATAGATATTTGGAAATTTGCAAATATTTCAAAATTGTTGGTAAATTTGGTATTTTTTATAAATAAAAATTAAATATTTTGACTCAAATTTACCACTGTCATGAAGTACAATTTGTGACGAGAAAACTATCTCAGAAGGGCTTTGATAAGTAAAAGCGTTTTAAAGTTATCACCACATAAATTGACACATGTAAGATTTGCAAAAAATGACCTAATCCTTAAGGTGAAATATGGCAGGGTCCTGAAGGGGTTCAAGGTGTACGGCCACCTTAAATGACATCTGTTACATGTATGCTTGGCAGATGAAGGCATCTGTGTTGGTGCCATGTTCATATGTGCCCTGAGGCATAGCTATAGGGGAAGTAATACTGTATATACATTTTTTTCTGTTTCAATTTGTTTATTGGTTCATAAAAAAACAGTATTGCAAACAGTAATATTATTTCAGACTTAACACATTGAAAACAATTCTCAATATAATGTAATCCACAACAAAGGATTTAACAAGTAATGAAAAAGAAGTAAACCGGAATAAAAAAACATAAGGCAAAAGGTAAAAGAAAAGAAAGGGTAAATAAATTTCTCAAGTTTGTCTCTTGTTCTTTTGTGATGATGATGAGGATTGATACGGTCTGAATTTAGTGCTGAGCAAATCAATGTCCGAAGTGGATTCGATCTGAATTTCAGTAAAAATTTGATTTGCCGCTTAACCGAATTTTTTCGTGCTTCATGGCAATGAATCAATTTTCCCTGAAATGGCAGTAAAAATAAAAAAAATAAAACTTACCTCCTCTATTTGAGCGTGAAGAGGCCACCGCGGCCATCTTGCTTGAAGATCCTGTGCAAAATCTTGCGTGCGGTGTCGTATAACGCCACTGCGCCGGCCAGTATGATGATGTCATCACGCACTGTGCGAGATTTCGCTCTGAATCTTCAAGCAAGAAGGCCATAACGGCATCTTTGTGCTCAAATGTATGAGGTAAGTACAATTTTTTTTTTTTAAATGATGAACCCCTAAAATGCTTTAATATTGTTATCAGATCCCGCAGTCAGCAATGAATGTGGCATCTGAGAGGTTCAATGACGTGGGTAAGCGCAATCGCCATTTCCTATCATTGCACCATCTGCTAACTAAAAAATACGCTTCGTGATGAAGTTATTCATCACAAAGCAAATTCTTTTGTAACATTTGGTGAGGCAGCCAAATCGAGTTTTGAGAACTTCGCTTAACAGTAGCTGTGTTCATTTTAAATTATAGGGGCTGTAAAACTGTATATTTGGAGGCCATCCAATGATATAAGTATTTTTCAGTAGTGGATCCACAAAGCAAATTCTTTTGTAACATTTGGTGAAGCAGCCAAATCGAGTTTTGAGAACTTCGCTTAACAGTATCTGTGTTCATTTTAAATTATAGGGGCAATAAAACTTTATAATTGGAGGCCATCCAATGATATAAGTATTTTTCAGAAGTGGATCCGCCGCAGTTATGTAGAGGTGCCACCTTGTGAATATAGCAATGTTGTGCATGTGTGACCTCCTCTCCATTCACTTTTATGGGTCTGCTGGAAATAGCTGAGCACCACACTGAGCATTCCCAAAGAAGAGAATGGACTGGGGCCACTTATGTGCACATCCAATTCATTATCATGCGGACTCAAGTAGCACAGTTCTCAATCACACAGTTGACAGCAGACTCTTGTGTACCAAAAATGTAATCCGCTTTTCTGGAAAACTTTGGCCATTCATCTGTGGAAACTGCTTGTTAATGGCATAATTGACTGAACATTGACTGAATATAGCCGAACCCCTTGCCATTGTGCTCAAGTATCAGGAAGTCATTTTATTTTATTTTTTTATAGAAAAAAACCCACAAACTTCCTGGTCAGCCGTACAGATTCGTACGAATGATTCCATGAACGTAAAAATGTGGTCTATCATTATCTCAAATGTATGACCAGCTTTATTGTAAAAAGCTTAAATTGTATCCAAAGCCAAAATTGTATCCCAAAGTGAATGGGCAACAAGTGCACAGGGTAGAATGACTGGTGTGGCAGCCAGAAGGAAAGATGTGCTTGGGTGCTGCAGTCAGGATGGCTTGGAGAGAGGAGACCAATTAGTAATTAGTTATAATAATCAAGACATGAATCAATCAGAGCAAGAATAAGATTTTCTGGCACTTTATGACTCTGGGCAAAAAATTATACTATACAGTATATACACTGAATGATCCTAGATGGGCACTGTTAATATACCAACAACTAAGAAAAAAATTACGGTTGCAATATCATTTTTTGCCTTCTCAAATTTGTCTGTCGAAATATTAAGTAGCTTCCAAACATGTGCTCATCAAAATCCATTGAACTTTTGTTTTTCTTACCATGGTGAAATTGTGATGTCATTGTCATCTGCTGTCAACATGTGTCATTTGTGTGTACATCTGTTTTTACATTCACTTGTGATTCTCTTTTAACTTTGGAGAGATTTATGATGCAGGGTGTAAATTATTCTGTGGTGTTCTTCTTCTCCAAAAACCGAAGCATCAAGCTTGAAATAATTCAAGTGCTGCATGTTTTCCATATATCAGTGCCAACTAGGGCATGCATGAATTAAACTTGGGCGCAGTGACAGCCATTTATAAGCAGCCAAGCACCCTAGAACTTTTTTTTCCAGCACAAGATGATAGGAGATAAAATAAAGCAAGGACAAGTGAGTTTATAAGGAATACTTTGCCCAAACAGTGAAATGTCCACCGGCCCTCTTGGTTCTCTGTTCATGTGCTCTACTCTTCATGTTCCTCATTCACAGTATCTACTCCTCTGGTTCACTTATCATGTTTTTTCTTCTCCAATCATTTGTGTTCTGGTACCCCAATCTAAACTTTTCTTGCTTCCATTCATCAGCATTGGAGTTTTCGTTGTTCTGCTCTGTTATAGGAGTAGAACAACAAAAATCAAGGATATGCTGGACATAACTGTAACTAATGCATTTTTATTTCCTGTGATGTTATGTCCATAGTGTCAAAGCAGCAGTGATAGGGGAGTGTCTATGTAAGTAGCTGGGTGGGAGGAGCTATAAACTAGCTGGATGCTGTTAGGGGCAGTGCTGGAGTTGTGGGAGAGAAGTAAAATGTGCATTGTGGGTTTGGTTACATACAGCAAAAGGAAACTGCTGCATACAGGACAAACACAAACCAGAGTGATTATGGAGAAAACAGGTCAGGAGAGTCCAAATAAAATAAATAAATAAATAAAACATACAGAAGGTGTAAATGAACATATTTATTACAAACAATGTAAACATGGTAATCCCAGAAAACACCTAGAAGTGTAAAAAAATATTTATGGTTCAATCAGTTTATTAGTTTTCAGCATGTACATATGAATGAAACATCCAAAATATAGAAACAATAAAGATTGATCATCCCATTTCATATATTATCAACCAGAATGTACATAACTCCAAGATTTAAGACAAGTCTCAGTATTGGCTAGTCAATAAAGATTCAGTAATCTGCATTCAATGAACAAGAAAAAAGGAATAAAAAAACTAAGAGCATTAATTATTGAATAGTGAGAGTAGAGAGATAGACAGAGGGGGGAAGAGTGAAGAACAAGACAGGCACAAGAGGGAAGTCAGGTAGGGTCAGGGGGATTGTATACCATGTAATATATATGTGATACTAGTCTTGTAATAGTACCATCATTTCACGGGAGGGAACCGTCACGGGTCCATGGTAAGAAATGGTGTGACTAATAGAACTGGCGCCAGGTCACCCAGATCGCTGTATATGATGAATTGGAGTGTCTGGGCTCCGAGCCCAATTCTTTCATGTGTGCCAGAGCATCTAGGGCCTCCACCCAAGTATCTCGCTTTAAGCTCTCCTCCGACCGCCACCTACGGGGGATCATATGTCACGTAGCAAGTATAAAGAATCTCAGCAGACCTTTTTTAACAAGCTTAAGCAGAGCAATTAAGGGTGTAGGTAACACAGAAGATTGGCACAGATGGTTATAAAGTGAGAAGATATCTTTCCACAGGGGCACCACCTTTGGGCGTCTCATGGCATCTCCAGCAAGTATCTGGAAATGAGGGATAGAATTTGTTTACTACCACCGGAGTTCTGTACCACCTAGTCCAGATTTTATAACTAAGCTCCTGTAGACCATTCAAAACAGATGATTTGTGGGTGAATAGCAATGATCTTTTCCATTGGGCTGGAGATATGGTGATACCAAATTCCTCCTCCCAAGCTCTGGTCAATTTCCGAGCTTTGAGGTGTATCCCACTGTCTTTGTCCTTAATCTCTCCATTGTTGATCATGGCATAAATGAGAGATACGGCGTGCACAGGTGCAGATGTCGAAGTGCACAATGTCTCGTAAGAGGTCAGCGTTATGGCCGGCAAGGACCCAGGCGCCAAGGACCGTAAAAAGTTTCTCAATTGGAAATATAGGAACCACCTTCCCGGAGTGTTTGGGAGGATGTGGGTTAAGTCGGCTAGAGGGAGCGGCCCCTTACTATTGTGGAGGTCTTTGATTCTAAGCGGGTGTGTGGCTGAAATTAAGAAAGGTGGCAGGCTCCGGAGGAAGTTCAGGAGATCTGGGTGCACGGGCGTAGGAAGCGGGGGGGACGGGGGGGACGAATCTCCCCCAGGAAATAATGCGGGGGGGACAGGTATGTAAAAATCCCCCCCAGCGGCAGCGCAATGTGTGCGGCGGTGGTGGGGCACAGGGAGATGAACGCTTCCATTGTGGAAGCGTTCATCTCCACAGTTATCTGTATCGCCGTCCCCAGGACAGCGATACAGATGGCTGTGCTGCAGAGCAGGAGAGGGAGAGATGTCTCCCTTCCCTGCTCCTCTGATAGGCTGCCAGCACTAGGCCGGCAGCCTATCAGATGTTGGTACAGGCGTCATAACGCCGTCTGTGAGCCGTGCAGCCGGGACACAGGCCGGAAGAGGCCTGCATCGCATCGCTGTGACGGATGGAGGTAAGTATAAGTGTCTTGTTTTGTGTGTGTGTTTTTTTTTTTTTAAACTGGACCCACTGGCCCATAAGAGAGGGGGGAGGACGGGGGGGGGGTTATGGGGAGAGAGAGAGATTTTTGGCACTTGGGGGGCGGAGAGATATGTGGGCGTGGCTTGAGGGTGGGCGGGGACACGGGCCCCATAAGTGCTGCCCCCCCAGATTTTTGGGGCTTCCTACGCCCATGTCTGGGTGTCCATTCAATACCGTAAGAGGTCCCGGACTAGAGGCAAATTTGTGCTTAAATGCAAATTTATCCCACAAGGTAACAAAAATCGATAACAATGGAGAGAAACTATCAGGGGGCAATCTAAACCGTGTAGCTACCGGGAGCCAGAAGATCCCAGGTGTCAAAAATGGCGATGTTGTTTTTTTCAATTTCGATCCAGAGCTTTGAGTCTATATTATGCGTTAAATCAAGAATGAAAGTCAAAATAGAGGCCCTGTAATAGGAGAGGAAATTTGGAAGGCCTGCACCTCCCGCGGACCTAGATCTTGTCAATAAATCGTAACTAAGTCTGGGTCTCTTACCCTTCCAAACAAATTTGGTGGCTATTCTTCTGAGACGAGTGAAAAATATACCTGGAATTTTACAAGGAATTGTTTGGAATAAGTACAAGAGTTTGGGGAGGCCGTCCATTTTTTAGAGTATTTATCCTACCAAACCAGGAAATGTGTAAGGCGTCCCACTTATGGAGGCTGGCTTCGATATTCTTGAGCAGTGGGAGAAGTTAAGTTTAAACACATGGTCAATATTAGCAGGGAGATTAATACCCAAGTATTTGACCGAATGTGGAGCCCAGCTAAACTGGAAGGCGTCTTTTAAAGAGGTAACCAAGCTACCAGGAAGGGTGATATTTAAAATTTCAGACTTATGTGTATTCACCTTAAAATTAGAGGAGAGTCCTTCTCTAGGGGAAGTTAAATAAATTAGGAGGTCATCGGTAAACAAAGAGAGTTTGTGATCAGTCTCTTCTACGCGCATGCCGCGTATTGTAGGATTAGCTCGCAGGGTATTCGCCAGGCATTCCATTACAAGGATGTATAAGAAGGGTGACAAGGGACATCCCTGGCAGGTGCCGTTATGAATGAGGAAGGGGTCTGAGAGAATGCCATTAACAGTGGCTCTCGCCGACGGGGTAGAATATAGTGCCATTATTCTGCTCAGCATCTTATCACCCAGTCCCATGTGTCCCAACGTAGCTTTGAGGAGCTGCCAATTGACCCTATCAAAGGCCTTCTCTGCGTCTACTGAAAGCAGACACAGAGGGCTCCTCGGCTTTCAGGCCCTGGCGACTAAACCCATCATTTTTATGGTGTTGTCTCGGGCCTCTCTGCCCAGGACAAAACCCACCTGGTCCTTATGGATGCTCCCCGAGATATGGGGATGAAGCCTGAGGGCTAAGAGCTTGGCAAAAAAATTTAGGTCCACATTCAACAGGAATATGGGCCTATAGTTTGCACACAGGGAAGCATCTTTACCTGGTTTAGGGATCATGGTGATGTGTGCCTGTAACGTCTGTATTTGGAAGGGGCAGTCCTCAGCAACTGCATTGAACGTCATCAGGAGTAGTGGGGCGAAACTCTCTCCCAAAAAATTATAGAAATGGGGGGTAAGTCCATCTGGGCCCAGGCTTTTGCCATTTTCAAGGTTTTTAATCGCAGCCTGAAGTTCAGGGGAGGTAAAGTCAGCCTCCATGTCTCCAGAGACAGCAGTCGGGAGCTTTTTAGGCCCATATTGTGGGATGTAGCTTTGTGTATCCGCAGAAAGGCTCATGGACTCGGTGGGGGGTGGGGCGGGTGAGGGCAAGTTATACAGTTCGGCATAGTAGGACTCCTGTGCGATTTCAGAAGGAGCATGGACTTTGCCTTTGGACGGGGTTTGTAGGGTTGTCACATGAGTTAACTGAGTTCGTGGGTGAAGAGCCCGTGCCAACCATTTGCCACATTTATCCCCATATACATAGAAGCCCTGTCTGATTTTATCTCTAATGCATAAGGACTGTTGATCTAGTAACTGAAGGATTTGTTGGCGAATCAGTGATATTTCTGATTTCAGCTGATCAGACTGCGAGCCCTTATTCAGGGTATCTTTTTGGTGTAAGTCTGCAAAGAGCTCAGATACTTTATGAGCTCGTTCCTTCTTCAATCTGGTTCCATAGGAGATAAAGACACCCCTCAGAACACATTTAAGAGCTTCCCAGTGAAGGGTGCAGCCGTTTGGTCAGACGAATGTACCGTCATAAACTCAGAAATAGCGGCATGGACCGCTTCTGTACAAACCTGGTCTTTTAATAGGTTGTCGTTTAACCACCATGTAAATGGCAGAGTACCTCTAAAAGTAGGGGACAGGAGACCAAAAACTGGCGCGTGGTCCAACCACAATAAATCGTATCCATAGAGCTGCAAAGATGTAGGTCCAGTAACGCTTGAGAGACAAAGAGATAATCCAATCTGCCGTAAATATTATGGGCCAGGGAGTGGAAACTGTAGTCCTTGACGCCTAGGTGTAGATTATGCCACAAGTCAAATAACCTAAGCGAAGAGAGAGAGCATTTTGAAAGGTTCTTAACGCAGATGGAGAGACTGAGGACTTACCCACCGAGGAGTTGAGGGTCGGGTCCATCACCATGTTCAAGTCACCCCCCATAATGATTGAAGATCCTTCAGCGAACCTGGAGAGGGGTCTCAGGATTTTAACACCAAAGGATGACTGGCCCTGGTTTGGAAAGTAAACATTAGCAATCGTATAAATGGATTGATCAACAGAGAGCATGAGAAATATAAAGAGAGGTTTCAGAGCTTTGCGCAACAGTAAAGTATGTCTTGCGAGATCCGGAAGAATCTGGACAGTTGAAGCATCTGAAGAGGAAGATTCCGCACCTCTAGCCACTTTTAGAATAGCTTCTTTCACTTTATAGAAGTATATCCGGCAGATTACGTCTTGCAGACGGGAGGGGTCAGTTGGTTTCGGCTAAAAAAAAATAAAAAAATGTAATAATTAATAATTAGTTTTAAAGGCAAAACATGATACATAATGGGGGGCATTTAATGAATCCGGCGTTTTTCATGGTGGTCTCAAGTCCCTCTGCACTGCTAGAGGAAATGCCAAAGTTATGTAGAGGAGCAGGCCATCCTGATCGATGGAGGCCTTGTTGTCTTCAAGTTTGCAACAGAGCCAATTTTATGCCATTTCTGAATACAGCTTTTAGCTGGTGGTTTTTTCCTGGGTACATATTGATAAAGGTGTCTTGTGTTATCTTAATCGATCTGCTTCACCCATAGTCTTTCACATTCACTAGTCACTGTTTCAGGGAGAAACCATCTTTCTGATACAATAGGCCACTTTTATCAAACTGAATAATAAATCAGTTTTAGTTGCCCATAGCAACCAATCAGAACTCAGCTTTCAGTCCTACAGGGCTCTGAAAAAATGAAAGCGAAGCTCTGATTGGTTGCTATGGACAACTAAGGCAGATTTACTATCAGGCAGTTTGAGTTGGAGATATTGGAGGTGGGCTACTTTTTTGTGGGCCACCCTGTAGAAGGTGCAGCCATACAAACTGATTCCCATGGAATTATTATACCATATCAACACATAGTCAACACTATGCATAAAAACTGAATAAAATTGATTTTATTGAATTAACTCTATACTGGCAAAGCCCTATAGTAAAAAGTACTGTATAGTTAAATAAAGTGATATATAAAAGTTTGCCACAAAGTGCCAGAGTATAAAGGGGTTGTCCGAGATAAAAACATTTTTAGGGCATAGCTGGGCATGGACTGAGATAAAAACACTACTACTGACCTTGTCAGAACCTCATGGTTCCAGCACGTTGCCTCCTATCCTTGCTGCTTCTAGTCAATGCTCGACCGAAAGTGTGATGTGCCATCTAAGTCAATATTACTGCTACTGGCCAATCAATGGCTTCAGTGGTGACATTAAATGGAATGGTATATGACGATCAGAAGTCACATTACATTACTGACACATAACAGCTGAGGCAAATGATTGGCCAGCAATGGTGATGTGCATGTAGCTGACACATCACAGGACCACAGCATCTAGCCAGTTAGATGGGGTAGGGGGGCTACTTCTGTCCCCATCAGCCTCTGTTAACATATTTGCAGGTGAACATTTCACTACCATGGCAGATAAGAGCCTAGCAAAGGTCCTCAATAGTGTTCAGCGAGCATGCTCGGCCGACCAGTTCGGCTCGAGCATCGCTATGCTTGGCACATCGCGGTGTTCGGCCGAATACAGCTTGTGCTTGAGTCAGTGTATTTAAATCTAATTTAACCATCAATTTCTGAAAATTTTCTGGCGGGATTTGAACTCAACATTCTACATTATAGCCAATAACCTTAACCAGTACACTATAGAGCTGCATAGCCAGTTACTAAAATATATAAATAAATAAATAAATAAATAAATAAATAAATATGAGACTTCTGCTGTATAGGAATACTTACTAGTAGTCAGTATTTCTATACAGCAGAAGTCTCATTTTTTTTGCAACTGACCATGTAGCTCTATAGTGTAGTGGTTAATGTTCTTGGCTGTAATGTAGAAGGTTGTAAGTTGAAATCCCACCAGAAACATTTCAGAAATAGAGGCTAAATTAAATATATATATATATTTTTTTTTAGTAATTGTAAAAAATGTATAGCACAAAGTAAATGTGTAATTACTAATATATATATATATATATATATATATATATATATATATATCCCAGAGAAGAGGCAGCACTCCTGAAATAAGTGGTGATGACCCAATTTATTCCAAGGCAACGTTTCAGCCTACTCCATGAGGCCTTTGTCAAGCAATACAACAGTGCCACAAGCAAACTTATATAGTCATACAATAAATCATGTGATGTGGGCATTACAAAGTGACATCATCAAATCATGTGAACCAATATACATATAAATAAAAATAGTGTATCCATCTGTATGCATAATCTATAAGATATTCATAAATAACAGTGACCAAAAAGGTCGGTGTACACGTGAATTGTGTGAACACAAATTATCACCAGTGTGTAATATAATTAAAATATGAACAGTACTGACGATCGCCGCTGTTCAAATATCATATACAATAGTCATAAATAGACTACAGCCTACCGCAAGTGGACCGTGTCAGCCGCATGAGAATGGCGTCTCACATTACTATGTGCGCATGCGTAGGATCACTGTGCCTCTAGCGGTTGCAGCACGAGCGTCCGGTAACCAAGCGACCGCTCCACTATCCATGCAGGATCCGATTAAGAGAAACATGAGATTAGATGAGATGTCCAGAAAATTCACCAATAGAGGGTATTCACACACTCTTGTCCATAAACATCTAGGCAATTTAATGACTTATACACAGACAAGAAATGATAGGGCTACTGAACGGATTAAGATTATTTCTACATATACCCAAAAGAGACCTGAGATAAACAGAATTGTGAGAAAACACTGGCCTATTCTGAGGAGTATTATGCCTAATATCAAGGAATTTCATAATCCCCCGGTGTTTGCATATAAGAGGTCTGATAACCTCCGCGACAAGTTGGTAAAAACTGAGACACCAAGCCAAGGTAAGGTGCAGACTTACCTAGGCCCCAAAAGGCTTGGTTGCTACCCATGTTTAAATTGTATCAATTGTAAGCAGATGCTTAAGGGCGACAATTTTCTTCACCCAATGACTAATACTATGTATGAGATACGTCATTATTTGACGTGTAATAGTTCCTTTGTAGTTTATCTATTGGCATGTCCATGTAATTTGTTTTATGTGGGGGAAACTACTCAGGATTTCAAATCACGTTTTAATTACCATCGCTATACGATTCGTCAAAAGAGGAAAGATTTACCGGTGTCAAAGCATTTCTTGGAGGCCAATCACAAGGAATCAGATCTTAAATTCCGAATTATTGACCACATTCCACCCTTGAAGAGAGGTGGCAACAGGGAATTCATGCTAAAAAAATGGAAGTAAGATGGATTTACCGTCTTAATATAATGTATCCCTTTTCTGATGAGCTTGCTGTCTTCCATTGCTTAGCCTCTATCTTTGTCCTGTTTGGTGTATGAATTTATCACAGTGTCAATTTTTTAATCTGATATTTCTTTATTTTTTAGAGTGAAGACCTTTGCCTTCAATCAGCCGGACCCCAAGTGGACCCTGTCATCTGCGTTCATTTACACTGTTATATATCTTTTCTGTTTGAATTTGAACAGGGGCTATCAGGGGATTGCACCCATGTGAGAGAATGGATGCATGAGTGGCCAACATGCGGCTTAACTGTTCATCTATCTAAAATTTAATCAGATTTGTTTGGTTCCCCAACGTGGACATGTGGGGTGATTGGTGGGGGTTTGGACCGTACTGCGGCGCAATACTTTACTCCAGGAATGGGGGATGGTGTCGCGCAGCAAAAGGGACGCGACTCCCGTTAGTTTCAGTAGGGGCTCGTGCCCGACCGGACCCTCCCCTATATTATCACCGGATATATGTGTCCTATTATGAGTTGGTAAATCTCCTGATGCCCTATATACACTGTAGCCCATCACTGAGTTGTTTGTTTGTTGTCTCCATGGTTACTTACTTTCATTTCTGATGCGGTCACTTTCCTGTCGCGGTGCGCTTGCGCGAGTTGATTACGTGGCCAGTGACGTATTCCGGTCACATGGAGCGGTCGCTTGGTTACCGGACGCTCGTGCTGTAACCGCTAGAGGCACAGTGATCCTACGCATGCGCACATAGTAATGTGAGACGCCATTCTCATGCAGCTGACGCGGTCCACTTGCGGTAGGCTGTAGTCAATTTATGACTATTGTATATGATATTTGAACAGCGGCGATAGCCAGTACTGTTCATATTTTAATTATATTACACAATAGTGATAATTTGTGTTCACACAATTCACGTATTCACCGACCTTTTTGGTCACTTTGTTATTTATGAATATCTTATAGATTATGCATACAGATAGATACACTATTTTTATTTATATGTATATTTGATCACATGATTTGATGATGTCACTTTGTAACGCCCACATCACATGATTTGATGATGTCACTTTGTAAAGCCCACATCACATGATTTATTGTATGACTATATAAGTTTGCTTGTGACACTGTTGTATTGGTTGACAAAGGCCTCATGGAGTAGGTTGAAACGTTGCCTTGGAATAAATTGGGTCATCACCATTTATTTCAGGAGTGCTGCCTCTTCTCTGGGATTTATATATTGTGGAGGATTGTCCGTCCTCCTGAGGAACTTGCGCCCGCCAAGCTCTTTGGACGTGCTGCTGCTTATCTCTGGAGATATATACTGTATATATATATTAGTTATATATGGAGTCATAGCTATATATGGAGTCAGAGCAGGGACTCCTTTTCTTTCTTTTAAATTTCTTTTTATTCGTTTTATTCATTACAAACAGTGTCAACGTACATCATGAAAAATGAGGTAGACAGCAATCATCTGTAAAAACATTGTACAGCAATCTATTATAGAACAGTAATTGTAACATTAACTTGAGGTGCGGTCCCAATGTCGTGGTGGGAGCAATATATTAATATAGCTTGCAGAGGCTACCGAAAGGGGACCGTTGGGAAGGATGGGGGAAAGGAGGGTAGACCAAGAACAAAGGGATAGGAGGCGGGGGAGATCGATAGAGAAGCGAATTAGAAGGGACATCTCCATAGACAGACAAATTGAGAGCAGAGAAGGAGAGAGGGGCGTAGAGACGCTGAAGGTAGCCGGGGTGGTATTGCTGTACAAGAAAAAATTTATAATTTGACTAAACCGGCAGTGAGGTGGTGCAGGATACAAGGGGTAAGATTATGTGCAGATGCTAATTACATTGTAGTAATCAAATAACATGAAAAGAGATCATTGTCAATCCTGTCTGATTCCACAGATATTCTTACTGAGTGCAATAAGTCTAAAACACACCACATTATAAATAAGAGGAAAGTTCCCTTAAGAATATATGAGGGCTTATGAGGTAGACTTGTTCATGTCGTATTAGCGTACTGACAGTATGCGCAAAAAAGGCACGTGAATTAAAGATCTGCACTGAGGTTGAGCTGTTTCCAGAGAGCATTTATGAGAGACAAATACAGCGACTCATCATAGAAATATATATGAGGATCATATACATTAAGCATATAGCATATACGGTGGCTTGACATATAGGAAGAGCATGAATTACGGCTATATATACTAGGCTTACCCAACAAATCTACTGTGGAAAGAATTTAGGAAGAAGGTCTTGACTTCCAAGGTGACCAGATCTCCATATATTTAGAGTGTGTGCGAGTTTCCCAATGCGCCAACTCTTCTAATCTGGCTATATCGTTAACCTTGCTAACCCAATGGGGAATGGTAGGTGGGGTCTCCATTTTCCAATGTGAAGCAATCAACAATCTAGCTGCCGCTAGTAATATTCTAATTAGTGTTTTTTCCTAGGTGCAATTTGTTCCGTAATCAAGGATAAAAGAGCCGTCTCTGGAAGAGGACGCAGTTTGTCATTTGGACGCGATAAAAGGGATCTAGTTTGTCTGAATACCTCCTCCCAATATGGAACAATCTTCCTGCAAGTCCACCAAATATGCAAGAAGTCACCTTTTGTTCCAAACATCTCCAGCATACACCTGGGGTATTTGGATATATTTTGTGTAATTTTTCAGGTGTCATGTACCACCTTGTGAGGAGTTTAAACGCATTTTCCTGGATAGTCACACATCGGGATATCTTTTTAGGTACAGTTAATAGTGCTTTGGTATCATCTGCTGAAAATGTCAAATGTAAGTCTTTTTCCCAATCCTTGACGTAATAAAGGAATTTTGGCTTTTCAATCTCTAGTAATTGTTTGCTTATTTTCGAAACAACTTTAGTTGGTGTGGATGATTGTGATATTAGTGTTTCAAACCACGTTAGATCTCTATTGTCTGAACCGGAGTGAAGGTGTTTCAGAATGCGGGATCTAAGGAACTGATATTGCAGTATATTTAAATCTGGAAAGTGCAGTTTATGACCTAGGGAGGATATGTTCCAAACAGAACCGTCCTGATCTAATGTGCGGTCTAGGGTGGCTTTGCTAGATCTTATAACAGGCGGAAGGGACTTGAAACCTGGATGTAAGGGGTCTAAACAGTCTCTTATTTGGATTAAGGGTGAGGGGAACTTGGAGCAAAGGGATCTGACCTCTATTTTCTTCCATACGTTAATTGTGGCTCTAACCAGAGGGGAATGTGAGATTGGGGTATGTTGATCTGGATTAGCAAAAATAATATGACGTAAAGGGTAATCTGTCAGCTCTTTTTCCAGTGTAATCCATTGTTTATCTTTAGCTTCTCTCATCCAATCAATTATTCTTGCAAGGTGTGTTGCTATATATGTACGCCGTAAAGAAGGATATCCAAGGCCCCCTTGAGAGTATGGCAATTGTAGTATTCTGTATGCTAGCCTGGGTTTTTATTGTCCCAAATGTACCTCGAGCTAAGTCTTCTAAAGAGGGTGAAGAACTGTGCGGGTATTGGAATGGGAAGAGTATGTAGTACATAAGTAATTTTGGGTAAAATTAGTGAGTTGAAAATGTTTTTACGTCCGAGCCAAGATATATATGACGGGGACCAAGAATTTAGCAGAGAGGGTATTTTATCTAGGAGTGGCTTGTAATTCAGGTTATATAACTTAGTCAGGTCAGACGTTATATTAATTCCTAGGAATGTGATTGCGCCTTTGGTCCATTGGAATGGTGCAGAAGATTGTAGATTACATATTTCATTATCTGATATATTAATCCCTATTGCCTTGGATTTAGAGGGTTTATCTTATAATTAGATACAAAGCTAAACTCCTCAAATATCTTAATCAATGCAGGGAGTGCATGTGTTGGGTTAGTGATCAGCAGAAAGAGGTCATCCGCATATGCAGCTTGTTTGACTTCTAACGAAGAGCATTGGAGGCCTCGAATCAAGGGTTCTTGCCTAATGCGTTGTAATAATGGTTCAAGGGTTAATATAAATAAAATAGGGGACAGGGGGCATCCTTGTCTCGTCCCATTGGTAATCTGGACCATAGGGGAAAGGGTATCATTAACTTTGATGTGGGCGTTGGGTGCAGAATACATAGTGAAAATTGAGTTTACAAATTGGGCAGGGAAACCAAAATTCAATAGTACTTTCTTGACAAAAGGCCATGCCACACGGTCGAACGCCTTTTCGGCGTCTGTGCTGATAAGGGATAACGGCTTGTTTAGTTTCTGTGCTAGTGCTATAGCGTCAATTATTTTATAAGTGCCATCTTTACCCTCCCTATTAGGTACTGAAACCTAGTTGATCTGGATGAATTAAGGATTGGAGGAGAGGTTTGATGCGAGAAGCTAGAATTTTTGCGAATACTTTCACGTCAAGGTTTAAAAGAGAAATGGGACGGTAATTTGCACATAGTGTGATGTCTTTTTGGGGTTTGGGAATCAGGGTTATCGTTGCGTTTAAAGTTTGTGATAAGAAAGGGGTGCCTTGGAGGGAAGAGTTAAGCACGTTAAGCAGATGAGGGCTAAGAGTGTCGAAAAATGTATTATAATATAATAGAGGTAATCCGTCTAGGCCTGGGGCTTTACCTTTCGCCATGGATTTTATCGTTTTCGGATCTCATCAGGTGTGATAGGTGAACATAAGGCTTCTCTCTGGGCAGGTGACAAGGATGGTAGTTGTAGCTGATCCAGGAAATGTGAGGCACTTTCTAGTTTCTGCAATTTGACCAATTCAGAGTCATCTACATCTATGTTATATAGGGCTGAGTAGTAGGAGTGAAAAACTTTAGCTATACTTGTATCGTCTGAAACATATTTATTATCTGTCTTTATAGATGCTATTCTAGACTTCCTGTGTCTTTGTTTTAGCATAGCAATCATGAACTTAGTAGGTTTATTGCCATGGGCGAAACATTTCTGTTTCATAGACAATAAATATTTCGCTGAGGTAGCGTTCAGGGTGTCACACAATTCTTCTCTCGCTAGGGTTAGTTTCTGTAGAATCTCTGCTGTAGGCTTATTTTTATGAGATGCTTCTAAGACCTGTACAGTTTTAGCTAGAGTGGTTATTTTTCCCTCCTTTTTTGTGTAAGTCAGAGGACAGGGAGATAAATTCTCCTCTCACAGCTGCTTTATGAGATTCCTATAAAATGTGAGGAGAAATTCCTTCCGTATTATTTAATGCAAAGAATTCCGATAAGTGTTTACCTATAGCTTTTTTAATTTCAGGAATGCTGAGAATCGTTTCATTTAATCTCCATAGGTAAGTTTTGGGGGTGGAGTTAGGGATTCGACATGACAAGGAGACTGGGGAGTGATCTGAGTGGGGTAGCGATCCAATGGTGACATCTGAGCATAAATGTATATGTGAATTGGGGATGAAAAATAATCTAACCTGTGGTAGGAGTTATGCGGTGGTGAATAATGGGTGTAATCCCTGGTAGTGGGATGTGTAGCTCTCCAAATGTCTGTTAAGTCTCTAGAGCGGAAACCCTTAGAAATAGCTGATAGGGCTGTTTTTGTAATAGCTGATTTGCCTACTGAAGAATCTATGCTGGGATCTATGGATATATTCAAATCTCCTGCTACTATCAGAAAACCTTCCCTGAAATCATCAATTTTAGGCAGGATATCAAGCAGCCATTTTTTCTGTCCCTTATTAGGGGCGTAAAGATTAATCCAAGTAAAGATCTGGTCATCTACTATCCCTTTAACAAATAGAAAACGGCCATTTGAATCCGATCTGATATCTTTAAGTGTAAAGGGAGTGTTTCGGTGGATTCCGATACTAACCCCATGCTTGTTCGAATAGTCTGATGTGCTATGAAACCATAAATTATAGATGGATCTTGATAAGTTAGGGGGTTTACCATGTTTGTAGTGTGTCTCTTGTAAAAATAATACTTGTGTTTTATCTCTATGGAAGTGACGAAAAATTTGATTCCTTTTATAGGTGATTTTAGGCCTCTCACATTGTATGTAGCCACTCGTAATTCAGCCATTTGTTATCTCTGAGAGTGTAATGTCAAGCCAACGTACATACCTTATCTCCGTGCGTATTGGTGAAAATTTCCGGCTAGTGATGCCCTTACACAGGATAATTTTCTTATGGTGGGAGGGGGGAAGGAGAGGACGCTGGGGACGGTCCAGCAACTGTGTAAGATATAAGGGATGAACAAAAACAGATATCAATAGAAGAAATACAAATAGAAGGAAAACCTCCAAATAGGGAAAACTGGCAAAAAGGGAACTAGGTTCCTCGGGGGAGAACCTGCATAGGTTCTGACACCCTACCATTCTAGAGGGTGTAACTGGAGGGTTGGATAAACAACATTGTTGTTGGGAGATATGTAAACTACAAGCATATCCAAAAGACGCAATTTAAGCGTCTTAGTAACATAACAGACAAATAAATGAAAGTATAATAAATGAAAGTATGGTGTCAATTAAACTCGTAACTCGTAACTGGTCGCGTGTCCCGCTCCCCTCATAACTATGGTACCTCAATGTGTAGGTACAGATTGAATAGACTGGGGTAATAGTGAGCGGGAGACATGACCGACATTAATATAGTATGCTTGGTGAATATATCGGATACTTATACGTAAAGAAGATGAGATATAAAACAGGGTAAATATTAATTTGAAGATCAGTCATCTTCCGTGATGATGCGTCTAGGTGTCATCTGTCCTTTCTTCTTGTTTTTGTGAGCCTTCCCGTGATGAGCTGTTTCCCATGGGACAGGTTGTGGCGGTGGAGGAGGCACAGCGACATCTGTAGTGGGAATCCAATCCGGGATATCAATGTCCTCGATTTCCATCAGGCGAAGGGCTTCTGTCAGGTCATCATGGGACTTGATTACCAGTTTTTGTCTTTCCAGGAGATTAGGAGACCAAATGGAAAAAGCCAGCGAAAGGCAATTCTGTGATGTCTTAGACGATCTGTGAAGGGTTTCAGTATGCGTCTTTTAGTTAAGGTGGATGGTGCCAGATCTTGGAACAGAAGGATTTTTGTGTCTTCGTATTCGATGGAAGTTTGTTCTCTCGCTTTCTTCATTATGAGGTCTTTCTGGGCAAAGTTTAGGAATTTACAGATGACGTCTCTAGGAGGTTCTGTTGATTTCGGTTTTGGACGTAGTGCTCTGTGAGCTCTTTCAAGTATAATTGGGTCAGTATAGTCCTCACCTAGCAGTGCCTGGGCAATTTCTGTTATTGCTTTAGGTATAGCTTCTGCTGCTACTGATTCCGGGATGCCTCTGAATCTAATATTATTTCTTCGGCCTCTGTTCTCTTGATCTTCTTGTAGGTTATATAGATGGTCTAGATGTTTTTGTAACCCTCCATGGAGGCAGAGATCAGGGTGGCATGGTTGGAGAGTGTAGCAGAGGACGTTTCAAGAAGGTCGACCCTTTGGCCCACTTGTGCGACTTCCTTTTTATATCCGCTAATTCCTCCATGACAGGGTTTAGCGCTTTTGATAAGGCTTGTGACAAAAATGTCTAGAGAATTGTGAGTCCATTTCTGGGTCTACGGTTTCTTCTGTGTCACTGTCTCTAGAAGAGTGCTTGGGTGTAGAGCGTGCCGATTTCATCTTTCCGGTTTGATTTGGCATAACCGCAGGGATTTGGGCTGATTTAACAATATAATCTTTGAGACTAGTTTGAGAAGAGCTTAGAAGGCGGTTAAGTTTAGGATGCCGGAATCCAGGACCGCTGTATTTTCCAACTTTCACCATAGAAGCAGATGGAAATGTCTAGTGACACTGGTAAGCAAGTGCAGCTGGACAAGGGCTATGGGTAATTATAAATAGAGCATATAGAAGATTCTGTAGTCGGGCGATAGTGAAAATTGATGCTGCTAATGAGGATCTCTAGCCCGTTCACAGTGCTATCACATAGCTTCTGACACCACAGGTAGTATTGGATGCAGCTAACAGTAACTATAAAAACATATCTCCCTAGATATGAGTAAATTTACAAGGCCATCTTTTAGAGTGAAAATAGTAGCCTAGATCTATAGTAGATTACAGAATGAGTGTAAACTTGTGTTGGGGCAGCTAAGGCTTGCTGCTCATTTTCACAGGGAATGCAATAGTTAATAGCACTTGTGGTTTATCAAACCTTCTGTGTTCAGGGTTACAATGTCCCAGAGCAAATCGCCTGGCCTATAGAGCGATGGGCTTTTCTTCCTATGCAGAGATGTGGTACCTGCTGAGAATCCCGGTATGCGGTTCTATTGAGCCAGAGCAGGGACTCCTAAGCCAAACTAGAGTCCGGACACCCTCTCCTCTTCAGAGCAGAGGGTGCCTGGTTTAATGCTCGGGTTCTCCCATTTCAAAGTGTTCTTCTCTTGCACCAGAGCACATGAGCATGTTGGAGCTCGATCAACACTAGTCCTCAATGCCTGCCATGACTGTATACATTTTAAACTGTGCCACATGCTGTTACACTGATAGATTATAATTAGAGATGGAGCCAATCGTATGCTGAAGAAGTGGAATTCAATCTGAATTTCAGGAAAAATTTTATTCGCACAGAAGCCGAATTTCCTCGCGCTTCGTGGTAACGAATCCCATTTTTTCCTAAAATGGCTGCTACACGTGTGAGGACATAGGGTAAGGAACTCTGGGAAGGTGGAATCGCCCATTCTGACATGCATGCAGCCAATAAGCAGCCAGACAGCCATGTGATGTCACAACCCTATAAATACGGCAGCCATCTTAGATACTGCCATTCACCAGTGTGCTTGGTGCAGGGAGAGACATGTCTGCAGGCGCTAGGTACAGTGATGGAACAGACTTGATTGTGGTGAAAAAAAAAGATTTACAAGTGCACAGTGTAGGGAAAGGAAAAGGAGGAATCATTCTACCAGCATTTGTGTTAAACAGGGTTCACAGGGTTCAGTCAGGGAGGTGACAGCCTGGGTAATAGGACTATCCGATTACATCTTGCTGCACTGGGGATCCAAATTGCCATTATACAGCCCTGTAATTCCAGCAAGCCTGTCTTATTAGGGTGCAAGTGCTGTTTGATAGAAGCATTAACAGGGTTTATTACAAGGAAATATTTCTACGTTTTATTTGCTCTTATAGAAGTGCAGTTATGTGTTCTAAAGCAATTTTTGGCTTGTATGAGTGAGAAAAAAGGGATTATTAGCTGTTGTGTGGTGAAGGGGGAAAATTACATCCCTTTTTGTCGCGTATTAGTGGCAAAAGTAAAATATATTTGCCTCTTAGTGGTACAGTTATCTGTTTTAACCACTTCAGCCCCCCTAGCTTAAACACCCTTAATGACCAGGCCACTTTTTACAATTCCGCACTACACTAATTTCACCGTTTATTGCTCCGTCATACAACTTACCACCCAAATGAATTTTACCTCCTTTTCTTCTCACTAATAGAGCTTTCATTTGGTGGTATTTCATTGCTGCTGACATTTTTACTTCTTTTGCTATTAATCAAAAATTACCGAAATTTTTGCAAAAAAATGACATTTTTCACTTTCTGTTGTAAAATTTTTCTAAAAAAACTACATTTCTATATAAATTTTTCTCTAAATTTATTGTTCTACATGTCTTTGATAAAAAAAATCCAATAAGTGTATATTTATTGGTTTGGGTAAAAGTTATAGCGTTTACAAACTATGGTGCAAAAAGTGAATTTCCTCATTTTGAAGCAGCTCTGACTTTCTGAGCGCCTGTCATGTTTCTTCAGGTGCTAGAATGTCAGGATAGTATGAATACCCCCAAATGACACCATTTTAGAAAGAAGACACCCCAAAGTATTCGCGGAGGGGCTTGGTGAGTTCATGTATCATTTCATTTTTTTCACAAGTTAGCGGAAAATGACACTTTCTGAGAAAAAAAAAAAAAAAAGTTTCAATTTCTGATAACTTCTGGCAAAAAAATAAAATCTCAGACGGACTCACTATGCCCCTCAGTGAATACCTTGGGGTGTCTACTTTCGAAATGGAGTCATTTGTGGGGTGTGTTTACTGTTCTGGCATTTTGGGCGGGGCTAAATTGTGAGCCGCCATGTAAAACCTAAAGGTACTCGTTGGAATTTGGGCCCCTTTGCGCACCCAGGCTGCAAAAAGCGGCACTTATGTGGTATCGCCGTACTCAGGAGAAGTAGGGCAATGTGTTTTAGGGTGTATTTTTACATATACCCATGTTGGGTGAGAGAAATATCTCTGTAAATTGTCAACTTTGTATAAATATTTTTAAAAGTTGTCGTTTACAGAGATATTTTTCACACAAAGTATGGGTATATATAAAAATACACCCCAAAACACATTGCCCTACTTGTCCTGAGTACGGCGATACCACATGTGTGCCACTTTTTGCAGCCTGGGTGCGCAAAGGCCCTAAAACCAATGAGTACCTTTAGGATTTCACAGGGCATTTTTACGCATTTGGATTCCAGACTTCTTCTCACCCTTTAGGGGCCCCTAAAATGCCAGGACAGTATAAATACCCCACATGTGACCCCATTTTGGAAAGAAGACACCCCAAGGTATTCTGTGAGGGGTATGGTGAGTTCATGTAAAATTTTATTTTTGTCACAAGTTAGTGGAATATGAGACTTTGTAAAAAACAAAATTAAAAAAAAAAAAAAAAAAAAATTTCCGCTGACTTGTGCCAAAAAATAAAAATTCTGTGGACTCACCATGCCCCTCACGGAATACCTTGGGGTGTCTTCTTTCCAAAATGGGGTCACATGTGGGGTATTTATACTGACCTGGCATTTTAGGGGCCCCTAAAGTGTGAGAATCCAAATGCATAAAAATGGCCTGTGAAATCCTAAAGGTACTCATTGGTTTTAGGGCCCCTTTGCGCATCTTGGCTGCAAAAAAGTGTCACTCATGTGGTATCGCCGTACTCAGGAGAAGTAGGGCAATGTGTTTTGGGGTGTATTTTTACATATACCCATGCTGCGTGTGAGAAATATCGCTGTAAGCGACAACTTTTTAAATTTTTTATTCAAAGTTGTCAATATACAGAGATATTTCTCTCACCCAGCATGGGTATATGTAAAATACACCCAAAACACATCGCCCTACTTCTCCTGAGTACGGCGATACCACATGTGTGACACTTTTGCAGCCAAGATGCGCAAAGGCCTAAATTCCAATGAGTACCTTTTAGGAGGGCATTTTTACGCATTTTTCTTCTCACGCTTTAGGGCCCCTAAAATGCCAGGGCAGTATAAATACCCCACATGTGACCCCATTTTGAAGAAGACACCCAAGGTATTCCATGAGGGGCATGGCGAGTTCATAGAATATTTTTTTGGCACAAGTTAGTGGAAATTGATTTTTATTGTTTTTCTCACAAAGTCTCCCTTTCCGCTAACTTTTGACAAAAAGTTTAATTTTTCATGAACTCATTATGCCCCTCAGCGAATACCTTGGGGTGTCTTCTTTCCAAAATGGGGTCACATGTGGGTATTTATACTGCCCTGGCATTTTAGGGGCCCTAAAGCGTGAGAAGAAAAATGCGTAAAAATACCCTCCTAAAAGGTACTCGTTGGAATTTGGGCCCCTTGCACATCTTGGCTGCAAAAAGTGTCACACATGTGGCATCGCCGTACTCAGGAGAAGTAGGGCGATGTGTTTTGGGGTGTATTTTTACATATACCCATGCTGGGTGAGAGAAATATCTCTGTATATTGACAACTTTGAATAAAAAAATGTAAAAAGTTGTCATTTACAGCGATATTTCTCACACACAGTATGGGTATATGTAAAAATACACCCCAAACACATTGCCCTACTTCTCCTGAGTACGGCGATACCACATGAGTGACACTTTTGCAGCCAAGATGCGCAAAGGGGCCCTAAAACCAATGAGTACCTTTAGGATTTCACAGGCCATTTTTACGCATTTGGATTCTCACGCTTTAGCACCCCTAAAATGCCAGGGCAGTATAAATACCCACATGTGACCCCATTGTGGAAAGAAGACACCCCAAGGTATTCTGTGAGGGGTATGGCGAGTTCACAGAAAAAAAAATTTGGCACAAGTTAGCGGAAATTGTTTTTTTTTTTTTTTTTTTACAGTCTCATATTCCACTAACTTGTGACAAAAATAAAATTTTCCATGAACTCGCCATACCCCTCACGGAATACCTTGGGGTGTCTTCTTTCTAAAATGGGGTCACATGTGGGGTTTTTGTACTGCCCTGGCATTTGAGGGTCTCCATAATCATTACACGTATGGCCAGCATTAGGAGTTTCTGCGATTCTCCGTATATTGAGCATACGGGTAATGAGATTTTTTCCGTTCAGCCTCTGCGCTGAAAAAAAAAAAAATGAACGGCACAGATTTTTCATTCGCAATGTGGATGAAAAAATCTCTGCCAAATCAGTGACTGCGGTGCGGTGGGCTGGGCGCTAGCTACCTAACAAGTAGCTAGCTAACTGGCGGTGATAAGGGACCCTTATGCCCCATTCACCGTCCGCAATTCTGTTTGCGGAGCGGAATTGCGGACCCATTCATTTCTATGGGGACAGACTTTGTCCGCTCGGATCGGAATTACGGATCCGCGCTTCCGAGTCTGCACTTCCGTTCCGCAAAAATATAGAACATGTCCTATTCTTGTCCGCAATTGCGGACAAGAAAAGCATTTCTATATAGTTCTGGCAATGTGCGGATCTGCAAAATGCGGAAAGCACATTGCCGGTGTCCGTGTTTTGAGGATCCGCGGATCGGATCAGCGGATCCGTGAATCCACGGATCCGTGAATCCACGGATCCGCCAAAACACATATGGACGTCTGAATGGAGCCTTACAAGGGGTGTGATCAATGACAGGGGGTGATCAGGGGTCTAGATGGGGTGATCAAGGGGTTAATAGGTGAGGGGGGGGCTTTAGTGTAGTGTTTGGTGCAACTTTTACTGTGTTACCTGGTCCTCTGGTGGTCGATCCCAGAAAATGGGACCACCAGAGGACCAGGTAGCAGCTATATCAGACGCTGTTCATAAAACAGCGTCTGATATAGCTGTTTGATGCGATTTATATCGCATCTACAGCCTGCCAGCGATTGATCATCGCTGGCGGGCTGTAGTCCAACTCTCGAGACGCGCGACGCTGCGTACGCGCGCGTTCACAGGAACTCTCGCGTCTCGCGAGATGACGCCCCGGCGCGTCCGAACAGAAGAGCAGGACCGCCCGCAGGACGCAATCCTGCGTACGGCGGTCCTGAAGCAGTTAAAGCCCTTTGTTCGGTGTATTAGTGGAAAAAGAAAAAAAAAATATTTGCCGCTCAGCGGTGCAGTTAACTGTTTTAAAACCCTTTTTTGCGTGCATTAATAGAAAAAGAAAAAAATATTTACCGCTCAGCTGTGCAGTTATCTGTTCTAAAGCCTTTTTTTGCGTGTATTAGTGAAAAAAGAAAAAAATATCTTTGCCGCTCAGCGGTGCACTGATATATTCAGAAGCCCTGTTGCATATATCTGTTGAAAAGCCTGCTGTGTAAAAGTAGAAAATTTTTGGGGGCTAATTGACTTTCTGCGGTGCAGTGATATATTGGGAAGCCCAGTTTTCCATGTATTTGTGGCAAAATAAATAAATATTCCCCATTCAGCGTTGCACTTATCTGTTGAAAAGCTTTTTGTGTTGTGTAAAAGTAGAAAAAAATGTGGGCCTAATTGCCGTTCTGCGGTGCAGTGATATATTCTAAAGCCCTTCTTACCATTTATTAGTGGCGAAAGATAAAATATTTGATCTAACAATTGATTATTTGATCTAATAGTATGTCAGATAGAGAAGTGCCAGGCCCTGCACAAGGAAGGGGCAGAGGCCTAAATGTTTCTGGTGCAGGCAGGGGTCGCAGATAGAGGCCTAAGCTCCCGGTGTCATCTAGCGGTCGTGTCTTGACTAGCAACCCAGCTGTTCGGGAATGGTTGACTTGGTCATCCACTTCGTCCCAAGTGACATCAGACACCCCCAGCCAAGAGTCAGTTGGTTCCTCTGACACAATGCTTAGTTGGCATGGCCCGGGAGCAGGCCCTGTGCCTTCACCTATCATCAACTTGCCTCTGTCCTTTTCTTTTCCCTCAGCCAGATAAGTATTATATGCTGTGGGCACGGCTCCACTTTTCAGCGAGGACGAGTTACTAGAGGGCCGTCAGCAGCTACTGCCCAGCCAAGATCTGGAGGAGACATCCGCCACTTCCGCCACTAGGCAGGCAAGTACTGATGAGGAGAGTGGCATGGGAGCTGGTGTTGCGAGCGGTCAGGCTCCTGACCCAGAGACAGTTGAGGAGGACATCAGTGACGTGCAGACAGTACTCGATGATGTAGCTGATTGCACTTGGGAGCCGGGTGATGAAGGGGCTTCATCATCATCGGGAGAAGAGGGTGGTAGCATGCCCGTGAGCCAGTGGCGGAGCCAGCAAGTTCCTGGCTGGGAGTCAGCAGGGTGGCAGCAGTGGGAGGTCGGGAGTGAAACGTGCCCGGGATAGACCATCCACTTCGCAGGAGCCTACCTGCCCAGGAAGAAGTGTTGCACGGGTTCGTGGAGGCAGCAGCGGTGGCAGTTTTTTGTTAAGCCGGAGGAGGAGGTGAACATGGCCATATGTAGAATATGTGGGCAGAAGGTGATGCATGGCCAGGGTGCCAATGATGGCACCACAGCCCTGTGTCAACATATGCGGCATCACCATAAAGTGGCCTGGGAGAAACATGGCTCCGATCAGGTGGTCCAGGGTGCCGCAGCAACCACTGCATCACGAAGTGGCACGCACCCGGTTTACGGGAGTCAAGACTCCACCACCTCAGCTGGAGGGAGCTTTCTGTCCTTCTTATCTGCTGGTCTGATGCTCCTGCTTCTCCTATTCCTCGTCAGTCATTCCGTCAGCAATCAATCACCGAAGCGCTTGCCAAGAGACAACAGTATGCATGCAATCATCCAATGGTGCAGAAGCTGAATGTACTCCTGTCCAAGTTGCTGGTACTGCAGTCCCTCCCTTTTCAAGTGGCTGACTCTGCACCTTTCAGAGAACTGATAGCTTGTGCCGAGCCGAGGTGGAGAGTCCAAAGCCATAATTTCTTTGCCAAAAAGGCAGTACCAGCACTGCACACACATGTAGAACAGAAGGTCGGGGCCAGTCCTTGAGCCTGTCGGTGTCTGCCAAAGTGCACGGCAGCGTAGACGTGTGGCAGCTCATGCATGACACCTGCCGTCTGCTCAGACCCTTTGAGGATGCTACGTTATTTGTCAGTCACCAGGACTACGGGATGAACAATAGCATTCCACTGCTTAATGTACTAGAACAGATGGTAGTAAATATGGCTGGTCAGGGGACTGGAGACGTGGCTTCTAGATCACACGGCCACTTAAGCCCTGTGGGGGATGAACTGGAGGAGGAGGATATTGGAGCACAAGCAATGTGTAGCAAAACGGGTGTTTTTTTTTTTACACAGTTAAAAGGAGAGAAGGAGCAGAAGGAGCAGGACCAGCCAGAGGAGCTACAGGGCAATACACCGTGGCAGTATGCAGTGGAGATGGAGGCAGGGAGTTGTTCCGAGTCACTTGCACAAATATCCCGATTAATGCTCACTTGCTTACGTAGTGACAGCCGAATTGTCATTATTCGGCAGAGGGATGACTTCTGGCACCAGCAGTGCAAAATGGGGTCAATTTTTACATCCGCTGAGATGGAGGAAAACTTAACTACTATAGTGACCTCCTATGTAGTCAGTTTGCCGCTTCCTATCTGCGCCATCGTCTATCCTCTCGCAGGTCCGACCGGGGGGCCCTCTGTGCTCACTTTCCACTGCCATGGCTGCTAGGGAGGGGTGGAGTGGCAAGAGCAGTACCAGCTCTATCAGCAGCAGCCTGAGTCTAGAAAATACTCACCAGCAGCAGCAGCAGCTAGACCTGGAGCAGGACCTGAACCAGCAGGTGGTGGCATACTTGGACAGCACCCTGCCACCCCACATTGAAGATCCACTGGACTACTGGGCAGCCAAACTGGATTTGTAGCCACAACTAGCAGAGTTTGCACTGGAGATGCTGTGCTGCGTGGTGCCGGCCAGTAGTGTTGCATCAGAGCGGGTGTTTAGTGCGACGGGGGCCATAGTTACCCCAAGAACTCGCCTTTCCACCCAAAATGTGGAGAGACTGACCTTTGTCAAGATGAATCAGGTGTGGATCAGCCAGGATTTCCACCCACCAATGCCAGATGCATCAGATTAGATCATCCATGCTGTCTCACCCAAACCTTGACAAAAGAGACTGGTTTCTTCTGGCTACCTGCCTCAGCTACTATTCTGATGCTGCCACTAGTGATGAGCGGGAGGTGCCATATTCAAATTTGCAATATTGCGAATATTCGATTGAATATTCGTCATATATTCGTCGAAATCTTTTTTGCAGCCTGGGTGCGCAAAGGGGCCCAAATTCCAACGAGTACCTTTAGGTTTTACATGGCGGCTCACAATTTAGCCCCGCCCAAAATGCCAGAACAGTAAACACACCCCACAAATGACCCCATTTCGCAAAGTAGACACCCCGAGGTATTCACTAAGGGGCATAGTGAGCCCGTCTGAGATTTTTTTTTTTTTGCCAGAAGTTAGCAGAAATTGAAACTTTTTTTTTTTTTTCTCAGAAAGTGTCATTTTCCGCTAACTTGTGAAAAAAAATTAAATGATACATGAACTCACCATGCCCCTCCGCGAATACTTTGGGGTGTCTTCTTTCTAAAATGGTGTCATTTGGGGGGTATTTATACTTTCCTGGCATTCTAGCACCTGAAGAAACATGACAGGCGCTCAGAAAGTCAGAGCTGCTTCAAAATGCCGAAATACACTTTTTTGCACCATAGTTTGTAAACGCTATAACTTTTACCCAAACCAATAAATATACACTTATTGGACTTTTTTTTATCAAAGACATGTAGAACAATAAATTTAGAGAAAAAATTATATAGAAATGTAGTTTTTTGAAAAATAAATTACAACAGAAAGTGAAAAATGTCATTTTTTTGCAAAAATGTCGTTAAATTTGTATTAATGGCAAAAAAAGTAAAAATGTCAGCAACAATGAAATACCACCAAATGAAAGCTCTATTAGTGAGAAGAAAAGGAGGTAAAATTCATTTGGGTGGTAAGTTGTATGACGGAGCAATAAACGGTGAAAGTAGTGTAGTGTGGAATTGTAAAAAGTGGCCTGGTCATTAAGGGTGTTTAAGCTAGGGGGGCTGAAGTGGTTAATGTGCTGTGAAAGTTGCTGACTCATAAAACAGGGCAGGAGACCAGGAGATGTCAACCTTTGCTGCACACTAAATTCAAGTTTTCACGCATCCATACACTTTCTCCAGACATGGAACCCATAACCCTCTTTCATATTAGTGTGTCAAATGATCTCAGCAATAGAAAGGAAGTCAATGAACCAGAAAAGATGGCAAATCATCAGATAATGTTGCTAAAGCTATATCCAACAATGCCTGATATATTGAACTATAATACTGCATATTAGATAGAAAAAGTTTCCATATTGAACTATACAAACATATTGTTACAGTACAGTATGCACTAACATACTGTCAATTCTAAGTCGAGAAATGACGTCTAGACTAAAGATGTAATACATTTCTGTAAAATGAAAATACAAATCTTCAAGCTTTTTTGTAGATGATGGGAGATGTATGCAGGTTTATGAACCAAGACTGCCATCTAGTGGAGCACAATGTAACTCTGCATTCTATTTGCTATTGCACCATCAGCCAGCTGTATAGCATCTCCGAAGCTTTCAGAGCCATTTGCTCTTTTCCATATCATTCACTTTCAGAAATCCTTGCTATTTCCCGAAATGGGATTACAGCATCTCTTTAGATTGCTGTTTTACGTTTTCGTAACACAATAGACATCTATTCGTTGTGATTGGATGTGTGTTGCAGATTACAGTATGGTGTAACCAAACAACCACTGTTTATGCTACTGATTAGAATATGCATACTTACAGTAAAGCGTGGGCACGTACTGTATTCTAGAATGTTAATAAAGGCAATGGTGGTAGGGGAAAGGTTGGTGCTGAAGAGCACCGACTGCATGTGCATGATGGCTGCGCTGCATAAGAATGACGAGCATGATATGTAGCATCCCCAAGTCAGAGCAATGTGTGGGACTAACCTGGGGAATGCCAGTGATGGAGAGGTCGGCACGCTGTTCCTCTGGGGCACTCTCTGGGTTCTCGAGGGACACAGCCAGGTGCAATGTAAGGTGCCCTTGGTGTTGTAGATTAACGTGCCTATGGCTAAGTCCCTGATGTTTCGTGACGCCAGTGCCAGTAAACGGTGGCACACCGTATTTATAGTGGGAATAATGGAGGTGCAGACTTGTATCTTGAAACAGAATTCCAACTTTACTGAAACAGTGGTAATACAGAAGGCACTCTCTTAAACAGTTCTTTTGCAGACAATTGGCTTTGGTACGATCTCAATTACAGCAGGCTTATATCCAGCAAGGTAAACAGAGGGTAAAATAACAGGACTTTTGAATTGCAGGATAACCTTACTTTCTTCCTGGCTTGTCCTGACTGGCAATTATACTTCAAGGCCCCAATGCCCTACTTCTGGCTTATATCCTTGAATCTCCAGTTTGCTGCGTACCTCCTCTGACATTACAATACCTCTTGCTCTAAGGATTGCCTCAGCTTGACTCTTGCTGACCTGCCTAGGCCCGTGGCATGTGGCCTTCACAGACTCCAGGGTCTGCACTGACTCTAGCCTGCCCTGGCCTAGCTATATATAGCCCTACTCAACAGTTCCCTAGTGGTCTAACACCTACATAACAATCCTCACATTACTGCAGGCCATTACATGTAAGCCACTTAAAGGTACATAACATTATGATATATTCACAACACTTTCCCCACAGATGAGGGGAACACCAGCACAAACGTGACCCTTTGGTAGTAAACGGGTATTAAAGTGCCCGTATACTGCATACCCCACGACTTTAAACTGAGTACGACCTCGTACTCCAACAGGGCCCACCCAACTGGATTCTTCTCCTGAAAGACACAAAACACATGCAGGCATATACAGACACATATGAATGACATCTGCATAAATAATCATATCAGGTCCAGCTGGAAAAGGTGAAGCGCGGTGACAAGGGGCGACGTCCTCTGCTTGCAGGCTGTTAATGCAGAACTGTGATGCTGACCTGGTACAGCAAATCAATGGTTAACACCAGGATAGTCCATAAGAGAATGCATGAGTCCATAATAAGAACATAATAAAACATCACATAGTCCATATGAAAATGCATAAGTCCATAATAAGAACATATCACAGAGGCTCGCACATAGGGAGTCCATATCTGGGCACAAGCTTAAAAAGGATGATGCTCACACAGAGGTTTCCTGTCGGGAAACACTTCCAGTACAGTCATAGTCTTCAAACGTACTGGTAAGCGCCCCTAGTTGACCGGGTAGACCTCCTTAGAGCCAAGGTCTCCTCTTGTCCGGGTACAGGGGACAAGAAGGATCCACGTCAGTGGGACCCCTTTGAATAGCACCCTGAGCTAGGCCTGCTACGGTTGCAGGTTCAGCAGGTGCCGGGGCAGGCACCCCAAAGTTTAACCAGGGTGTAAGGAACCAGTGAAGCGGCTCAGGATCATTCAGCAAGTCCGCTATGGCCTGCATAGGTTCAGCAGGCCGAGCAATGGAATCTGACTCAGAAGACTCGGATCCGGAATCTCCAACGGCAGGCTCCTTGTCAATACAGAGTTTCAGGCGGTTTCTGTGAACAATTTGGGAACCCTTACTCCTCTCTGGTGACCTCATAGGTATGAGTTTCAGCATTAGGGATGGCAGATACAAGATAGGAGTCCTCTCCCATTTACTGTCCAGTTTACTGGTGCGGTGATTGTTCTTTAACCACACTGTATCCCCCACAGCCAGGGGCTCTGCATGGGCCGCCAAATCATAGTCTTTTTGTTGTCGCTCCCGGCACCTTCCATGCGCTCCTGGACAATTTCTTTGGCATTAAGCAGGCGCCTTTGATGTTCCGTTACCCAGTCAGTTTTAGGCAAGGGATTAATGTCATCCAGCACTTGTACATCCAGGGAATGATCTGCAGGCAATTTACCCTGACGCCCAAACAACAGGTAGAAAGGAGTGTATCCAGTGGAACAATGGATAGTATTATTGTACGTATATATGAGCTGTGGGAGCAGGTTAGGCCAATCTCCTCTGGTCTCAGGAGGCACGGCTCTCAACATTTCAATCAAGGTCTGATTCATCTTTTCACAGAGTCCATTACCTTGTAGATGATAGGCCGTGGTCCGGACCTTTTGGCAATTGTGTAGTCGGCACAGCTCCTGGAACAGATGAGACTCAAACGCAGACCCCTGGTCGGTGAGGATCTTTTCTGGGCAGCCGTAAGGCAGGAGGAAGTGTTTCCAGAACAATTCAGCTGTCGTCTTGGCTGTCAGGTCTATCACAGGCACTGCTACGGCAAACTTAGTGAAATGGTCAATAATAGTCATAGCATAGGTATACCCTGAGTGACTGGGCTCCAACTTTACGTGATCAATAGCAACCAGTTCAAGAGGGGCGGTACTTATAATAGGGTGCAGCGGTGCTCTCTGATCATGATGCTTACCTCTCTTTAGGGCACAGGCTGTACATTCCCGACACCCCTTCTCAATGTCCTCTCTTATTCCAACCCAGTAGAACCGCCTACGGACAGTGGCCTCAGTCTTTTGAACCCCAAAATGTCCAGACCTGTCATGATACATTTCCAAAACCATACCTGCATCACGACGTGGGATGAGGATCTGGTGCACTCTGTCATTTGACACCGGATCCAGGCTTCGTCGCAGCAACAGGCCTTTTTGAAGGAAAAGTTGTTGACGTTGCCTCCACAATTTGATGAGTTCTGGGTCTGCGGTCTTCGCTGAATTCTTTCAGGGTTCTGCCACTGATGAGGAAGTCCAGCAGTTCACCGAGAACTCTACTCTCTGATTGCAACTTAATCCATTTTTCTTCTCTGGATGCAGGCTTATCAAAGGATGGAGGGTCAGAGGTTCCATTGTTGGCAGCTTGAGCTTGGTCCTGTTGAGCAAACCGGTTATAAAATGCTGGCATCTCTACATCTTCCCAGGCATCCCGTATGTCATCTGGTGCTATTTCAGTGGGGAGCCTTGACAGGGCATCAGCATTATCGTTTGAACGGCCAGCCCGGTATTTTACAGTGAAGTCGTAATTAGCAAGGTGGGAGGCCCATCTCTGTTCTAAGGCCCCCAGTTTAGCGGTATTCAGGTGAGCCAGAGGGTTGTTATCAGTGAATGCAATAAATGGAGTGGCAGCCAAATAGTCTTTGAATTTTTCCGTTACCGCCCACACTAAGGCCAGAAACTCCAATTTGAAAGAACTATAATTCTGATCATTCTTTTCAGCTCCCTTTAAGGACCGGCTGGCGTAAGCTATTACTCTCTCTCCTCCCTCTTGTACTTGCGCTAGCACTGCTCTCAGGCCTTTCTTACTGGCATCTGTGTAAAGGTGAAATGGCTTACTGTAATCTGGGTATCCCAGCACGGGAGGTGTAGTCAACTTTTTCTTTAACAACTGAAATGCAATCTCCCTCTCTTCATTCCATTCAATGGGGACAGGAGTCTTTGGGCTCTTTTTTGTTTGTCCCCTCAGGAGTTCCTGGATTGGATCCGCTATTTGAGCGAAGTGGGGGATAAAGCGCCGGTAGTAGCCAGCGAAGCTAAGGAAGCTCCTCACTTCTTTCACCGTGGTAGGGACCGGCCAATTTCGGACAGCAGCTAACTTATCAGGATCAGGCTGAACTCCCTCTGCGCTTACAACATGTCCCAGGTATTTTACAGCAGGTTTAAGCAGGTGACATTTGGACGGTTTAATCTTGAGGCCGTATTTAATAAGGATTTCAAACACCTCAGCTAAATGCTTTAAATGGTCCTCATACGTTTTAGAATAGATGATGACGTCATCCAGGTACAACAGCACTGTCTCAAAGTTCTTATGGCCTAAGCACCGTTCCATTAATCTTTGAAAGGTCCCGGGGGCATTACACAGTCCAAATGGCATGCAATTAAATTCAAACAGGCCCATAGGGGTGGTTAAAGCAGTCTTTTCCCTATCCTCAGGGGCCATGGGCACTTGCCAATATCCGCTGGTTAAATCTAAGGTGGAGAAATAGGCGGAGGAGCCTAGAGCAGTTAGAGACTCCTCAATACGTGGCAATGGATATGCATCTTTGTGAGTGATCTGATTTATCTTTCTGTAGTCTACACAAAACCGGATACCACCATCTTTCTTTTTTACTAAAACCAGGGGTGCAGCCTAGGGACTACGACTGTCCCGGATTATGTTTGAGTCTTTCATTTCTTGGATCATCTCTTTAACAGTTTGGTATGAAGTTGGTGGTATGGGTCTATACCTCTCTTTGATGGGAGGATGAGAGCCAGTGGGTATGGTGTGTTGGATGACACTGACCTCTCCATAGTCCGTTGCATGCTTACTGAAGGCTTGATGGTGTTGCTTTACTAGGTTCAGGAGTCCCTCTAGTTGATGTTGGGGGGTAGTTTCGTCCCCGACATGGAGTTCCTTCCACCAGGGCACTGGAGAGTCGTTCGCAGGAAGAGGTCCTCGAGTGGCAGCTGGTGGCTTCTCGGTGACAGGCAGGCGGATGACATCCTGGAAGGATACCTGGGAAAGCTGGGCAACAGGACAGTGCTTAGTGAGGACAGCAGGATGATCGCTGAGGTTAATCAGACGGACAGGTACTTTACCTTGGGAGACGGTCGCCAGGCACTTGGCAGCTCTCACATATGGGTAGTTCTCCATCTGGACAGGTTCCACCAGGGCCGGATAGTCTTGGCCCTGGACTCCCAGGACAGCACGGCACCACAGGAGGGTTTGGGAGTTTGGAGGTAGAGTCACTGGCCTATTATCACGGATCCTGGCGGTGCAGATCTCTCCTTTTTCATTTGCAAACCTCTGCTGAGCACACAATACGCTGATAGTCTTTGGAGGACCTTCTTGAGGCAGAGGAAGCTGCAGGCAGGGACTGATGGAGAGCTTCAAGTACCTCAGGGTAGCAATTTTTGAAAACATTAGTCCCAACAATCACGGGGTGACCCCCTTTATCCCCGGCTTGTACCACGATCACTCCTTGCTGTGGTAAAGTGGCTTCTCCCACCTGGAGAGTGGGTTCCCAGTATCCATGGACTTTTATGGGCTTACCATTGCTTGCAATTATCTCCATTATCAGCCAGGACTCCGGTGGTTGGGTAAGCAGGCTGGAATTCCAGAACTGATTAAAGGTGGACTGCTGAATAGTGGTGACTTGAGACCCAGTGTCCAGCAACGCTTCAAAAGGCACTCCATTGATCCGGACGTTTATTTTGGGACGGGACCCCACATAACGGGGCATCCAGTTTGGATCCCTTGGACCTGTTGTTCTACCTCCCGAGGGGCGGTGCTCAGCCTCGAGGGTGGCCCGTTTAACTGCCAGCAGGTAGATTCAGTATGACCCAACTTCTTGCAGTAGTTACAGACAGGCCGCTTGCAGTTCCTAAACCGGTCACTTGAACGTCTCCCAGGATCTCTGGGATAAACTTCCTGATATGCAGGGGGGCCAGGCTATTGAGGCAGAAGGAGCTCATCTTCCAGCATTAAGGGTTTCTCCCACTCTTCCAGTTTCTTGCAGACTTTTTCCAGGCTCTTAGTGAGGTAATTGACCTGTTCCATCAAAGCAGCTACTGTATCCAGTCTGTCCTTTCCCCTGAAGACGCCAGTTTATCTGGTGAAACATGTTGGGGGACAGAATCTGTTGGTTTTAGCTCTGCTCGAGTTGCTAAACACTGAGTAGGAAACAGTAGGAAACAGTTATTTACTTTAGGGTGTATGTTCACAGCACCGAGTACCCTGCAGGATTAGTCAGGCAGGTAGTTATACACTGATTGCAAACTTGTGAGAAGGTTAGGAGGGTAGTGCACACCCTCCGTTACCACTAGCAACCTGTGCGATAGCAGTGTGCAAATTCGAGCAGTAGTTTTAACAAGTGTGTCAAAACTCACAAACATTTTTAGAGAACTACTAATAAAAGTGAAGTTTTACTGATTTAAATATTAAGGGTAAAAGTGGTGAATTGAGCTCAATTGAGCAAAGTTTTTTTGTTCCCAGGATCTCTGGGATAAACTTCCTGATATGCAGGGGGGCCAGGCTATTGAGGCAGAAGGAGCTCATCTTCCAGCATTAAGGGTTTCTCCCACTCTTCCAGTTTCTTGCAGACTTTTTTCAGGCTCTTAGTGAGGTAATTGACCTGTTCCATCAAAGCAGCTACTGTATCAGGCACTGGAGTCTGGGCGGCTTGGCTGGCCCCTGGCAGGTTGGCATCAGTCAGCTTAGAATTACGGACAGAAGGCTCGGGATGGGCCACTGGTTCCGTTGGCAGGTATTGTCCCAGAATACTAATGGCCAGTTCTTTAAAGTCCAGGAAAATACTGCTAGGGTGCTGAGCCGACAACATTTTCAATTGAGTTTTTAAAGATTCGCTATTCACACCCGCAATAAATTGTTCTCTCAGAGTTTGATCCTGGGTGTCAACCTCTCTAGGGTCTATATGAATGACGGCCCTCCAGGCCTCTTGGAGGGATAAAGCAAAATCACGGAGTGACTCACCAGGCTTTTGTTTCTTACTGAAGAAGCGCATCTTTATTTCAGATACAGTCCTGGCTTCAAAGGTAGTGCTGAGGCGGTCAAAGATCTGCTCTATGGTACTCCTCTCAGAACTGGGCCAGGACATGACTTCTCGGCGGGCCGCTCCTTCCAACTGGGCTAACAGAATCTCCATTTGCTGCTCCGGGTTGATAGGATAGAGCCGGAACAGGGCCAGGATTTTGTCTTGGAAGTCTTTTAAATTATGAGCCTCCCCGGCGTAGCGGGGAAACCATGGGGCCCCAAAGTAGTATGGCATCGTCAGCGGCATCATGTTGGCAGGCGCAATACTGTTGGTGGCCACTGGCTCCCTGGGGGCAGGCTGCTCTGCTACTTCCGAGTCCGACATGGTGCAGATTAATTGGGCGTGCGGTCCCTTTAAGAGGTAGCGACAGGTCCGATGTCGCGCTGGCGGGGTTACTGACCAACGAGTGCAATCGGTGGAAAGAGTCCGGTGTCCCCTTTTCGGGCCTTACTAACCAGGTGACCCCCCTCCGGTGTAGAATTATTTCACCCAGGAGTTTGTACTTACTCCGGTGCAGCGCAGTCCAAGTCGCGCGAGATCCGGAAGGACATCTTCGGGAATCCCTTGCGCAGCGTCCCTTCCCGCGAGGACGTCGGGCCGGAGGGGAGGAGCTTCGGACTTACTCCGACGGGGAACAGCGTCTGCGTTCTTCCAGGCCCAAGGTAGGTGGAGTCCAGCTTGGAAAATTTGACTAAGGCGGTGACGCTGCAGAGTTTGGCGCTAAGTTTTCCCGCCAGCAAGGAGTAGTGATGGCGCAGTAGATAAGTCCACAGTTCAGGCGGCCATGTTTGGGTAGTATAAGTCAATTCACTGACAGCAAGCGGTGGTATTGACACGTAAAACAGTCCATAATTCCACACTTTCACACCGCGCTTTTTCCTCCAGACCAGCGCAATATCCGGGAACGCTGCTGGGGTGATTTTTGTACAAATCTTGGCCACAAAAAGTTCAATAAACAAACAGGCGTTTTGTCACTTGGCAAACTGGTTAAGGCACAAAGTTCACGTTTTGCTCACTGTCCGTAAAACGTGCGTATCCTGTTCGTGACGCCAAAATGTAGCATCCCCAAGTCAGAGCAATGTGTGGGACTAACCTGGGGAATGCCAGTGATGGAGAGGCCGGCACGCTGTCCCTCTGGGGCACTCTCTGGGTTCTCGAGGGACACAGCCAGGTGCAATGTGAGGTGCCCTTGGTGTTGTAGATTAACGTGCCTATGGCTAAGTCCCTGATGTTTCGTGACGCCAGTGCCAGTAAACGGTGGCACACCGTATTTATAGTGGGAATAATGGAGGTGCAGACTTGTATCTTGAAACAGAATTCCAACTTTACTGAAACAGTGGTAATACAGAAGGCACTCTCTTAAACAGTTCTTTTGCAGACAATTGGCTTTGGTACGATCTCAATTACAGCAGGCTTATATCCAGCAAGGTAAACAGAGGGTAAAATAACAGGACTTTTGAATTGCAGGATAACCTTACTTTCTTCCTGGCTTGTCCTGACTGGCAATTATACTTCAAGGCCCCAATGCCCTACTTCTGGCTTATATCCTTGAATCTCCAGTTTGCTGCGTACCTCCTCTGACATTACAATACCTCTTGTTCTAAGGATTGCCTCAGCTTGACTCTTGCTGACCTGCCTAGGCCCGTGGCATGTGGCCTTCACAGACTCCAGGGTCTGCACTGACTCTAGCCTGCCCTGGCCTAGCTATATATAGCCCTACTCAACAGTTCCCCTAGTGGTCTAACACCTACATAACAATCCTCACATTACTGCAGGCCATTACATGTAAGCCACTTAAAGGTACATAACATTATGATATATTCACAACACTTTCCCCACAGATGAGGGGAACACCAGCACAAACGTGACCCTTCGGTAGTAAACGGTATTAAAGTGCCCGTATACTGCAGATACTACTCTGTTAATCAGCTGAAAGAGTAACACTCATCAGTAAATCTTTTGGAGGGGATACAATAGCTCTCACTCCTATATATTTCAATATTCAATGTAATTTTAGAGGCATTCCTCTAAAAAAATAAAACAAAAAAGACAAGATCCACACATCCAATATTTTACAATGAGTTATTGCTGGTATTCTTTGTGTATATTTTGAACTACAGTAAATAAGTCCACTTACAACATTATGGAAATCTCATTTACGTGGGTACCTACCCTAGGTGCAGTATACAACAAAGCAGTTAACACATTCATTAGGCGCAAGTGCCTGCTGCTGATCTAACCATCTAAAACATTATCGGCGAGTGCCAGCTGGTGACACTCAAAAACATTATGGTTGAGGGCCTGCTGGTGACCCTCAAAAACATTATGGTTGAGGGCCTGCTGGTGACCCTCAAAAACATTATGGTTGAGGGCCTGCTGGTGACCCTCAAAGCATTATGGGTGAGGGCCTACTGGTGACCCTCAAAAATATTATGCATGAGGGCCTGCTTCTCAGCTGACCATCTAAAACATTTGGAGCGAGGGCAGCCTAATAAACATGTTGATATGATGTAGGAGGGGTCGAGAAAAGGGAGAATAAACCATATACCCTTTTTAATGGTGGAAAGGGTGCATGGGAATACAGTGTATTTAATACACCATAAAAGCCACATTTAGAGTGCCTTTATGTTCAGCCGCTTTCCTTCTGTGGAGTAGAGAAGTCAGGGGCAATCCAGGTCTTGTTTATTTTTATAAGAGTTTAGTCTGCTACGTACTCCTTCACCATCTTCCGAAATTTTCCCCCCTTGTAACACTAGGGCATCAGGTTAAGGGTGCTGGCAGGGTGTCATAAAACTGTACCAGTCCTTGGAGAGTGTTGCCCTGCCTCTGTTGGAACTGCTGTGTGTTCCCCTTGTCTCCCCTCCTCGGTTGGCCAAGGAACTACGTACTCTGCATCAAGCATTGTCAGCTGGACATTTTTGGAGCAATTTTTCTACAAGGACCTTCTGGTATTGCAGAAAAAATTACAGTCAATGTCACAGATATTTAGGATGCACAAACGTTATACAGGAGAAGTAGCGCAGGTAATGTAACTGTCCACAGCGGACACCGTCTAAAGAAAAACTACACTGGATGTCACAGATATTTTTAGGCTGTGCACACGTTACACAGGAGATGTAGCGCATATAATGTCGCTGTCACCAGCGGAAAATTACACTGAATGTCACTCATATTTCGGATGCACTAACGTTATATTGGAGATGTAGCGCAGGTAATGTCGCTGCCACCCACAGCAAAAAATTAGACTGAATGTCACTGATATTTCAAATGCAAACATTATACAGGAGATGTAGCACAGGTAATTTAACTGTCCGCAGCGGACACTGTCAACGGAAAAAGAACACTGGATTTCACTGATATTTTTAGGCTGCGCACACATTAGACAGGAGATGTAGCGCACATAATGTCGCTGTCTGCAGCGGCCAAACAATTGCAAGCTATTTAGTGCAGGTTGCACTAAAAATATATATTGCTGCAAGATACAATTATAGTCCTTAAAAGGAGTTTTGGGTCGCTTACAAGTTTTAGCAATTTAGTGCAGGTTGTGCTAAAAATATATATTGCTGATAGATACAATAGTCCTTAAAAGGACTTTTGGGTCTTTAGCAAATTTTAGCAATTTAGCGCAGGTTGCTCTAAATATATATATTGCTGCTACACACAATAGTCCTTAAAAGGACTTTTGGGTCTCTAACACGTTTTATCAATTTATCGCAGGTTGCGTTAAAAATATATATTGCTGCCACACACAATAGTCCTTAAAAGGAGTTTTGGGTCTCTTACAAGTTTTAGCAATTTAGCGCAGGTTGTGCTAAAAATATATATTACTGCCAGATACAACTATAGTCCTTAAAAGGACTTTTGGGTCTCTTACAAGTTTTAGCAATTTAGCGCAGGTGGCGCTAATAATATATATTGCTGCTACACACAATAGTGCTCTCCCTGACTAAGACTGAGCCAAACAGTTGTCATCGGGTGCTATATGGCACCCGATGATGCGTTCTGGCCAGCCAATCACTGTAATACCAGCAGCCAACATGGCTACTGCATTACAGTGAATAGCAGTACTCACCTGCATGTTTATTGGCTGCGTAGCAGGCAACAAACGTGCGGGAAGGAGATTCGAGCATCATGCTCAAGCACACGCGGTACTCGGCCGAACACCGCGATGTGCCGAGCATCACGATTCTCCAGCTGAACTACTCGCACCCAACACTACTACTGTAGTAACGTTCTGGGTGATGGGTGTCTTAGCCTTGCAGCGGTTTGCAAGTACGACCACCACTGATGGATTGCATGTGAGACAACCCCTTTAATGCTGGTTGTAGAAGTTCACTCTTCTGTCTAGCGACTCAAGACTTCACTTGAGGGTTGGAGTAAGTAGACCTCTCTGGAGGGTTCTATTTGAGAGTAGGAGCTTTGCAGTGTGTCTTCTTTACCCTCTGTCTCCGGACAGGAACCATTTCTTTCTGGCAGGAAGCAGAACTAGTCCACTTCTACCAAGAGGAAAGGAACAGGTTGGTTAGCCCTGGTCCTAGCCAACCATTTCCATCTTACTTACTGGTGCATGTAACATTTTATGTCCGGATCCAGTGAACTCCAGCAGGCTGTTCTCTTCCAGAAAAGTCTTCCGGATCCAATAAATGCAAGTGTAAAATTAGCCTTAGCTTGTTGCCACAAATAGAGACTATAGTGTGTCTACAAAGCCTTTTACCTCTAACCAAAAGTGACTGCTGTAATGATTAAGCTTGTTTACCTATGTGAGACTGTAACCATAAAGATCCTAGGTAAGGTCTGACACCCTTGAAAGTGTTCTGGCTCAACCACCACTCAATACATCTACTCCTCATCATGGACATGTAGGGAAAAAGAATTAAAGAAATGCCAGTGAAGGCTACAGCAGTCTAACATGTATTACCGATTTACAGGGTAGTTGATAAAAGTTGATGTGAACAGTAGTGTTGAGCGCGAATATTCTCAAAGCGAATTTTAATCTCGAATATCGTGATTTCGAGATTTAGCGAATATGTCGAATACATGACCCCATATTCACAATTACGAATATTCACTCTTAAGATGGATAGTGATAGGGAAACTGTATTTTGAAAATAAAAGATTCAGACATAATTTCCCCAACCTTAATTGCTTTCTATAACAATTTCCACTATTTTGTCACCAGAGTATGCAAATCTATAATTTGTATGCGCGTCCCAAGCTGTCAGGTACCAGCAGACGCAAAATTGCACAATCTAGTAGAATATGTCGAATATAGTGCTATATTCGTCAATTTCGAATATAGCACGATATTCGCCATATTCGTCAATTTCTAAACGCTATTGCCGCCTCGTGTCAAGGCTGTGAAATCCCTCATGCTGTGAAGCGATTAGTGCGAATATCAACTACCGAATAATCGCATATGCCAATTTCTGTCACAAGTTTAATAACATTTCACTGTCCCCTATCTCAATATACAAATCTAATCAATGGTTTAAATACTCCTGTCAGAGTAAAGACTTAATAGGTAAAAACTGTCCTGCGAATGTTCGTCACTTGAATATTCACATTAATCTATTCGTGGTTTGTATTCTCTTTCCTACCAAGCGTTAACAGGTTGTGTCAGACTCCAGTACGCTGCATGTATTGCGAAAATTCGTATATGTCTTTTTCACACACGAATATAACTTGAAAAATTAATCGCAAGTCATGATATTGAATGCGAAATAACGAATATTGCGAAATTGCGAATATATGACGAATATGATGCAAATTATTCGTCAAACATCGCAAAATCGAATATGGGTCTTTGCGCTCATTACTAGTGAACAGCCCTTTAAAGGTCTTTACTAATATGTATATTTTGCTGAAAACTTGGATGCACATCTGGCTGACATAATTGATTACCTTTTTACCAAGTGACATCACTGTTTTCAAGATCATCCATTTAAAAATAATAACAAGAAATATGCAGTGCGGAATGAAAAATTTGCTACAATGGCAGAATATTTTGTGTTCCTAAATATTTATAAAGGAAAAGAATGTAAAAAGAAACCTGCATTTAACTGGACTACATTTCCGCTTTTAGTATTAAACCAAACTTTGGTTTTGTCAGGGTGTAATTGGAACCTGCCAACTAGAGTTGAGCGAACACCTGGATGTTCGGGTTCGACGAGTTCGGCCGAACTTTCGAAAAATGTTCGGGTTCGGGATCCGAACTCGACCCGAACTTCATCCCGAACCCGAACCCCATAGAAGTCAATGGGGACCCGAACTTTTGGGCACTAAAAAGGCTGTAAAACACACCGGGAAAGGGCTAGAGGGCTGCAAAAGGCAGCAAAATGTAGTTAAATCCCCTGCAAACAAATGTAGATAGGGAAATGATGAGTTAACATAAAATAAATAAAAATTAAACAATATTAATTGGAGTGAGGTCCCACAGCAGAGAACCAGGCATCATATCACCCACCACAGGAGTAGGCCACCATTTAGTTACTTTGACCCCTACACCCAGACGGAGGAGAGAGGTTACACAGCAGAGAATCAGGCATTTAGATCACCCACCACAGGAGTAGGCCACCATTGAATCAGACCCCGGCAACCATGTCAGATGGCACAAGCATAAGCTTTATATCAATCAGCACAGGAGAAGGCGACTTTGACAGACTTTGACCCCTACACCCGGACGGAGGAGAGAGGTTTCAAAGCAGAGAATCAGGCATTTAGATCACCCACCACAGGAGTAGGCCCCACTTTAATGGGACCCCGGCAACTATGTCAGATGGCACAACCATCAGCTTCATATCAATCAGCACAGGAGAAGGCGACTTTGAAAGACTTTGACCCCTACACCCAGACGGAGGAGAGAGGTTTCACAGCAGAGAATCAGGCATTTAGATCACCCACCACAGGAGTAGGCCCCCATTGAATCAGACCCTGGCAACCATGTCAGATGGCACAACCATCAGCTTTATATCAATCAGCACAGGAGAAGGCGACTTTGAAAGACTTTGACCCCTACACCCAGATGGAGGAGAGAGGTTTCACAGCAGAGAATCAGGCATCATATCAACCACCACAGGAGAAGCCACCATTTAGTTACTTTGACCCCTGCACCCAGGAAGAGGAGAGAGGCACCACAGCACATATTCTGGCATCATATCAGCCAACCACAGGAGAAGCCACCATTGAGTTACTTTGACCCCTGCACCCAGGAAGAGGAGAGAGGCCCCACAGCACATATTCTGGCATCATACTCAACCACTACAGGAGAAGCCACCATTGAGTTACTTTGACCCCTGCACCCAGGAAGAGGAGAGAGGCCCCACAGCACATATTCTGGCATCATATCAGCCACCACAGGAGAAGCCACCATTGAGTTACTTTGACCCCGCACTCCAGGAAGAGGAGAGAGGCACCACAGCACATATTCTGGCATCATATCAGCCACCACAGGAGAAGCCACCATTGAGTTACTTTGACCCTTGCACCCAGGAAGAGGAGAGAGGCACCACAGCACATATTCTGGCATCATATCAGCCACCACAGGAGAAGCCACCATTGAGTTACTTTGACCCCGCACCCAGGAAGAGGAGAGAGGCCCCACAGCACATATTCTGGCATCATATCAGCCACCACAGGAGAAGCCACCATTGAGTTACTTTGACCCCTTCACCCAAGACAGAGGAGAGAGGTTCCACATCAGAGAATCAGGCATCATATCAACCACCACAGGAGTAAGCCACCATTTAGTTTACTTTGACCCCTGCACCCAGGAAGAGGAGAGAGGCCCCACAGCACATATTCTGGGCATCATATCACACACCACAGGAGAAGGCCTCTTTCAGTGATTTAGGCCTTTGGACCCAGACAGAGGAGAGAGGTCAGAGATTAGCTTCATATCCCCAGCACAGCAGAAGACCGCTTTATTTGACTTAGGCCTCAGCACCCAGACAGAAGACAGAGGTAGCATGGCAGAGGTTATGGCTTCATGTCACCCGCTAGTTTAACCGGCCACTTTCATCTGGTTAGACCCTGCGCCCAGACAGAGAAGAGTTTCATTCAACTGTGGGTTTCATAAAATTTGTATCAAATAAAGAAGTGGCCCGTAGCACAACAAGACATGTTTTAGGCAGTTAATAAGGACTACTCTGCACAAGGGAGGGACAGGTCCTGTGGGATCCATGCCTGGTTCATCTTTATGAAGGTCAGCTTGTCCACGTTGGCTGTGGACAGGCGGCTGCGCTTGTCAGTAACGACGCCCTGCCGTGCTGGAATACGCTGCTCAGATAAAACGCTGGCCGCCGGCAGGAAAGCACCTCCAAGGCATAACATGCTAACTCTGGCCACGTGGACAATTTCGAAACCCAGTAGTTGAATGGGGCCTAACCATCCGTCAGGATGTGGAGGGGTGTGCAGACATACTGTTCAACCATGTTAGTGAAATGCTGCCTCCTGCTAACACGCTCCGTATCAGGTGTCGGTGCAGATAGCTGTGGCGTGGAGACAAAACTTTTCCACATTTCTGCCATGCTAACCCTGCCCTCAGATGAGCTGGCCGTGACACAGCTGCGTGCTGGCGACCTCTTGCCACTCCTCTGCCTTCACCTTCCACCTGTTCCCCAGACATGTGGGAATGCTCTCAAGAGCGCTCTATCAGCGTGCGCTTGTACTCGCAAGATCTTACTGTCGCGCTCCAGTTCAGGAATTAAAGTGGGCACATTGTCTTTATACCGGGATCCAGCAGGGTGGCCACCCAGTAGTCTGCACACGTTAAAACGTGGGCAACTCTGCTGTCGCTGCGCAGGCATTGGAGCATAGTATTCGCTCATGTGGGCCAGGCTACCCATGGGTAAGGACAAGCTGTCCTCTGTGGGAGGCGATCGTCATCGTCCACCGTATCCCCCCAGCCACGCACCAGTGATGGGCCTGGGCTGCCACCCCGCTGTGAACTTGCGCCATCCTCGTCCCTCCACCTCCTCCTCCTCATCCTCCTCGTCCTCCAGTACAGTGCCTTGGCTGGCGACTTGTGAACCTGTCCTCTGCTGCTTAAACAAACCTCCCTCTGAGCCACTTCGAACAGACTGGCCCGAAAGTGTTAGAAACGAGCCCTCATCCTCCTCCTCCTCCTCCTCCACCTGGGCCACCTCTCTAACATCATTGCCCTAAGTGTTTTCTCAAGGAGACATAGAAGTGGTATTGTAACGCTGATAACAGTGTCATCGCCACTGGCCATGCTGGTGGAGTACTCGAAACAGCGCAGCAGGGCACACAGGTCTCGCATGGAGGCCCAATCATTGGTGGTGAAGTGGTGCTGTTCGGCAGTACGACTGACGCGAAGCGTGCTGCAGCTGAAACTCCACTATGGCCTGCTGCTGCTCGCACAGTCTCTCCAGCATGTGCAAGGTGGAGTTCCACCGGGTGGGCACGTCGCATATGAGGCGGTGAGCGGGAAGGCCGAAGTTCCGCTGTAGCGCAGACAGGCGAGCAGCGGCAGGATGTGAACGCCGGAAGCGCGCACAGACGGCCCGCACTTTATGCAGCAGCTCTGACATGTTGGGGTAGTGGTGAATGAACCTCTGCACCACCAAATTCAGCACATGCGCCAGGCAAGGGATGTGCGCCAAACCGGCTAGTCCCAGAGCTGCCACGAGATTTCGCCCATTATCGCATACCACCAGGCCTGGCTTGAGGCCCACCGGCAGAAACCACTGGCCGGTCTGTTGTTCAATACCCCGCCACAACTCCTTGCGCGTGTGGGGCCTGTCCCCCAAACATAATGAGTTTCAGAATGGCCTGCTGACGCTACCCCGGCTGTGCTGAAGTTGGTGGTGAAGGTGTGTGGCTGACCGGATGAGCTGGTGGAAGCAGAGGAGGAGGAAGCCGAGTAGGAGGAGGAGGCTACAGGAGGCAGAGAATGATGCCCTGCGATCCTAGGGGGCGGAAGGACGTGCGCCAAGGAACTGTCCGCCTGGGCCCAGCCGCCACTACATTCATCCAGTGTGCAGTTAGTGAGATATAGCGTCCCTGGCCAGTGCTTACTGGTCCACGATTCGTGGTTAGGTGGACCTTGCCACAAATGGCGTTGCGCAGTGCACACTTGATTTTATCGGACACTTGCATGTGCAGGGAAGGCACGGCTGTCTTGGAGAAGTAGTGGCGGCTGGGAACCACATACTGCGGGACAGCCATGGCCATCAGCTGTTTGAAGCTGTCTGTGTCCACCAGCCGGAATGACAGCATTTCAAAGGCCAGCAGTTTAGAAATGCTGCGCTCAGGCCAAGGGCCTCGAGGGTGACTCGGGGGAATTTACGCTCTCTCTCTAAGGTTTGAGATATGGAGAGCTGAACGCTGCTGTGTGATATAGTGGAGACGCTAGTTGACGGTGGCGGTGGTGGTGGTGTCGGTGGCACATCCTCTGTTTGCTGCTCGGCAGGTGGCAACATTCCTCTCGAGGCGGAAGGCCGAGGCAGCAGCGGTAGAGGGAGCAGGGGGAGCCTCAGCGAGTGCCTGGTTTTTAAGGTGTGTACCCCACTGCAGTTCATGCTTTGCATGTAGATGCCTGGTCATGCAGGTTGTGCTGAGGTTCAGAACGCAATGCCTCGCCTCAGGCTCTGATGGCAGAGCGTGCAAGTCACTCGGGTCTTGTCGGTAGGACATTGTTTAAAGAAGTGCCATGCCAGGGAACTCTTGAAGCTGCCTTTGGGGGCTGGGTCCCTGTTGGCGATGTCCAGTAGCAGGCGAACTCTGGGGGCGGCGGCTCGCCTGCTTTGGCCCCCTGCTCTCTTTGGCTTCGCTGTTGTCTCGGTCTCACCACTACCTCTTCCTCTGAACTGTGAAAGTCATCGCCACGACCTTCAGTCCATGTGGGGCCCAAGACCTCATCGTCCTCTGCATCAGTCTTCCACCCAGTCTCCTCCCTGACCTCCTCCTGTTCAGCTCCTGCACACTGCAAAAGACGCGGCAGTGGGCACCTGTGTTTCGTCATCATCAGAGAGTCGGTGACTCTGCTGTGGTGGTATTCCCATGTCCTCTTCATCTGGAGACATAAGTGGTTGTGCGCCAGTGCATGGTATGTCTTCCTCCACTGGGGAAGGGCTAGGTGGACGCCCTGGGAAACCCTGGAAGCAGAGTCTTCAAACAGAAGAAGAGACTGCTGCATAACTTGTGGCTCAGACCGTTTCCCTGATATGCTTGGGGGTGATGTGACAGACTGATGGGCTTGGTTTTCAGGTGCCACCTGTGCGCTTCCGCAGAAGACTGGGTGGAAGACCATGTGGTGAACGTGCTGGAAGCACTGTCGGCCACCCAATCGACTAATGCCTGTACCTGCTCAGGCCTTACCATCCTAAGAGCGGCATTGGGCCCCACGAGATATTGCGGTACATTCTGCCGGCTAGTTGAGGGAGTTCGCTCCTCACTGTGTGCGCCTGAGCCGAACGGCCACGCCCTCTACCAGCAACAGAGGCTCCACGGACACCACCACGCACCGCGCCCTCGCCCCTTAATAGTATTTTTCTTCATTGTTGCGATTCAACTCGCACCACAATGAAATATATTATTTTTATAAGCAAAATCCCCTCACTGGAATACTTTCAGTCTTTTGACTGTATGGATTACAGATGGAATGACTGTTATATGTGAGTACCGCTTTCTTTGACAGATTCTAGTATGGGTACATATATGTTTTCCCAACCCCAGCACATTAGTTTGCTAATTCCAGATGTATGAAACGCAGGCCTAACTGTATCTAGTATATTGAACGCCAGATAAACTAACTTGGCCTTTTTTAAATAAAAAATTCCCTCACTGGAATACTTTCAGTCTTTTGACTGTATGGATTACAGATGGAATGACTGTTATATGTGAGTACCGCTTTCTTGACAGATTCTAGTATGGGTACATATATGTTTTCCCAACCCCAGCACATTAGTTTGCTAATTCCAGATGTATGAAACGCAGGCCTAACTGTATCTAGTATATTGAACGCCAGATAAACTAACTTGGCCTTTTTTAAATAAAAAATTCCTCACTGGAATACTTTCAGTCTTTTGACTGTATGGATTACAGATGGAATGACTGTTATATGTGAGTACCGCTTTCTTTGACAGATTCTAGTATGGGTACATATATGTTTTCCCAACCCCAGCACATTAGTTTGCTAATTCCAGATGTATGAAACGCAGGCCTAACTGTATCTAGTATATTGAACGCCAGATAAACTAACTTGGCCTTTTTAAATAAAAAATTCTCACTGGAATACTTTCAGTCTTTTGACTGTATGGATTACAGATGGAATGACTGTTATATGTGAGTACCGCTTTCTTTGACAGATTCTAGTATGGGTACATATATGTTTTCCCAACCCCAGCACATTAGTTTGCTAATTCCAGATGTATGAAACGCAGGCCTAACTGTATCTAGTATATTGAACGCCAGATAAACTAACTTGGCCTTTTTAAATAAAAAAATTCCTCACTGGAATACTTTCAGTCTTTTGACTGTATGGATTACAGATGGAATGACTGTTATATGTGAGTACCGCTTTCTTTGACAGATTCTAGTATGGGTACATATATGTTTTCCCAACCCCAGCACATTAGTTTGCTAATTCCAGATGTATGAAACGCAGGCCTAACTGTATCTAGTATATTGAACGCCAGATAAACTAACTTGGCCTTTTTAAATAAAAATTCCCTCACTGGAATACTTTCAGTCTTTTGACTGTATGGATTACAGATGGAATGACTGTTATATGTGAGTACCGCTTTCTTTGACAGATTCTAGTATGGGTACATATATGTTTTCCCAACCCCAGCACATTAGTTTGCTAATTCCAGATGTATGAAACGCAGGCCTAACTGTATCTAGTATATTGAACGCCAGATAAACTAACTTGGCCTTTTTTAAATAAAAAATTCCCTCACTGGAATACTTTCAGTCTTTTGACTGTATGGATTACAGATGGAATGACTGTTATATGTGAGTACCGCTTTCTTTGACAGATTCTAGTATGGGTACATATATGTTTTCCCAACCCCAGCACATTAGTTTGCTAATTCCAGATGTATGAAACGCAGGCCTAACTGTATCTAGTATATTGAACGCCAGATAAACTAACTTGGCCTTTTTTAAATAAAAAATTCCTCACTGGAATACTTTCAGTCTTTTTGACTGTATGGATTACAGATGGAATGACTGTTATATGTGAGTACCGCTTTTTGACAGATTCTAGTATGGGTACATATATGTTTTCCCAACCCCAGCACATTAGTTTGCTAATTCCAGATGTATGAAACGCAGGCCTAACTGTATCTAGTATATTGAACGCCAGATAAACTAACTTGGCCTTTTTTAAATAAAAAATTCCCTCACTGGAATACTTTCAGTCTTTTGACTGTATGGATTACAGATGGAATGACTGTTATATGTGAGTACCGCTTCTTGACAGATTCTAGTATGGGTACATATATGTTTTCCCAACCCCAGCACATTAGTTTGCTAATTCCAGATGTATGAAACGCAGGCCTAACTGTATCTAGTATATTGAACGCCAGATAAACTAACTTGGCCTTTTTAAATAAAAAAATTCCCTCACTGGAATACTTTCAGTCTTTTGACTGTATGGATTACAGATGGAATGACTGTTATATGTGAGTACCGCTTTTTGACAGATTCTAGTATGGGTACATATATGTTTTCCCAACCCCAGCACATTAGTTTGCTAATTCCAGATGTATGAAACGCAGGCCTAACTGTATCTAGTATATTGAACGCCAGATAAACTAACTTGGCCTTTTTTAAATAAAAAATTCCTCACTGGAATACTTTCAGTCTTTTGACTGTATGGATTACAGATGGAATGACTGTTATATGTGAGTACCGCTTTCTTGACAGATTCTAGTATGGGTACATATATGTTTTCCCAACCCCAGCACATTAGTTTGCTAATTCCAGATGTATGAAACGCAGGCCTAACTGTATCTAGTATATTGAACGCCAGATAAACTAACTTGGCCTTTTTAAATAAAAAATTCCCTCACTGGAATACTTTCAGTCTTTTGACTGTATGGATTACAGATGGAATGACTGTTATATGTGAGTACCGCTTTCTTTGACAGATTCTAGTATGGGTACATATATGTTTTCCCAACCCCAGCACATTAGTTTGCTAATTCCAGATGTATGAAACGCAGGCCTAACTGTATCTAGTATATTGAACGCCAGATAAACTAACTTGGCCTTTTTTAAATAAAAAAATTCCTCACTGGAATACTTTCATGTCTTTTGACTGTATGGATTACAGGTGGACTGGTATTAGTAGGGGTGACACAAGCACACCCAAGTCCCTGATGTAGGATTTCTATGGCACAGACCACTATTACAAGTGATTAATGGACGTTGGGAGAGATTGTGCTGCAGCACTAGTCCCAAGATGGCCGCCGCCTATCAGCCCAGTAACATGTGCCACAAAATGGTCTGCACAACCTTTAAAAATAGCCTTGGACTGCTGCTAAATCGCTATTGGTCTGAATCCCAGGTGTAGATGTCTGACTTGTTTGGAGCTTTGAATGCACACTGTGGCAGCTTCTGCTGCAGCACTACAAGTCGCAAATGGCGGCCGGCGGTCAGCCCAGGTACATGTGGATGGAAAATCACTCTGGCCACTCTAAAATAGCCAATCCCTATCAAAAAGCAGCTCAGCTGCAGTTGTTCAGATGAATCACAGGTGGAGGAGAGAAATTTGCTTCCAGTTATTCAATTATCCCTGCCTATTCTCGCCTCTAGCATCAGCTGCGCTCATCCCTGTTCTATTCACATCGGGAGTGAGCACGTCCCGACGTGCGCACAAGCTTATAAAGAGGCTGAGTCACATGCTGCACTTGGCCAATCACAGCCTTGCCAATAGTAGGCATGGCTGCGATGGCATCTTAGGGCAAGTAGTATGATGCATGTTGATTGGCTGCTTTGCAGCCTTTCAAAATGCGCCAAAATACATGCCGAACAACGAACCCGAACCCGAACTTTTACGAAAAAGTTCGGGTTCGGGTCCGTGTCACGAACACCCCAAAATTCGGTACGGACCCGAACTATGCTCGAACTGTTCGCTCAACACTACTGCCAACACTAACATTAAGGGAGCAAATCTAACATTTCCAAGTTTATTATCCCATTTTCTAAGAGAACACACTATAAAACTCAGAACCACTTGGAGGGATTTTTTTTTTGCACAATGGAATATGCTTTGTTATAATTCTCTTGGCTTATATAATAGGGCATAATGGTGAAAAAACATTGTTTAAGCTCTTAAAACCTTCTACTAAGCAGTCAGTCTTATGAGTATACACAGAATAAAATGCTATTAATTTACTACTGTCTATGTAAGTGTCTAGTGACAGCAAAAGTGTACTGTTAGTCAGATAGGTTACAACCACACAGTGCGTATGAGCTGCAGTGAACTCTAATTAAATGAATGAGGGCCACACTGTTTAGCCGGTCTCCATTGTTAATGGCAGCACAATATTGTGGGTACCACACAGCCATTAATAAGTCAGACTGACTAACCAGAGTGGTCCTCATTGCGACCACGTTGCAACCACAACATGACCACAACATGTGATCACACCCTTAAGCTCCTTGCGAAAAATTTGCTGCACAAAAATAGGATTGCAGAGTAGTCTCACATTACTTTAAGATATTCCCGGTGAACATGTAGAGAAGCAAATGCAGCTGCATGCTTATATATTAAGCTAGTATTGAGTGAATCAAAGTTAACGGAGAGGACTTCGATCCACTTTGTGGTAACAAATCAATTTTTCTTGAAATGGCAGATGGCATGTCAAGATGGCCGCGATGGACCCAAGAAAAAAGAAAGAGTTTCACTGAGATAAAGAAACGTTTGGCTTCCAAGGATATAAAATATTCTTTACAGTATCCAACGAAACTGAGAGTAATTTATAACGGAACTTCCCAATTTTTTGAAAAACCGCAACAAGTGCTGGAATGTATGGAACAACTGGGCATATGAAATATCTTCGCGAAATGAAATGAACTGAAATGGAACGCAAGAAAAAGGAGGGAAAGGAAAAGAAAAAAAAAAAAGAAGAAAAATTTTCTTATTGAGTCAAAGAAATGTTTAGGTGTCTAAGGACACAAAATATTTGCTACTGTACCCAGCGAAATTAAGATCGATCTATTATGGGACTTCCCAACTCTTTGAAAAATCACAAGATGCGCTGGACTGGATGTAACAACTGGGCATATGAAGTGATGGAGGGGTTGGAGGGGGGATGGGATCAGTGGGGAGGAGAATGGCCGGAGGGTAGAGGTTTGCTGACTAGATCGGGCGGACCAGCGGAGGGGGGGGGGATGGGGGCTAGGAACCCACCCTGCAGGGAAGGTTTTTTTTTTTTTTTTCTTCTTAATATGCTCTAAATGAAGCCCATTAGAATTGTTTATTGGAATGGTAGAGGTCTTGGAGAAAGAGTTAAGAGGCAAGCAATTAGGGATGCAATAAAGAGACAGCTTCCAGCAATTATATGTATAGTGGAAACCCATCTTACTAAAGAGACTGTGTCCCGCTTGATGACGGGATGGCACTCTCAATCTTACCATTCCACTTTTAGTAGTGCCTCTAGGGGGGTTTCGGTTTTGATCCATAATTCTATAGATTTCATTTTAACAGATTCCAAGATAGATGATCAGGGTAGATTTATCTTTCTGCATGGTAGGCTTTATGGCTGCAGTTATATTCTTGCCTTTTTTTATATTCCTCCGCCTTTTTCGATGTACCCACTTAATCAACTTTTGCTTTTTTTAGAAAAGAGACCAGAATGTCGACTTGTCTTGATGGGAGACTTCAATGCTGTTATGGACCCCAAAAAGGATAGGCTGACTCTAGATGCAGATCAGGGAAGGAATATTTGCAATTCTCCACTGCCTCAGTTCTGTTCAGAAGTTGGAATGGTAGATATATGGGACCATTTTGGTGGAGGAAAGAGAGTATACTCTTGTGTCAGCAGGGGTGGAAGAGCTATGTCTAGGATTGACCTAGCGTTTATTAATGAGAGCAACTTGAACAACATCAGAAGGATACGATATGGAGTAAGAACAGTTTCGGACCACTCCCCGGTATCTATTGAGGTTTGCATTGGGGAGAATAAATGCAACGGAGGGCTTGGTTTCAAGCTTAATCCATACTGGCTTACCATTATGGATAATTATCAGTCCACTAAACTACTCATATCTAGAGATGAGCGAACACCTGGATGTTCGGGTTCGAGAGGTTCGGCCGAACTTCCGGAAAATGTCCGGGTTCGTGATCCGAACTCAACCCGAACTTCATCCCGAACCCGAACCCCATAGAAGTCAATGGGGACCCGAACTTTTGGGCACTAAAAAGGCTGTAAAAGACACCCAGAGGGATAATATACCGCAATAAACGCATTGCGATTACAACTTTGAGCTAACGATCACCATGGGAACGCCTCCTCCAGTAGAATGTACTGTCGGATCTGAGAATTAAGTTGAAATCGCAATGCGATTCTTATATATTTGCTTAATCACATTGCGATTTCAACTTAGCATTGCTAAATAATTCCATCCATATCGTTAACTTACTGAGTCAGTAAGTTAACCAATATGGATGGAATTATTTAGCAATGCTAAGTTGAAACGGCAATGCGATTAAGCAGATATATAATAATCGCATAATCGCGTTCGAATAGAACTTAAAGCTGTCACTTAGTCAGTTTTAGTATGGTATGCTGTAATAGAAGTTACATTCGTACGCGAATATAACTTAGAGCAATACAGTCAACTTTACACTGTTAGTTTTATTATCGCGATAATACAACTATTCAAGAATCGTGTACGTGCGTCTGTACGAGTGTGCGTTACCTCGGATCGGATCGAGAGAGACGAGAGTGGAGATTGGTGACTGTCCCAGCGATTATGGCGAAAAGTAATTTCTCGAAAGAAGAGCTGGATTTCTTAATAACTGTAAGTAATTGAACTTAGTTAGTGTGTAATGCAGTAATGTGATTTAAACTTATTAATGATTTTTATTAACCAAGAAGGCTGCAGGCCTTCACTGATCTCATAACTGCCTTACACTGTCACATGTCCTACTGCTTGGTGACATAAACTCATCACAGGCTTTAGCAGACTGCACAACTACATGAGTGATTAGTGAAAGACACTGTTAAAGGGGTGGCAATGTTCAAGTCACTTTTAAAGGGATGACGATGTTCAAGTCACTTTTAAAGGGATGGCGATGTTCAAGTCACTTTTAAAGGGGCGGCAATATTCAAGTCACTTTTAAACGGATGGCGATGTTCAAGTCAGTTTTAAAGGGATGGCGATGTTCAAGTCACTTTTAAAGGGGCTGCAGTGTTCAAGTCACTTTTAAAGGGGCGGCAATGTTCAAGTCACTTTTAAAGGGATGGCGATGTTCTACTCTTTGACTGTTTTGATATTAAATGTTATTTTTGATGGTTCTTATGACTATGATAACTAATAATTGTATTTTAGAACTGTGGGATTACATGATTTAATTGTTATCTTGCAGGAAATGTTGGAGAAGAGTACGACAGCAGAAGGTCAGGGGCGAAAAGCAGGCCATAGTGCGGAGAATTGCTTTCCAGCTGTGGCAGAAGCATGGGTGCACTCATCGGAAGGATGCGATTCTAAAAAGTGGTCAGATCTGAAGCGCCACAGGATGGATCTGATCACTAAGATCAGAGATAAATCTTTTCCAGGTACAATACTTATTTGCATAACTGAGCAGATAGATAACAATATGTTGGTGAGAGAAATAAGTATTTTAACCCTTTACAATAAATCACTTAGTACAGTGGTGTTGAACTGATGGGAAAGGGTGCTAAAGGTGGCAATATGAGACCTCTTTCTGGGCCACATATGTTTTTGACTTTACACAGTTGACTTTGGCCCCTGAAGCTTGTCCAAACTCCTCGCACGTCTGGACGAGTGTAGACAACAAGCATCGATCAGGACAATTAGGCCACATGCCCAAATGAAGTCATAGACTCGAATCACTCTTGTTACCTGGGAGTGGCCCAACACCCAATAGCAGCAGTGAGTTGAAGCTGAACTTAATCAACGATGCTCAAAGGCAGAGTGCAGGGGTACCCACAGGTTCCTGGGCCGGCAGGTCAAGGCAGACACTGATGATACTACACTTGATCTAAGCCAAAAGGAGAAGAAAGATAGGTGTAGTTAATTATTATGCCATCCAGACACTACCATAGATTAATTTGTGTACCTTTAACTGTAATTTGGCGTTACTTGTTTATCTTGGCATTTTTAAAAATTTGGTCATCATCATTACAGATGCTCCGCTTCCCAAAGTGAGAGCCAAGCTCTCTAAAAAGAAGAAGGCGGTGGAGGTGGAGGAGGAGACAGACCACTCGGATGAGGAGGAGCAGGAAGAGGCAGGGCCATCAGGCTATCGGTCCCATAGCCCACCTGCTGCAGTGGAGGAGGGTGATGACTCTGAGGAGGCAGAAGAGGAGATGGTCACTACCCCCGACAAGAAGGTAAATGGATGATGTGGATATTTTTATTTATTCAGTGTCCCAGAAAGCTAATGTTACGGGTGGGAGTACTGATTTCCATAACGTATCTAACTGACACATACATTTTTGGAAGTACGATATAACAAGCATGCAATATATAAATTTTTGTAAGAATATATTTTAACAAACTATATTATTTTTTTAAATGAAGAAAATATAATAAAACAGGCAACAAATAAAGTACAACACATAACAGTAATATAAAAATAAACACTAAAAGTAATTGATCAACATCAAAACCATTAACGTAACTACTAAGTCAATAACCCAAAACTAAAAGGAACTATTATTAATCCTACCTAAACCAATATATAACAGATTTCAAGAAAAAAATATCATCTGATTTATATAACAATTAATGATTGTATTTTAATGTACATTTCAAATTGTATTTCATTTATTTTACAGCTGACAACATCATGTTAAAAAAATAAAAACAATGCGAAGGAAGCACCAGCTGCGAATGCAGCAGTTCAGGAGCAGCAAACCAGGAAGATGAGGCAGCTCAAGATGCAGTTCTCCCACCAAATGCGAGCCATGGAGGAGGCTCATCTTAAGGACATCGATGATCTGCTGGAGGAGCAGAGAAAATTAAAAATTACCCTAATTTTTTGGTTATTTATATATTTATGTTAAAAAATAATTCTATTTTGTTAAAGATTATTTTATAAAACTATAATGTTAAATCAAATTTATTGCGTTTTGTTTGATTGGAAACAAAGGGTACAGATAGTGTTGCCCATATTAATAATTATTTTTCATTACTGTTATCTTTCAAGGGTTTCAAGTTCAACTGGTTTATGTGCTAGATCTGGTAAGGTTTCGGGTAAGGCTGTAAAACACACCCGGAAAGGGCTAGAGGGCTGCAAAAGGCAGCAAAATGTAGGTAAATCCCCTGCAAACAAATGTAGATAGGGAAATGATGAGTTAACATAAAATAAATAAAAATTAAACAATATTAATTGGAGTGAGGTCCCATAGCACAGAATCAGGCTTCAAGTCACCCACCAATGGAGAAGGACACTTACTATTATTTCGACCGCAGCACCCAGACAAAGGAGAGAGGTCCCACAGCAGAGAATCTGGCATCATATCAACCACCACAGGAGTAGGCCACCATTTAGTTACTTTGACCCCTTCACCCAGACAGAGGAGAGAGGCCACACAGCACATATTCAGGCATCATATCAACCACCACAAGAGAAGGACACTTTTAGATACTTTGACCCCTGCACCCAGGAAGAGGAGAGAGGTCCCACAGCAGAGAATCAGGCATAATATCAACCACCACAGGAGAAGCCACCATAAAGTTACTTTGACCCTTTCACCCAGACAGAGGAGAGAGGCCCCACAGCACATATTCAGGCATCATATCAACCACCGCAAGAGAAGGACACTTTTAGATACTTTGACCCCTGCACCCAGGAAGAGGAGAGAGGTCCCACAGCAGAGAATCTGGCATCATATCAACCACCACAGGAGTAGGCCACCATTTAGTTACTTTGACCCCTTCACCCAGACAGAGGAGAGAGGCCCCACAGCACATATTCAGGCATCATATCAACCACCGCAAGAGAAGGACACTTTTAGATACTTTGACCCCTGCACCCAGGAAGAGGAGAGAGGTCTCACAGCAAAGAATCTGGCATCATATCAACCACCACAGGAGTAGGCCACCATTTAGTTACTTTGACCCCTTCACCCAGACAGAGGAGAGAGGCCACACAGCACATATTCAGGCATCATATCAACCACCGCAAGAGAAGGACACTTTTAGATACTTTGACCCCTGCACCCAGGAAGAGGAGAGAGGTCCCACAGCACAAATTCAGGCATCATATCACACACCACAGGAGAAGGCCTCTTTCAGTGACTTAGGCCTTTGGACCCAGACAGAGGAGAGAGGTCAGAGATTAGCTTCATATCCCCCAGCACAGCAGAAGACCGCTTTATTTGACTTAGGCCTCAGCACCCAGACAGAGGACAGAGGTAACATGGCAGAGGTTATGGCTTTATGTCACCCGATAGTTTAACAGGCCACTTTCATCTAGTTAGGCCCGGCGCCCAGACAGAGGAGAGTTTCATTCAACTGTGGGTTTCATAAAATTTGTATTAAATAAAGAAGTGGCCCGTAGTACAACAAGACATGTTTTAGGCAGTTATTAAGGACTACTCTGCACAAGGGAGGGACAGGTCCTGTGGGATCCATGCCTGGTTCATCTTTATGAACGTCAGCTTGTCCACATTGGCTGTGGACAGGCGGCTGCGCTTGTCAGTAATGACGTCCCCCGCCGTGCTGAATACGCGTTCTGATAAAACGCTGGCCGCCGGGCAGGAAAGCACCTCCAAGGCATAACATGCTAACTCTGGCCACGTGGACAATTTTGAAACCCAGAAGTTGAATGGGGCCGAACCGTCCGTCAGTACGTGGAGGGGTGTGCAGACATACTGTTCAACCATGTTAGTGAAATGCTGCCTCCTGCTAACACGTTCCGTATCAGGTGGTGGGGCAGTTAGCTGTGGCGTGGAGACAAAACTTGTCCACATTTCTGCCATGCTAACCCTGCCCTCAGAGGAGCTGGTCGTGACACTGCTGCGTGGGCGACCTCTTGCTCCTCCTCTGCCTTGGCCTTGGCCTTCCACCTGTTCCCCTGTGACAGTTGGGAATGCTCTCAGGAGCGCGTCTACCAGCGTGCGCTTGTACTCGCGCATCTTCCTATCAGGAAGTAAAGTGGGCACATTGTCTTTGTACCGGGGATCCAGCAGGGTGGCCACCCAGTAGTCAGCACACGTTAAAATGTGGGCAACTCTGCTGTCGTTGCGCAGGCACTGCAGCATGTAATCGCTCATGTGTGCCAGGCTCCCCAGAGGTAAGGACAAGCTGTCCTCTGTGGGAGGCGTATCATCATCGTCCACCGTATCCCCCCAGCACTAGTGATGGGCCTGAGCTGTGTGGGCTGCTACCCTGCTGTGAACCTGCTTCATCCTCGTCCTCCTCCACCTCCTCCTCATCCTCCTCGTCCTCCATTAGAGTGCCTTGGCTGGCGACTTGTGAACCTGCCCTCTGCTGCTTCAAAAACCTCCCTCTGAGCTACTTCTAACAGACTGGCCTGAAAGTCTTAGAAACGAGCCCCTCCTCCTCCTCCTCCTCCTCCTACCTGGGCCACCTCCTCTTCCATCATTGCCCTAAGCGTTTTCTCTAGGAGACATAGAATTGGTATTGTAACGCTGATAACAGTGTCATCGCCACTGGCCATGTTGGTGGAGTACTCAAAGCAGTGCAGCAGGGCACACAGGTCTCGCATGGAGGCCCAATCATTGGTGGTGAAGTGGTGCCGTTCCGCAGTACGACTGACGCGTGCGTGCTGCAGCTGAAACTCCACTATGGCCTGCTGCTGCTCGCACAGTCTCTCCAGCATGTGCAAGGTGGAGTTCCACCGGGTGGGCACGTCGCATATGAGGCGGTGGCGGGAAGGCCGAGTTCCGCTGTAGCGCAGACAGGCGAGCAGCGGCAGGATGTGAGCGCCGGAGCGCGCACAGACGGCCCGCACTTTATGCAGCAGCTCTGACATGTTGGGGTAGTGGTGAATGAACCTCTGCACCACCAAATTCAGCACATGCGCCAGGCAAGGGATGTGCGTCAAACCGGCTAGTCCCAGAGCTGCCACGAGATTTCGCCCATTATCGCATACCACCAGGCCTGGCTTGAGGCCCACCGGCAGCAACCACTCGTCCGTCTGTTGTTCAATACCCCGCCACAACTCCTGCGCGGTGTGGGGCCTGTCCCCCAAACATAAGAGTTTCAGAATGGCCTGCTGACGTTTGCCGGGCTGTGCTGAAGTTGGTGGTGAAGGTGTGTGGCTGACAGGAGGAGCTGGTGGAAGCAGTGGAGGAGGAAGCCGAGTAGGAGGAGGAGGCTACAGGAGGCAGAGAATGATGCCCTGCGATCCTAGGTGGCGGAAGGACGTGCGCCAAGGAACTCTCCGCCTGGGGCCCAGCCGCCACTACATTCACCCAGTGTGCAGTTAGTGAGATATAGCGTCCTTGGCCGTGCTTACTGGTCCACGTATCTGTGGTTAGGTGGACCTTGGCACAAATGGCGTTGCGCAGTGCACATTGATTTTATCAGACACTTGCATGTGCAGGGAAGGCACGGCTGTCTTGGAGAAGTAGTGGCGGCTGGGAACCACATACTGGGGACAGCCATGGCCATCAGCTGTTTGAAGCTGTCTGTGTCCACTAGCCGGAATGACAGCATTTCAAAGGCCAGTAGTTTAGAAATGCTGGCATTCAGGCCAAGGGCTCGAGGGTGACTAGGTGGGAATTTGCGCTTCCTCTCAAAGGTTTGAGAGATGGAGAGCTGAACGCTGCTGTGTGAAATAGTGGAGACGCTAGGTGACGGTGGCGGTGGTGGTGGTGGTGTCGGTGGCACATCCTCTGTTTGCTGCTCGGCAGGTGGCAACATTCCTCTCGAGGCGGAAGCCGAGGCAGCAGCGGTAGAGGTAGCAGGGGAGCCTGAGCGTGTTCCTTGTTTTTGAGGTGTGCACTCCACTGCAGTTCATGCTTTGCATGTAGATGCCTGATCATGCAGGTGGTGCTCAGGTTAAGAACGTTAATGCCTCGCCTCAGGGTCTGATGGCACAGCGTGCAAACCACTCTGGTCTTGTCCTCCAGCACATTGTTTGAAGAAGTGCCATGCCAGGGAACTCCTTGAAGATGCCTTTGGGGTGCTGGGTCCCTGTTGGCGCTGGCCAATAGCAGGCGAACTCTCGGGACGGCGGGTGTTCTGCTTTTGCCCCCTGCTCCCTCTTTGGCTTCGCTGTTGTCTCGGTCTCACCACTGCCTCTTCCTCTGAACTATTTAAGTCAGCGGCACGACCTTCAGTCCATGTGGGGTCCTAAGACCTCATCGTCCTCTGCATCGTCTTCCACCCAGTCTTCCTCCCTGACCTCCTCCTGTTCAGTCTGCACAATGCAATAAGACGCGGCAGTGGGCACCTGTGTTTCGTCATCATCAGAGACTGGGTGACTCTGCTGTGGTGGTATTCCCATGTCGTCATCATCTGGATACATAAGTGGTTGTGCGTCAGTGCATGGTATGTCTTCCACCGCTAGGGAAGGGCTAGAGTGGGCGCCCCTGGGAACCCCTGCCAGCAGAGTCTTCAAACAGAAGAAGAGACTGCTGCATAACTTGAGGCTCGGACAGTTTCCCTGATATGCATGGGGGTGATGTGACAGACTGATGGGCTTGGTTTTCCGGTGCCACCTGTGCGCTTTCCGCAGAAGACTGGGTGGAAGACAATGTGGTGAGACGTGCTGGAAGCACTGTCGGCCACCCAATCGACTAATGCCTGTACCTGCTCAGGCCTTACCATCCTCATAACGGCATTGGGCCCCACCAAATATCGCTGTAAATTCTGCCGGCTACTTGAGGAGTTGGTTCACTACTTTGTGCGCCTGAGGCCGAGCGGCCACGTCCTCTGCCAGCAACAGAGGCTCCACGGACCCCACCACGACCGCGTCCTCGTCCCTTAATAGAATGTTTTCTCATTGTTGCGATTCAACTCGCACCACAATAAAATATATTATTTTTAGCCCCAAAATTCCCACACTGGAAGATATACCGTAATTCCTTTTTCCGGTATTAATTACAAGAAAACTGCTGCAAATTGGACACCAGAATTTTTTAAATGCTACTTATGTTAAATGAATTCCCACAGTGGGAGAACTATTTCCTTTTCAAAGGAGTAACAACGTGCGGCCTACTATTTCGGTGTCACCAACACCAGATTGATTAAATTGGCCTTTTGGAACCAAAATGACAACACTGGACACTATAATGCCTTTTCTGGTATTAATTACAAGAGGACTGCTGCAAATTGGACACCAGAATTTTTAAATGCTACTTATGTTAAATGAATTCCCACAGTGGGAGAACTATTTCCTTTTAAAGGAGTAACAACGTGCGGCCTACTATTTCGGGTGTCACCAACACCAGATTGATTAAATTGGCCTTTTGGAACCAAAATGACAACACTGGACACTATAATGCCTTTTTCTGGTATTAATTACAAGAAGACTGCTGCAAATTGGACACCAGAATTTTTAAATGCTACTTATGTTAAATGAATTCCCACAGTGGGAGAACTATTTCCTTTTCAAAGGAGTAACAACGTGCGGCCTACTATTTCGGGTGTCACCAACACCAGATTGATTAAATTGGCCTTTTGGAACCAAAATGACAACACTGGACACTATAATGCCTTTTCTGGTATTAATTACAAGAGGACTGCTGGTATTTCAGAACACCGGAATTTTTAAAATGCTCGTTTTGGTACATAAATTGCCCACACTGGGAGAATTATTGCCTAAACCTTTTACAGTATTATTTACTGAAGGAGTGCTTCTTCTGGTCTAACACCAGAATTATGTTTGTTACAGGGAAAGATTTTTTTAATTTATATTTCTGGCAAAAAAATAAATTTAATTTCTGGCTGACAGTATTGGACCTGGCTGTAGTGACACTGGCTAGCCTAGCTGGAACAGCACATTCATGGGATTTGCTATCCAAGTGGGTTACTTTCAGTTTCACCACTGATATATTAAATATATTGGCAGTTAGTAGGGGTGACACAAGCACAGCCAAACCCTGATGTAGTATATCTATGAAAAAATCGACTATTACATGAGATTAATGGACGCTGTGGCAGCTTTTGCTGTAGCACCACAAGTCCCAAAATGGCCGCCGCCTATCAGCCCAGTAACATGTGTCAGAAAATGGTCTGCCCAGCCAGAAAAAAAATTGACTTTGACTGAGCAGCTGAATCGCTGTTGTTCTGTGTCACAGGAGTAGATTTTTCAATTCTTTGGAGCTTTTCTTTGGACTCTGTGGCAGCTTGAGCTGGCGCACCACAGGTTCCAAAATGGCCGCCGCCGGTCAGCCCAGTTACATGTGCCGGTAAAAATCGATCTGGCCAGTGTAAAAAAAAATAAACTTTCAGTGAACAGTTCAGCTGAGTTGTTTTGATTCACTGGTGTAGATCTTTCACTTCTTCTCAGGTTTTTTTCCTCGATTATTCCCTGCCTATCTCGCCCTCACAGCAGCTGCATCTATCCCTCTCTGTAGAGTTTGCATACAGACATCTTAAGTTCCTCACTTTTCTATTATCCTCATCCTCATCGGTGGCCCAACAGAGTTATCCAGCTGCTACCCTAAATACAGTGCCAAGTGTGTGCCCCAATGCCCCAAAATACTATACTGTAGAAATAATAATGTCATACAGATAGTCCCTCTGTAGTAACAGTGCTCCCCAAAGTCCCACTAACACTAATAATTATTCTTAGTGCCCTAATAGTGATAATACTTCCCTGTTAGCAAGTAGTTTTAGTAGCCCCCTATAGTGCCCCTAGTAGTTTAAATAGTCCCCTATAGTGCCCCCAGTAGTTTAAATTATCTCCTATACTGCCACAAAAAGTTCAAGTGACAGTCTGTAGTGCTCCCAATAGTTCACATCATCCGTTATAGTGCCCCTAATAGTTTTCATAGCCCCCTTATAGTTCCACACACTGTGCCCCCTGTAGTGCCACACAATGTGCTCCCCTTATAGTACCACACACTGTGCCCCCTTTTTATTGCTGCACACTGTGCCCCTTATAGTGCCATTTAAACACATCTGGTCATCTGACCACTAAACACCTTTGTTTTACATGTGCTATTTTTCTAATAACACTTTTAACAACTTTTATTTCTTGAGAGGTAAGCTCAACAAATCAGCGGTATTTTACTGTCGCCTCTGACTGGTTCTGGAGATACAAAAGGTAGTGGCTAGTGGCCCCCTGAAGTATGGACGTCATCACCCGAAGTAATAAAGCGTGGTCCCCTCCCCCACAAACATACCTGCCGGATCCCCTGAGGACGCCGGTTTGCTGGTGAAACATGTCGGAAGGCATGGTGTGTCTGTGTGACTTTTATAATCAGGATAGGGACGCAGTGCAACAATTTGATACTGCACTGAAAAATTATATAGTAGTATATGACCAGAGGGAGCGCACCACTAACTGATCTTGTATACCAAAAACAATATTGCTATAGAGACAGGAACAGCAATCTAGCAGCTTTGATACATACTAGTGGTGCATAGTACTGAGAAGTTTTAACTTTCTCAAAGTTTTCTTTTGATTTATTTAATTTAAAATATCTAAAAAAATAAAAGTTAAGTTTTAATAGAAAAAAATAACACATGTAAAATGAAGGCATTTAGTGGTCAGATGACCAGATGTGTTTAAATTCCAAAGGAATACACCACTACATGAAGTACGACTCTCTAATATATAATTATTGCCCTCTAGTGCCACACACTGTGTCCTCTCTATTGCACCACAACTGTGCCCCCCCTAAAGTGCCCCACATGTTTACCCCCCTTATAGTCCCCACATCTCTACCCCCCCCTTATAGTGCCACACTGCCCTTGTATTTCTGGAAAGTAAAAAAAAAAATGCTTACCTGATTCCTAGTCCATGTCGCAGTCCGCAGTGTAGGGCGCCCATCTCTTCTAGGTCAGCCTGCAGACTGTCCTGGTGCAGGTGACGCACATAAATATGCAGTCATTCTGCACATGCATTCACATGTGCAGTGAATAATGAACACAATTCAAGGACCCTGGTTTTGTGGACTGTCTGTAAATCTATGGACGGTTGGTAACCCTGCTGACAGCGTCAGCCAAATTAAACTAAAATCTGTAAGAGAATCATTGCTTTACTCACCAAACTTGCACTTACTTGCAATATTGAATGCCTTTCCTCGCCTGCCTCTAGCATGTCCAGGCTGTTATTATGTGATATCAAAAACCATTGCAGGTAGGGGATATAAGAAGAGAGAACTACAACTCCCAGCATACCCAGGCCATTATTATGTTATATCAGAGGACTTTGCATGGGGGGTGGATAAGAGGAGATAACTATAACTCACAGCACGGTATGTGATTTCTGCACCAATTCTGCCCAAAAACTGCAAAAGAACCACACAAAGAATTAACATGCTGTGGATTTCAAAATCCACATGGCAGGTCAATTTCCAAACAGAACAAAAAAGCAATGATGAGATTTGTTTATGCATGCTTTTTTCCACATGGATTCTCGCATGGAAAAAACAAAGGGTACTACAGTAATACCATTCCTTCAGTGAATGTGATTAGACAAATCTTATGTAGACTTTCCCTTTTTTTTCCTTGCAGAAGTTGACCTGCTTTGGACCTGCTGTGCACATTTTGAAATCTGCAGCATGTCAATTCTATGTGTGATTTTATTTTTATTTTTTGTGGATTTCACCCTTTTCAATGCAAGGATAAGAGCTGGATAAAACCAAGTAACACATATGGTTATTGGTGTGGATTTGATGTGGAAATGCACAAAAATGCACACACTGTTTTGAAACCCTTCCCATGTGCAAATAGCCTTATGGTAGAAGCCTGGAGGTCCCTGAAAATCCAGATCCCTGTATGGAAGGAAATGTGTGAATACCAGGGGGCCACCTTGATTACATCCTTAGGGTATGGCCACACGGTCAGATTTCTGCATGCAGTTTTGGAATGCAAAACCGGGAGTGGCTTCAAAAACGAGTAGACATTTGTTGTATCTGTACTTTTTCTACTTTCTATGATCCCCTCCTGACTTTGGCTTCCAAAATGGCATACAGAAAAACTGACTGTGTGGCAGTACCCTTAGGCCCCTTGCAGACGAGCGTAAGCGAATTAGGTCCGGATGCATTGCGGATGCGTTGAGTGAAACATGCGCGATTTCGCAAGCAAGTCGATTCAGTGTAGTTTGCTATTGCGTTCAGTTGTTCAGTTTTTATCGCGTGGGTGCAATGCGATTTATTGCGTTTTGCAAGCTTACTTGCTTGCGGATGCGATTTTCATGCAGCCCCATTCACTTCTATGGGGCCAGCGTTGCGTGAAAATCGCAGAATATAGAACATGCTGCGATTTTCACGCAACGCACACGTGATGCGTGAAAAACATCGCTCATGTACACAGCACCATTGAAATGAATAGGTCCACATTCTGTGCGGGCACAATGCGTTTGCATCAAGCATTGCACCCACGCGGAATACTTGCCCATATGAAAGGAGCCTTAGGAGTAACTCCAAGTAAAATCCATTCAGTGGCATAGTGGAACTACACCATTTGTGTTACAATAAACCTAACCTACCTAAATACCTCTTGGGGTGTCTTTACACAGGGCAAATTTTGTTGCAGAAAGTTTCTATGACTGAAAATCTGTTCTATTCACCTGAATGGGACTTGTAGAAATCCATGAGCTTGCTGCAAAAACAATCCCATTCAGGCTTGATAATTAAAGTATGATATGAACATATCAAACTGCTATTTTTGGACTCCTCAGGACCTCTGGCAAACAACCTGGTTATTTTCAAGATGTAGTTGGTGAGCAGAAATGAAATGAGTCATCGGATGCTCATGCACCAGGATACACAAAGTATGGAACAATAATATACAGTAATGTAAAGATCATATTAAATTGTCCCATTGTCTGTGCTATATTTCATTCTTGCTGTTTAGCTATAATGTATTTTTTTATGAGACAGTGGGAAATTGTTGGAAAGAAGAGACTAAGTCAGATAAGTTCCAGGTTCTTTATGAAGTCATTTAGTTATGCTAAATAATGATAAAGATATACGTTGTATATGTAATGGTTTTCATCAGCAATTTGGAAAGCCTTGAAAATGATTTTAAATGTTAAACCCGATGAAGCCCCTCTCCTTTGTGCAAAATAAAGATTTTTGAACAAATTTATCTAAAATGAGTCTGATCTTGACAACCCCTTTCCAACCCTTTTCATATTGACATGAAGACATCATAAAGGGGGGGGGGGGGGTCCCTCTCTCACAATCTGAGGTCTTTGTTATAATATATGGATGCCATTCACTCAATTGTTGAATAGAATACTCCAGTCTCCCTTTTGTGGCTGCTGCCACCATATTATGATTGGATGATTCCACCATACCACCATACAGTGACTAGAGATGAGCAAGCTACTTGAAATTTGTTTTGGTTCCAAAATCAAAAAATTTGGCCTTCAGATCTGATTTGATCTGAATAAATTTGACTAAATAGAAGTGTGCCAACTACCCTCAAAAGTTGCATATGGTACTCTGTAGTCTTCTAGGACTGTATCCAACCCCTTTCAAGTTCATTAACCAGGAACCTGTGAGCGTACCCAGAGGTACTCTCTCACAGCTTAAACATTTTAATGCCATACCTTGCCTTCTTGGCAAAAATGTATCCTCCCTTTAAAATACATAAAGGACTTGTCTATGCAGAATCCTGAGCATCATTTATGCACATATTTAATCCATTTTAGCCATTTCCATCTGAGTTCTATTTTTTTAGACGTAAAACAAAAGTCCTGCATCTATCTATAACCATCTACCCCTAACTACTTATTCTTTTTGCTTTTAAAAACACACAAAAAACGGAAAGTTAGTGCAAAAAATATAAAGTAAAAAAAAAAAAAAAGAACATTGGACTGCACTGGGACTTAGACAGCAGGGATCTGGATAGTAGATCCCAGTGTTGGTGCATGAGAAGTCCCAACAAAACCCGAAAGCAGCACAAAGACCACTCTGCAATAAGCAGCGGACTGGAATGGCTACCTGGGCTTTGCTATTCTACATGCCTCTCTTGTGCAGTGTTTGGTATAGGATACCAGCCAATCACACCACACAGAGGAGATAACAAATAATGGTGTCTCTTGTACAGCACCAATCACCTCCAGTTCTGGCCACCTGAAAACTCTAACTGGCTTTTACAGTCACAAAGTTGTGATTGGTTCTGACCGGCCAATCATAACTTTTTAACTATAAAAGCCAGTAAGAGTTTTCCGGTGGCCAAAACTGGAGGTGATTGGTGCTGCACAGCGATCAGAGCTGTAGGGGTGAGGTACAGCACCCTTTGCCCTTAGGTAACATGGCTGGCTGTCTAGGACAGCAATGTTAGCCCAGTCATCATGTGATTAGACAAGTTGACTATTTTTTGTTGTATTGTACATGTATGGAGCGGGTCAGGAAGTCAATTCCCACTGCGTCATACATGTACAGAGAGAGTCAGGAAGAGATTAAGATCTCTTTCCTCAGATGTAATATCCTTCCAATGTACAAACCCAGAAAACCATGAAAGATCCTAACTGGGATCTTGTATATTACCTGTGACATGTCCACTGACATAACAGCTTCATGCTGACTGCGAGGCATTACTGGCAAGCATAAAGACATAGGGTCATGTGATCCCCCTTCTTCGTCTTTTCATCTTCCCTGTATTCTGATATGTAAAATGGCAGATAGATTTTCGAGTGATTTGTGTGGGGAAAATACCAAAACGTCTCAGGTAAAAAAAAGTAAATATTTTGAGAATTTAGTAATGAATTTAAATTCATGTAGAATCAAGTCGCTCATCTCAACAGTTACTGAATAGAGATGGCCCGAACTATTCGCGTTCGCTGCGGCGGGCGAACATATGCGATGTTCGGTCCGCCCCCTATACATCATCATTGAGAAAACTTTGACCCTGTACCTCACAGTCAGCAGGCACATTCCAGCCAATCAGCAGCATATCCTCCCTCCCAGACCCTCCCATCTCCTGAACAGCATCCATTTTAGATTCATTCGGAAGCTGCAGTCTTAGTGAGAGGAGGGAGAGTGTAGCTGATGCTGATTTTGTAGCTGATGCTGATTTAATTGGGAAATCGACAGCTAGGCTAGTGTATTCAGTGTCCACTCCAGTCCTGAAAGACTCATCTGATCTCTGCTGTAAGGACAGCGTCCTGATAGCACACCAAAAAGCCCTTTTTAGGGCTGCTACATTAGTCTCCTTTTTTTTTTTTCTCCATATATATATTGCAGTTGCCTGGCCTGCCCATGTGTGAGGAGCTGCAGGCCCACAGACTGTAGTGTGCACACTGCCAGTGCCCACCACTCATACCGTGTGGCACAGGACTTTGCATAAAAAAAAGGCATTACATTTTTACCCTTTAATCTAAGGTTAGTTGCCTGCCAGTGTGAGTCAGGCCGACTTCCACTGACTGTAGTGTGCCCACTGCCAGTGCCCACCACTCATACCGTGTGGCACAGGACTTTGCATAAAAAAAAGGCATTTAATTTTTACCCTTTAATCTAAGGTTAGTTGCCTGCCAGTGTGTGTCAGGCTGACTTCCACTGACTGTGGTGTGCCCACTGCCAGTGCCCACCACTCATACAGTGTGGCACGTTAGCTTGCCGACAAATAAGGCATTTAATTTTTACACTTTAGTCTAATTTCAGTTGCTTGCCTGCTGCCAGTGTGTGTCAGGCCGACTTCCACAGACTGTAGTGTGCCCACTGCCAGTGCCCACCACTCATGCCGGGTGGCACGGTAGCTTGCTGATAAATAAGGCATTTAATTTTTACACTGTAGTCTAATTTTAGTTTCTTGCCTGCTGCCAGTGTGTGTCAGGCCGACTTCCACTGACTGTGGTGTGCCCACGGCCAGTGCCCACCACTCAAACTGGGTGGCACGGTAGCTTGCCGATAAATAAGGCATTTCATTTTTACACTTTAGTCTAATTTTAGTTGCTTGCACGCTGCCAGTGTGTGTCAGGCCGACTTCCACTGACTGTGGTGTGCCCACTGCCAGTGCCCACCACTCATACCGGGTGGCACGGTAGCTTGCCGATAAATTAGCATTTCATTTTTAGACAGTAGTCTAATTTCAGTTGCTTGCCTGCTGCCAGTGTGTGTCAGGCCCACTTCCACAGACTGTAGTGTGCCCACTGCCAGTGCCCACCACTCATACCGGGTGGCACGGTAGCTTGCCGATAAATAAGGCATTTCATTTTTACACTTTAGTCTAATTTCAGTTGCTTGCCTGCTGCCATTGTGTGTCAGGCCGACTTCCACTGACTGTAGTGTGCCCACTGCCAGTGCCCACCACTCATACAAGATGGCACAGTAGCTTGCCGATAAATAAGGCATTTAATTTTTACACTTTAGTCTAATTTCAGTTGCTTGCCTGCTACCATTGTGTGTCAGACAGACTTCCACAGACTGTAGTGTGCCCACTGCCAGTGGCCATCAATCATACCGTGTGGCACTGGACTTTGCCTTAAAATAAGGCACTTAATCTGTACAATTTAATCTAATTTCAGTTGCCTGCCTGCCAGTGTGTGTGTGTCATGCCCACAGACTGTAGTCTGCCCTCTGCTAGTGCCCAACACTCATACCGGGTGGCACAGTACCTAGCACGCGTAGTACCACTTATCTAAAAAAAAAATGACAGGCAGAGGCAGGCCACCCCGCAGGAGCCGTCGTGGTCATGGTGCTGTGATTTCCACTGGCCCTGGAATAATGCCTAGTGTTCAGAGGCCACGTACCCTGAACCCGAAAAATTCTGAGGACATAATTGACTGGCTTAGACAGGACACCCAATCTTCAACAGCTTCCGCTAAGAGCCTTGACGCACCATCCTCCTCCAGCACAGCTTCGGTCACCTGCTCTCAAGTTACCACGCTCCCGCCCGCCGCCGCCACCACCACCACCACAGCCACCACAGCCGTATCACTTGATCCATCAGAGGAGTTATTTACACATCAGTTGGATGCAACTAGTGATGCGCAACCATTATTGCCAGATGATGTAGATTACAGGGATATGTCTCAGTCAGGCAGGATTACACACATGGACGTACAGTGTGATGATGATGATGATGATGTTGTACCCGCTGCTGCTTCCTTACAAGTGAAGCGCTTGATGATGACGATGTGTCCACGTATGCCACGTGGGTGCCTGCTCGAAGAGAAGAAGAGGGGGAAAGTTCAGAAGGGGAGCCAGAGAGAAGGAGGAGACGAGTTGGAAGCAGGGGGAGGTCGTCACAAGGAGTTAGTGGCACAGTCAGACAGCATGTATCGGCACCCGGGGTCAGCCAGACAGCACGCCAGTCAACGCATGCTGTTGCCACCACCAGAATGCCGTCATTGCAAAGCTCAGCAGTGTGGAATTTTTTTTGTGTGTCTGCCTCTGATAACAGCAATGCCATTTGCAACCTATGCCAAAAGAAACAGTTATGGGAAGTCCAACACCCACCTCGGTACAACTGCTTTGCGAAGACACACGATCTCTCATCACAAACGCCAATGGGATCAACACATGTGTACAGCAGCACACAAACTCAAAACCACCATCCTCCTCCTGGTCCAGCATCTTCAGCCACTTCAACCACTGCTGTCCTCCTTGCCCCCTCTCAACCACCCGCCACTCCGCCTCTCCCCTTCAGCAGTTCCATCTCATCTGCCCACAGTCAGGTGTCTGTTAAGGAAATGTTTGAGCATAAGAAGCCAATGTCACAGAGTCACCCCCTTGCCCGGCGACTGACAGCTGGCTTTACGGAACTCTTAGCCCGCCAGCTTTTACCATATCAGCTGGTGGAGTCTGAGGCCTTCAAAAAATTTGTCGCTATTGGGACACCACAGTGGAAGGTATCCGGACGAATTTTTTTTTCACAAAAGGCAATCCCTGATATGGGACATAACAGGGATTAAACTGATAGGAATAGTTCTAGTTAAGACACCACTCATATCGGGTGTGACAGTAAATTGCATGGCGCAGATGCAGTGACCGTGGATTAAAACAAAGGGGAGGGAGCCAGCGGTTTTTTAACCATCTCCCCATTCGAAAAATCACTTAAATTCACCTTTCGGGGACCCTTGGTGTTGTACATGGCTGGGTGGAGGAAGAAACCTTCAATGACATCACCGTGACATGGCCAGCTTGGTATCCAACCTTGTGCAAATGGGGAGTTTGCGGTTGTGCAAATGGACTGTTTGCGGTTGTTTGCGGTGCATTAAAAGGGGAGTTTGGTCTGTCATTTTCTGTGAAGCGGGCGTAACCCTTACATTACCTGATCGATACAACATCATACCTGATCGTATACACACACTGGATGTTTTAAAGCATGTTATTCCAAACAATTTAGGAATGTTAGTTGATTTATGCCATTTTTCCATCACTATTGTGGCCAGAAAGAGTCCCTGTGGGTTTTAAAATTCGCTTGCCTATTGAAGTCTATGGCGTTTCGCCCGGTTCGCTCGTTTGCGAACATTTGCGGAAGGTAGCGTTCGCCGTTCGCGAACGAAAATTTTCATGTTCGCGACATCACTATTACTGAATAAAACTGTCACGTGCTTACATAAAATATACCAGCATACAATATTTTTATATTGCCTAGCAGTGACTGAATAAAACTGTTATTTCTTTTATGTGCGAGAACTTGACCTGAGTGTCATATGTGACTTTTCAGGGCAATATGGGCACTTTCTATTCGAGTCGAATAGACCCAAATTGAATCTGACAACTGATTTGTGCATTGGACTTAAAACAAGTTTCAAGAATGTTGCTCATCTCTAGTTAATACAAATATTCCTGAAGATAAAGGGGTTAAAAAGGTTGTCTCACCTCAGCAAAAGGTGTTTATCATATAGAGAAAGTGAATACAAGGCAGTTCCTATTGTATTGTAATTGTCAATATTGCTTCCTTTGCTGGCTAGACTCATTTTTCCATCACATTATTCACTTCTAATTTCCATGGTTACGGCCACCCTCCAATTCAGCAGCGGTGGTCGTGCTTGCACATTATAGGAAAAAGTGCTGGCCTATTTGCACTTCTATGATGCCGGCCACCAGAGAGGCCAGTGATTTTTCTATAGTGTGCAAGCACGGCCACCGTTGCTGGATTGCAGGGCGGTCATAACTATGGAAATGAGCAGTGTCTAATGTAATGGAAAAATGAGTCTAGCCAGCAATGGAAGCAATATGGATAATCACAATATATTAGTAAGTGCCTTGTATTAACTTTCTCTACGTGATAAATGGCACTTGCTGAAGTAAGACAACCACTTTGATGTTCCTGAAGAATGTATCTGAACTCCAGTCATGAGCAAGAGCCTTTATAGTTGAGCCAGTCATCTATAGGATCCTCATTTTTTCAAAACATTCTATTATTTTTATTATCTACAGTACATTTATGGATATCTGACTATATTATTATGTTTCTGGGTCAGGAATGAAAATGTTTTTATATTATATACTGTACATTTTTTATATTTATTTTGTATAATTTTTCTGTATACCGTTTTGGTGTCCAAAGAAAAATAACATTTATTTGTGAAGTCAGAACTTAGGAACATAAACTGCAAAGTTGGCATTAGAGACTTAGAGTCTTATATTTTTACTTTAAAAAAATAAAAAATCTAGTTGACATCCTTATTACAGCAATGACTGGCATGACTAATGGAATACATGGGTGGATAACAATGAACAGTGATCAAATTCTTCAAGTTCTTCAAAGTGCAGACCACAAAGCATGTCAACGTAGAGTTCAAGAATTCAAGTACATTGTATTTGGATCACAGGAGGATCAGACCACAGAGGTATTCAGTACTGCTGCCACCAGGACCGACCTTCACTACCTTTAATGTTCCCGATTGCACTTTTTTTAAAAAGAAAAAGTTCTGAATGTAACCTCAAATTCAATTTAAGCTTCTTAATCATATTTACAGTCTACTGTAGGTTTCCCAGAAAGAATAAAATTGTTCTTCAGAAATGGCACGTACTTCTGTCTTCTCTAAGCCTATAATTTTGACTATTGATTTGTGGTTTGAGTTATTGCACCACAAAAAAAAAATCAAGAGCAGCTGAATAAGAGGCCTGTGTTTGTATTGCCTTCAGTAGGTGACGTACTTTAGTAAGCTTGATGTTTATTTCACACGTATGTTTTTAGTGACATTTTTCTGCACTTTCTAGTTTGTCGTGTTTTTCGCATCTGTATTGTTGCAGCTTTTTATGTATTTTTTTTTTGCTGTAAAAACATAGGTAAAGAACGCAGCATTGTGTAGTTCTTGCCGTTTTTTTCAGGCTCTTTCACATCTTCTCTATAGAGGAAAATTCCTTGAAGAAAACGCTAGTTAGCGAACTGTTTTTAAAATACAATGAAGTTTCTGCACTTTTAAGTTTGTGGTGTTTTTTGCATTGTTGCATTTTTTTTTTTTGTATAAACACCAGCTCCAGATGTTAGCTGGAGGTGTATGGGAAATATAAAACAAGGGTTACTGGGGTTTTTTGTTAATTAGGTGGTCTTGTCATTCCAGCTTCTTTTATAAAACACAGCATTGTGTAGCTCTTGCTGTTTTTCCAGGCACTTTCACACCTTCTCTATAGAGGAAAAATACCATGAAGAAAAAGCAAGTTGGCAAACTGTTTGTAAAATAACAATAAAAAACCCACAAAAATGCAGGTGGAAAAAAACACATGCCATTTTTATGGCTTTTTTACAGCCCACAAAAAACACCAGTGCAAATTTGTGTGTAGGGACCTTTAAGGCTATTGTTTTCCACCGTTTTTTTTGGCAGTCTTCATGGTGTTTTTCAGCCTTCTTTTCAACAGTTTTTTTTCAACTATTTTTTATGTGGCCAGATGTTACTTCAAAGTCTACAGCCCATTTTGAAATGCATATTTTTATCCCCCAAACAATTCTTTTCTAAAGCATTAGAAGAAAAACGCTACATAAATGATTAAAAACACATGACTTTTTAGGAACAAAATGGAGAACCCCCAAGCACGTGTTTGAAGGAAGCCTTGAATAAGCATTTGCATTTTGTTTTTTCACATGCAATGTAATGGTGTTTTTCTGACATTTTTTGCACAGTATGTCATATGTAAGTGTTTTTATGGTGTTTTTCCCCTATAGGAAGGTCATGTCAAAATGCCTGGAAAAAGCAGTTCAGTGTGATGCATTTTTCTAAAGGCAAAATAAAAATCACATAAACAAAAACTGCAAGTGCAAAAAATGATAAAAAGAAAATGGTGGAGTAAAAATACTCATAGACTGGAAGATAGCAGCACAACATCCTCAGGGCCCTTTCACACGACCATATGCCCTCTGAGACATATGGTCTGTGAGCGGGCCCTATGTCCCAGAGCAGCATTGATCGTGCGCAATGGAGCACACAGCATCATAGATTACAATGATGCTGTGCACGTCGGGCCACCTGCAGGACTATTGTCCCACACTCATAAGATCGTATGAGTGCTGGACATAGCCCTATGGGCGGCTGACATCCACAGCATCATTGTAATCTATGACGTTGTGTGCTCCCGTGCTCACAATCAATGCCTCTACGGGACATATGGCCCGCTCAAGGACCGTATGTCTCGGAGGGCATACGGTCGTGTGCAAGGGCCCTCAAGCTATTACTGGGTACCTGTATTCTGTACAGGTACTGAATGGCAAATTAATGTGTCTGGCGCATGCACAGACACAGGACACTCTGCTGCCTATATGTGCTGGACATGTCAGATGGTCATTCAGCGATTGCCATGAACAGTCCTAGGAAACTGTGTTACCATCTTGCAGCCCATAGATACAGAGGATGACAGGTGAGTATGTTTACTCCAGGGGAACTGGGGCAGCAAGACATTGGGACCTGCCCTCTACGGAAGCATAGGAGATCCAGCCCTAGGCTGGGTCTCCTAGGCAACCTGTTAGTGTATTACAGATGTATTGTAATGCATTGGAGAGGGAATCAGACCCCCAAAAGTTGAAGTCTCAGAGCTGGACTGAAATAAAATAAAATAAAAAGTCCCAAAAAGTGTTTTTAAGAATAAAAAAATAAAGTTTCAAGTAAAAAAAGGAAAAAAACCCTTTCCCCTGATTTTATGATAAAAAGGTAGAAAAAAAAAGTAAAAAAACACACATATTAGGTATCGCCCCATAACGACCGGCTCAATAAATATATGACATAATTGACCCCGTCCAATAAACACTGTAAAAATAAAAATAAAGGCTGTGCCAGAAAAGCAATTTTTGTCACCTTAAATCACAAAAAGTGCAACACCAAGCAGTCAAGTCAAAAAGGCGTATGCCCCCAATATAGTACCAATCAAACCGTCACCTCCCCCACAAACATGAGCCCCTAATTAAGACAAGCGCCAAAAAAAAAACAAAAAAAAACTATAGCTCTCAGAATATGGAGACACTAAAACACTATGTTTTTGTTTAAAAAATGCTATTATTGTATTAAAGTGAAATTAATTTAAAAAAGTAGACATGAGGTATTGCTGCATCCGTAACAACCAGCTCTATAAAATATCACATGCCCTAACCCCTCAGGTGAACACCGTAAAGAAAAAAAAAATAAACTGTGAGAAAAAAGTCCGTTTTTGAAACCTTACATCACAAAAAGTGTAACACCAAGCGATTAAAAAGGCATATGCCCCCCCAAAATAGTACCAATTAAACAGACTCCTCATCACACAAAAATTAAGACCCTACATATAACAATCAGCCAAAAAATAAAAGAACTATGGCTTTCAGACTATTGAGACACTAAAACATTATTTTTTTTGTTACAAAAATGCTTTTATAGTGTAAAACTTAAATAATTAAGAAAAAGTATACATATTCGGTATTGCCACATCTGTAAAGACCTGCTCTATAAAAATATCACATGACCTACCCCCACAAGTGAGCACTGTAAAAATAAAAAATAAAAAAACTGTGCCAAAAAATCATGAAAAAAATCATATGTACCCAAAAATGGTACCAATAAAATCAACATCATAACATCAACTCTTCCTACAAAAAACAAGTCCCTGCACAAGATAATCGGCAGAAAAATAAAAAAAGATGGCGTTCAGAAAATGGAGGCACAAAAGCATAATTTTTATTCAAAAATGCTTTATTATGTAAAACTGAAACAAAGTACACATATTTGATATCATCACGTTCTTAACAACCTACTCTATAAAAATAGTACAACATGATCTAACCTGTCAGATTGTAAAAAACAAAAAAATGAGAACTGTGCCAGAACAGTAATTTTTGTTTACCTTGCCTCACAAAAAAATGTAATAAAGAGCTATTAAAAATCATATGTACCTCAAAATAATACCAATAAAACTGTCACCATATCCTGTAGTTTTCAAAATAGGGTTCCTTTTTGGGAGTTTCTACTGTAGGGGTGCACTTGGGGGGCTTCAAATGGGCCATGGTGTTTAAAAACCTGTCCAGCAAAATCTGCCTTCCAAAAACCATGCGGCGCTCCATTCTTTCTGTGCCCTGCAGTGCGCCCTTACAGTAGTTTAGTACCACATGTGGGGTGTTTCTGTAAACAGCAGAATGAGGGTAATAAATATTGAGTTTTGTTTGGCAGTTGATCATCTATGTGTTAAAGAAAACAACGGATTAAAATGGAAAATCTGGCAAAAAAGTGAAATTTAAAATGTAATCTCCATTTTCCTTTAATTCATATGTAACACCTAAAGAGTTGACAAAGTATGTAAAATCAGTTTTGAGTAACTTGAGGGGTGAAGTTTCTAAAATTGGATCATTTAAGGGTGGTTTCAACTGTGTAAGCCCCACAAAGTGACTTCAGACCTGAACTGGTCCTTAAAATAGGGTTTTGGAAATTTTCCTAAAAATTTTAAGAATTGCTTCTAAAATTTTAATCTTTCTAAAGTCCTAAAAAAATAAAATGACATTTACAAAATTATGTCAACATAAAGTAGACATATGGGGAATGTTAAGTAATAAATATTTTATGAGGTATCACTTTCTGTTTCAAAAGCAGAGATATTGAAACTTAGAAAATTGCAAATTTTTGGTAAATTTGGGATTTTTTCATAACTAAAGGTGAAATGTATTGACTCAAATTTATGGCTGTCATGAAGTATAATGTGTCACGAGAAAACAAGGCATGAGCGTGTCCGGATTAGGTCCGGATGTGTTGCGGATGCGTTCAGTGAAAACTGTGCGATTTTACAGGCAAAGCCATTCAGTTTTGCCTGCGATTGCGTTCAGTTTTTTCCACGCGGGTGCAATGCGTTTTGATGCGTTTTTCACGCGCGTGATAAAAAACTGAAGGTTTACAAACAACATCTCCTAGCAACCATCAGGGAAAAACGCAACGCACCCGCACTTGCTTGCTGGTCTTATGATCATGGTGGTGGACCCGTTTCCCATAGTAATTTGAGAAGTCTCCTAGATTTCCTTTAAGCATGTCTACATTCTCTTGGCTAAATTGCTGGCAACAAGTTTTTTGCTCAGGCATCAATATTGGTGGCATCCAACTGCCATGTGACATAATCAAAACATCATTAATGATATTGAAAACTGTGCCAACTGAAATATCTAATTTATGAGCTATAACACTGTCTTTGACCTGGCAATCTTCCTGACGGGGGTCATCTTCAATTAATTTCCTACCCCAATTAAACTGCTTTGCCCAAAACTCTACTTGATAGTAGGAAAGTACATCATCACTACATACAGCAATAATCCTTTCATGTATTTATTTCAGCTTCTTTTCTTTCTTTGTAAGAAATTTAATCACGGAACAAAGCTCCAAATCCTGCACTTTCTTTGTAGCCCTGTACTGTACTGCACTTGCCTTCCTGTCACTTCCAGTGCTTTCATCAGACTGAACTGCTACTGTGTGTGTTAAATGTCCAGACCCGCACAGACAAGCTCAGCTCTCTAACATTGACAGAACATTCTGGAGTAGATAACTTATTTAACACCCCTCATAGCTATGGTGCAAAGGCAGCAGTTACACCTGGTGCCTAAGGGGGTCACATTGTATTGGGCCTTTTTTACGAACTGAGGCGATTATATCAGTGAGGGTCTATTTTCCATGATATTCATAACATCTAGGAACAGAGATCCACTGATATTTAAGTCAGATCAACATAAGGTGGCGTTTTGTGTAGGAACTTTTGAAATGTGTGTTTAGAATTTCATTGTCACCGGTTAATTGACATGGTTAGATGATGCTCATCAATTTTGTATGTTTTATTTCATTGAGCATCACATTTAGTTACTGCCTGAGTAACAGGAAGCCATTTCTTGGACCAAGCATGTTTTTTTTACCTCCTACTTTCTGCAGCTCTACTCAGGGTTACAAATCCCAATGCACATATATATTGAATCCCCACTCCTGTTTGCAGAAGGCAACTATAAAATTCTAAGCCTAGATACATTTTATCAGCTGCATACTGTCCCTGGATAGATTTTATATTTTGGACAAAATTCGGCACTTTAGACAATACAAGAGAATATAGTACTATGTAGTCACTGGTAAAATACACAAGAGTTACGGTTCATTCAGAACTCATCTATTTGGCCTAGACTGCCATGGCAACTTCTTCTAGCCACAAGGGCATGCAATTTTCTGTTTGCATTTTCCCTATATATACCATAATCCAGTAGAAAAATCTTCCGTTTATTTACAGATCATTTAAAAATGTAAAATTTATTATTTGTTGTACTAATCTAACATTTTGATCTGCATTATTTTACTTTATATCTGTTAACATGGCAATCCACAATGTGACTGATTAAATCAATGTGGCATAACAATGTGTAGTACAAATATAATGGAAATATCATTGCAGTGACCAGCATGGGGGGAAATGGAAGGAGGATGGTAATGGTAGTTGTGGCACCGATAGGAGCTCTAGTGGTTCTTCAATGTTTCCAGGAGCCATGCAGGGAATAGAGGGCACAGATTTTCTTCCCAAGGGACACCTTGGTATTTGGCCTCCTGCTAGGAGTTAGGTGGAGTGCCATTGATATTATGTAGATGGATGCAAGGAAGGAATCCTTAGAAGAGCAGCCATACAGGCAATGCAATTGTGGCAGCAGTGCAGCTGTTGAGTGCAAGGCAATAAGGAGTGTAACCAGTCCAACATGCTTTACTGAGGTAGTGTTGGCAAAGAAAAATATTGGAAAGCAGGCTGTATAGTCTCTCTCTATTAAATCTAGACAACTTCCCAAACTGACAAAAGGTGTACAAAATGTTCATTATCAAATCCCATTCTGGGGTGGAACTCTTAGATCAGCTGGCCAATCTTTTTCTAGGTGTGTTGAGCGCCAAAGCAATATCCCATTTCCCTGCGTTATCTTTGCCATCACATACCGCCTTATGGTCCTAAGCAGTCTGTGAGTCTGTGACTATCTGTTATCTTTCTCTCAGGAGTTTGGAAATTGTTCTCAGCATGTATGGATGGAAAGCCCCTTGTAGTAGACCTTACACTGCACTGACTCATCTAGCTCCTCACACTTCAGCTGCCCACGCCAGACTACACAGCTCCTCCAACAGCGGAGGCAGGTCCAGCCACCCTCCTACTAAGTAGGGCACGATAACCAAGTTATTTTCCCATTTTCGGCTCTTGGAATCACATTCAAAGCATGGGAAGTACATTTACCCTTAATAGTAAATATCAATCCTTTTAGCAGTGATCCACTGGGTCACTGCATCATCACAATGTATGACATTATTTGTGGCCATAACATCAGTAAGATCATAATAGGAGGCATCAGAGAATGGAGATTTAGAAATTAGTTTTACATTGCATTAGTTGATAAAATTGTGTGATAAAAATAAACATTACAATATGTAAGAACACTTTTACAGGTGCTTTCCTAGCAGGATTTCTGGCCTGCTTGTTTTTAGATATTCATTGTCTCCTGGTTTCTCTAGGCTATGCCGTATATGTCGACGTCTTTGCCTGACTTGGAAGAAAGAGAAAGTGCTGAAGCGGAAGTGTACTGTAGATTCTCCAAAGTAGAAATCACTTTCTAATCCACTGGTGAACTACTATCTCCAGATTTGGCAATGGGACAACAGATTCTGTAGAGTACTGCATAGTCTGCATAGTAACATATTTAAGACATAACATTATTACAGAAAATAATTTAAATATTGGTTACAATGGGAAGAAAGTAAAATATTAGTATTATCTAGCCACAAGGGCCTTTTTGTGGCTTTACTGATTGTTTCTGGGGGAATATGGGGAAAAACATTATTCTACCCTTATATTTTACACTTTAGAGTTTGTGACATTGACGGTGCAGATTAAATAACATAACTAATTTCACTGGTATGTACAATTACAGTAATACTAAATTTATATAGTTTTAAGTTTTATAACATACACTTTTTTAGTTTTCTTGATTGACAGGAAATTAGGCTATGCATCTGGAAAACCTAAGGCATTCTTTAAAAAGGGGCGGTTCCATGAAAAATATTCTACAGATTTTAAACTAGTACCTGGATCTGAATACTTTTGTAATTGCATGAATGAATGAAATCTATCTGTACAGCACCACTTGCTGTTTGTTTATTATTATTATTATTATTATTATTATTATTATTTTTTTTTTATTTCTCTACCCTGCTCACTGAGATTGAAGCACATACTCCGTTCCATTCTTCACGTGCCATCATCTGCAGCAGAAAGGAAACACTCCTGAGAAAGGACATGCCCCATAAGCTGACAGCTTGAAATAAATCTAGCTGAACAATTGGATCAATGAATGGGGAGATCTCTGGATCACTGTGAGGGACAGGGCTGATTCTAACTTTGTAAAAAAGAGTTTGTTATGTATTAGGTACTAAATTATGATTTTCATTTTTGTATATTATTAAAGAAATAACCCCTTTAAACCCCCAACTACAATGTAAAGGTATTGGCATTTACGCGGGTGCTGATGGGTCACACAGGGAGCCGCCTGCCTCTGAAACGAATTGAATGCCAAGGCTGCTATTGACTGTGGCATCTAATCGGTTAATGCATAATATCAGAGGTTTCTCTGAACCCCACCGCCAACTCTACCCAGCAGAGAACTTTTGCAGGGCTAAACTTGCAGAATTGCAAAAAGGCATATGTGCATTCTTAAGACCCTTTAATGGCTGCTATAAAAAGGCAGATTATAGAATTAAATCAGAGTGTTTTATAATGACAGGTGTGAGATAAAGCACCAAAAAATAAAATTCATTCTGATTCTGACATTACATTAAGGCCGAACTAATGTCACTCATATAGTTATTAGAGATGAGCAAATTTCTCAAAAATTTGATTCGGCCGGTTAGCCGAATTTTCCAAAAAGATTTGATCTGAATTTATTTGTGGCAAATCAAACAGCTATTTCCTGGCAGCAGAGATCCTGTATAGTGGTGTAGAACACTGTGCCTTGCAGTAACACGCATAGGAAGTCTGCTGTGGTAGTGAAACAATACTGTGAGTCAGTATGGCACGCACATGACAGGCGTCGCTCTTAGAGTCATTGTACACTTCACTTATTTGGGAAGTTACGGTGCCAAAATTAACCAAATAACTCAGGTATGAACTCAGCCTTACAGGTCAATGTTAGCATCAAGAAGAACCTGTAGAGCACCCAGACAGAGTGGAGAGGGTGTCAGCAGTAAGTTTGTGTTGACGTCACTGATTATTTTGCCCTTCCTCTGATCCGTCAGAACAATAACCCCCTAAAAAATGGATCCTGTCTGTTGAGCATCCGCCTTCACTCGGTCAGCATTTGGTCAGTAATCTATCAGTATTGCTAAAGCCCAAAAAAACAGGAGTGGATCCAAAACAGAGATGACATGTGAATGGAATATTTGCATGTCTTCTGTGTTTTGTACCCATTCCTGCTTTTGTCTACCAAATCATAGACCAATTCTGATGCAAAATGAGGACCGTGTCATACAGGCCTTACAGTTGCTACATAGACAGGATCCGTTGTGTGTCTCATTTTTCCTTCCTTCTGACAGATCAGAAGAAGGGTCAAATAAATGATGTCAACCAGGCCAAAAAGGCAAAATAGTGGCCCAGTCATGGAGTGGGGAGGGTTGGAACAGCGTGAGAAGTCCACAGAGTGGCCCAATGACATAGTGGTGAGGTGGAAGCAGCATGGGGAGACCACAGAGTGGCCCAGTGACATAGTGTTGAGGTAGCAGCAGCATGAGGAGACGACAGACTGGTGAAGTGGCAGCAGCATGAGGAGACCACAGAGTGGCTCATTGAATAGTTTTTAGGTAGCAGCAGCATGAGGAGACCACAGAGTGACTCAGTGACATAGTGTTGAGGTAGCAGCAGCATGAGGAGACCACAGAGTGGCCCATTGACATTGTGTTGAGGAGGCAGCATAATTAGGAAACCACAGAGTGGCCCATTGACATAGTGTTGAGGTGGCAGCAGCATGAGGAGACCACAGAGTGGCCTAATGACATAGTGTTGAGGTGGCAAAAGCATGAGGAGACCCAGGAGACCCCAGAGAGGCCCAGTGACATAGTGTTGAGATAGCAGCAGCATTTGGAGACCACAGAGTAGCAAATTAAAATAGTGTTGAGGTTGCAGCAGCAACATGAGGAGACCACAGAGTGGCCCAGTGACAGAGTGGGAAGGTGGGGGGTAATACCAGTACCAGCTGAAGATGGTGGCTGGCAGTAGGAGCACCTGGCAGCAAGTGTGGCATCAGGCGGGTGGCAGCATCAGAATAGTAGCTGAAGCAGGTAGCCAGAATAATCAGGTCTCTTTTGTCAAAGTGTTGGTTTGGTACCATGGATGATCTATTCTGATGCATCAGGCACTGGTGTTTGAAAATCCTGGCTGATCCACGCCTGATTCATCTTCACAAAGGTCAGTTTCTCCACATTTTGGGTGGACAGACGAGCTCTCCTTGGGGTAACTGTGGCCCCTGCCGCACTAAACACCCGCTCTGAGGCCACACTGCTGGCCGGGCAAGAAAGCTTGTCCAGGGCAAAATCGAGTTTGACTGCCCAGTTGTCCAGGGGATCTTTGATGTGAGGTGGCAGGGTACACTCCAAGTATGCCAAAACCTGCTGGTCCAGGTTCTGCTCAATGTCTAGCTGCTGCTGCTGGTGAGTAGTTTCTTCAGTAGGCGGGTGAAGAAAATTGCTCATCAGCACCTCCAGATTTAAGTTGCTGCTTATGGAGCTGGTACTGCTCCTGCACCCCCACCCCCACCCCTAGCAGCCATGGCACTGGAATGTGAGTGCAGAAGTCCCCCCGGGCAGACCTGCTTAAGTATTGGCGATGGCACACATAGGCATCGGACACCTGACAACATAGGATGTTTCGATAGTAGTTGAGTTTGTCCTTCCTCTCAGCGGGTGTGAAAAAGGCCCCCATTTTGGACCGTTACCGAGGGTCTAACATGGTGAAGAGCCAGTAGTCATCCCTCTGCCAAATAGTGACAATTTGGCCGTCACTACACAAGAAAGTGAGCATGCATCGGTTCTTTTGCGCATGTTCTTTCCGTTGTCGGTCACCATGGTTCCGATTTTCAGTTGTCAAGGAGAAAGCCAGGATTTGATTTCTTGATGAATGATGCGGTGCAGTTGCTCCCCTGTGTGTCTCCGTTAGCCCAGGCAAACCGGGTGCAGAACAGCGTGACACCACCATGTCCCTGCACATGTGGTATGCTGGAGGGGCACTGTGAATTGTCCCTGTAGTGGAGGCTGAGGACACAATGGAGGATGTGGAGGAAGAGGTGGACATTGTCGCAGGAACAACAGAGTGAGAACGTGGAGATGGAAGCGACGTCACCTGGCTAAGTTGCTGGTGTGGCTGGGCAGGAACCACATTTATCCAGTGGGTTTTAAAGGACATATCTTGTCCTTGCTCATAGTCACAGCTCCACACGTCGGCACTGACATGCACTTTGGCAGACACCGACAGGCTCAAGAACTGTCCAACCTTCTGTTATACATATGTGTGCTGGACTGGTACTGCCTTTTTGGCAAAGAAATGACGGCTTGGGACTCTCCACCTCGGCTTGGCACAAGCCATCAGTTCTCTGAAAGGTGCAGAGTCCACCACTTGGAAAGGGAAGGACTGCAGCACCAGCAACAACAGAAGCACATTCAGCTTCTGCTCTTTTGGAAGAGTGCACGCATGCTGTTGTCTCTTGGCAATCACTTTGGTGATCGATTGCTGAAGAAATGACTAACGAGAAGGAGGAGGAGCAGGAGCATCGAGACCAGCAGATGATGGAAAGGACGGACAGCTCCTTTTGACTGAGGTGGTGGAGCCTTGACTGCATGAAATTGGGTGCGTGAAACTGGGGATGCAGCGTTTTTTGGGACAGGCTGGACCCCCACATCAGAGCCACGGTTCTCCCAGGCCACTTATTGGTGAAGCCGCATGGGTTGATGCAGGGCCGTTGTGCCATCAATGGCAGCCTAGCACACTTTACCTTCTGCCCACAAATTTGGCAAATTGCCATGTTCACCTCCTCTGGCAGCCTAACAAAAAATTTCCACACTACCGAGTATGCCATTTTCCCCCCAACCTCTGAGCTGACTGCCTGCTACCACTGCTTTGTTGAACCCATGCAATGAAACTTCCCGGGCCAGTAGGCTCCTGCAAAGTGGGTGGTCTACCCCTGGCATGTTTGGCTTCCGACCTCCCACTGCTGCCACCCTGCTGACTTAAAGCTATGCGGCCACCCTGCTGGCTCAGACACTGCCTCATGCGTAAGCTGCCACCCTCTTCTCCTGATGATGATGATGAAGCCCCTAATTCACCAGCTCCCAAGTGCGATCAGCTACATCATCATTATCATCATCCGCTACTGTCTGCACATCACTGATGTCGCCCTCAACGGTCTCAGGGCCAGGAGCCTGAAAGCTCTCAACACCTGCTCCCACGCGATTCTCCTCATCACTACTTGCCTGCCTACCGTAGGAAGCGGCGGATGTCTCCATCAAATCTTGGCTGTGCAGTAGCTGTTGACTGTCCTATAGTAGCTCGTCCTGGCTGAAAAGTCGAGCTGAGCCTACGCCATATAATACTTCTCGCACTGAGGGAACTAAAAATGACAGAGGAAGATTCAGGACAGGTGGGGGCACAGGGCCTACTCCCGGGTCATGCCAACTAAGCATCATGTCAGAGGAACCCACCGACTCTTGGCTGGGGGTGTCTGATGTCACTTGTGTCAAAGTCTAATGCTGAGTAAACCATTCAAGCACCGCTGGGTTGCTGGTCAAGACTCGACCATTTGATGACACCGGGAGCTCAGGCCTCTTGCTGTGACTCCTGCTGCCGCCCTGCTTTTTTCTGCTGCCTGCGACAGAAACATTTTGGCCACTGCCCATTCCCTTTGAAGGGCCAGTCTCCTGTCTGTCTGACATACTGTATAATAAAAGAATTAAATTTAATTTAAAATAATACCCCCCAAAAGGCTGTAGTACAATGTTACTTCACCCCAGAATGGCAATTAAGACCTATTCTTTTTCCTATTTCAACACCCCCAAAAAATGAAATATAACAATCATAATTCACCGCAGAATGGCTAATGGGACGTACAGTACGTATACTTCCTTTTTCTACACCACTTAAATGGCTGTAGTACAATCTTACTTCACCGCTGAACGGAAATTAAGATATATATATATATATATATATATATATATTTTTTTATTTTTTTCTGATTAATAAACCCCCAAAAAAAAAAATAATAATAATCACAATTCACCCCAGAAAGGAAATTAAGACGTATTCTTTTTTCCTATTACTACACCCCTAAAAAAGAAATATAATAATCACAATTCACTGCAGAACGGTTGATGGGACATACATATATTTTCTTTTTCTACACCACTTGAATGGCTGTACAATGTTACTTCACTGCTGAACGACAATTATATATATGATAAATAATAAATCAGAAGTTACAGAGGCTCCACTGTCCCTAATTCATGGGTAGGTTCTCTCTCCAAAGGCAGCACCCACTACCGAAAAAGTGGAATAAATATCAAAAAGTATAAGCTGGGGGGCACTCAGAATGGCCACTGAGGAAGGTGCAAGTGTAAATCGAAACGCATTTGATGTTATTTCAGACAGTACTCTAGTTTTTTCTACATCCTTTGCGCATATCCAAAGGTTAATTATTCTCACAGTGAAAAACCGCAACTTAATACATAGTAAAACCCAGCCGAAACCTCTCCAGATCTAAATCAGCTGACCGCAGTGACGGGAGAACTCCCTGGTCACGTGGGACGCAGCTAGAGACGCCGAAGCGGAGGAGTACGCCGAGGAAGCAAAGACACATGCCCACCAACGTTTCACAGGACCAGACCGCTGCAGCTAACAGGAACTGATTACTCACTGTATCCGCACTTACAGAGACTACCCAGGATTTACCCTATATCAAGTAAGACTATTCCAATAATATTTATAACATCAAGATCGATCTTTGTGCATCATTGGGACTTGATTTTTTTATATGTACATCACTGGGACATTGCTGAGTTAAAGAGCAGTCAAACCTGCCCCTAACTGGACATTACTAGCTCATTTCTCGGTGTATATACCCCCATCTTAATGATCTATATACACGTTTTTATTGTGAATACAATACTGCGAATACTGCATAGACATTTAAATAGAGTGCACTTACCTTCTATACAGGATGTTTGAAACACAATTCAATTTTTTATATTTTTAAATTTTTTTCCAGATAAATAAACTCCCCAAAAAAGAAATATTATGATCACAATTCACCGCAGAACGGGTGATGGGATGTACGTATATTTTCTCTTTCAACACAATGTAAATGGCTGTAGTACAATGTAACTTCACCGCTGAATGCCAATTATGACATATATTTTCTCCTTTTTTTTCCTATTTCTACACCACAAAAAAATTTAAATAACAATCACAATTCACTGCAGAACGGGTGATGGGACGTATGTATATTTTCTTTTTCTACACCATGTAAATGGCTGTAGTACAATGTTACTTCACCGCTGAATTTCAATTATGACATAGTTTTTCCTTTTTTGTCCTATTAACACCTAAAAAAAAAAAAGTTAAAACACAAATTGGCTAATGGGTCGTAAGTTTCTTTTCTATTAATACACCACTTAAATGGCTGTAGTACAATGTACTTTCAATGCAGAACGGCACTTATAACATATATTTTTCCTTTTTTTTACCACCCCCCCAAAAAAAAAACAAAAAAAAACATGTGAAATCAATGCAGAATGGCTGATGGGAAGTAAGTTTCTTTCCTATTAATAAACCACATAAATGTCTGTAGTACAATGTAACTTCACCGCCAAACAACACTTATGACATATATATATATATATATATATATATATTCATAGAAAAGAACGCAGCACTCTTCCAAACGTAAAAAAAGCGGTGATTTATTCAGCACATGTGTCAGCACATTGCTGACACATGTTCTGAATAAATCACCGCTTTTTTTACGTTTGGAAGAGTGCTGCGTTCTTTTCTATGAATATATGCGGATCTTGGACACGAGCGGACGCGTGCACCGTGTGTTGAAGTGGAGTGCTGCCTGATCTTATTGGAATATATATATATATATATATTTATATATTTATTTTTCCTATTAATACACCCCCGGAAAAAGTAAACAATGTAAAATCAACGCAGGACAGCTAATGGGACGTACGTATCTATCCTATTACTACACCCTGTAAATGGATGTAGTACAATGTAACTTCAGCGCTGAACAGCAATTATGTCAATGGAGGACACATCCGTTTTCTATTGTGCCAGATTGTGTCAAAGAAAAGGGATCCATCCTCATTGACTTACATTGTGTGTCAGAACGGATCCGTTTGGCTCAGTTTTGTCAGACGGGCACCAAAACTGATGCATTCTGAGCGGATCCTTTTCCATTCACAATGCATTAGGGCAAAACTGATCCGTTTTGGACTGCTTGTGAGAGCCCTGAACGGATATCTCAAACGGAAAGCCAAAACGCCAGTGTGAAAGTAGCCTAATAGTTATGTTTTTAAATTTAAAGTTATATATATATATATATATATATATATATATATAAAATACTGTCATTGCACTGTGATAACTGAATGACACATTAGGTTTAACTGTAGTCTTGGGGAAATGGGGAAAAAAGCAAACTTGCCTACAATACATTTTAACAAACTCAGCCCTGCAGCATTAACATCTTAAAATGTCTGTCTTGTGAGTTACTACATCTTCATTTGCTAAATGTGTGTTTCAATTATTCCTGCACCTCATGCAGTATATCCCTCCCATGACTAATTCATTGTTACTGAGAAAGTGCTGTGAGTTAGGGGGTTGTTATGTCACAATTATCATAAATCCTTTTTATGCTACTCCCTGTACAGAGCTGCCCAAGGCACTTTCCTGGTAATGGCATGATGTGAAATTAGGAAATCAATTTTCACCATGTTCATTTTTCAGACATGCAACAAAGTGATTTAATTGTGTAACTTTATAACAGAAAGCACCCAACTTAAATGAGTTGTCCACTTTTTAATTTATTTTTTAATCCCCCCCCCCTGCACATTGGGACCATTGAAGAGAAGTATATCTATTAGCAGCCCCCAGTCGCGATTTGGTTCCGGCTCCATTGGTCTTTGGCTATCTTCACTGCACTTCTAGTTCCCACATGTAAATTTCCTGCACAGATGGGGTCACATGCATCGCTGGAGTAAATGACTAGCTTCCATGGTGACCTGTCCCAAAGTGGTACATCACTGCTGGGTCACATACCGCTTACATCTTTACATCTTTACTTGCATGGACTCATGGAGCAGGAACTAAATGGTGGGGAGTTGGTCAATATATTTTCCTTAACAGGACCTGCTGGGTAAGGGGGAGGGGAGTTAAATAAATAAAATTGACAGCCCCTTTAGGGAAATGCTATGTATGCAAAACTGATGTGTACCTGCAGAACTAATAATGAAGGTCATTTACAATATTGTGTAATATGCTGCCATCTAGTGTTGAAAGTAGAATTAACATTAGAAAACCCTGCATGAACAGAAACCTATTCACCAACAGGAAGCATACAGAAAATTATATGTACTGAAAAAGCAGATATTCACATTTGGAAATGATTAAGGTGAGGTTTACACTTGCAGCTATAAAATAACAGTTTCTCTGGAACTAATCTAAACTGATTTATTAACACATGATACATAGACAGTAATAATTCTGGTAAAAAAAAAAAAACTGATGAAGAGGATGCGGAGAAATGGCTGCCGTCCAATTAGTAAACACACAACCTGTCCTAATCACATAGGAAGACAAATTACTTCACAACACTGAGGTAGAGCCTCATCCTCCTCTCTGTTCTGCTTGTCAGAGATTATGATCCTGAATACAGCTGATAACATTTTCAGCTAAATCTCCGTAGAAATGGAGTTCATGAGGAGGCATGAAGTACAGAGAGGAGGTGGAGATGTGGTTAAGGAGCAGCAGCATTTATATGCAGTTTCCATTACCTCAACCCCACATTACCACAGTCCACTTGGGAAACATAGCACATCAGCCAACTTAAGTGGGCTAAATATTTTTCTCACTTTGAGGTTACAAATACATTAATGACCCCCTTATTGAAACTGGGTAGCCAGTGAAAACGTATTAGGACATTCCTTTTAGATACTGTGTGGTACGCAGGGATGCAGCTAGCCGTTTTGCTGCCTGAGGCTAAAACTGAAACGGCACGCCCCTCCCCATGCCAAAATCTTAACCTAACCCCTTTGCCACAATGAAAGCGCTCATTTCCCATAGCCCATCCGCTGCCCCCCTCTTGCCCCTACCTGGTGCTGCCTGAGGTGATTGCCTCACCTAGCCTCATTGGTGGTGCTTCCCTGCTGGTACACACTACACTCTGATGCAGAGCTGGTATGTAGGGTATCCAAGTGAGTGGTTATGGTTGGTCCAGATTGGTTGCCACTGTCGGGACAGGTGCTGTGACTAACTTTATCGGGAGATCAGTCCAGGCCTAGTAGAGGCACAATAGGGACAGTGATCCAGCTCTGCCCAGACCCATTTTGGTAATCTTTCTGCCCCTCTTCCTCAAGCTACCAAAAGGAATGTGGTAAGAACATTCTTTTTTTTTATGTACACTGGACACTTGATGCACCTTTGTATTTGATGTGGGAAATTATACTAATATTCCACTTTGTTAATATGTATCAGCATTAGTGTTGAGCGAGCATGCTCGGCCGAGTACCGGTTCGGCTCGAGCACCGCTATGCTCGGCAGATCCGAGCACTCGGTCGAGTACTACATGTGCTCGAGCGCCATTCTCGAGTCTCCTCCCCGCACGGTTGGCACTTGCTAAGCAGCCAATAAACGTGTAGGTAAGTATTTCCAGCACTGTAATGCCATTAGACATGTCTTCTACTGGCATTACAGTGATTGGCTGGCCGGAACGCGTCATCAGGTGGTATATAGCACCCGGTCAAGTGGGTTCAGCTCATTGCAAGTCAGGGAGAGCTGCTGTTAGGAAGGGACAGTGAGTGTAGGGTGAATTTCATCTAAAAATTATCATTGAGAAGACGTTTCAAAGAACTAACAGTCCTTTTTAGGACTATTGTTAGAGGTGGCAGGCAGCCAAAATTGTTTTGGGGGAATATTTTTTTTTTTTGTCAGGGCGACCGTTAGTTTTTGTATTTTCTGTATTCCACAAACTCTGCTTGCTGTGAGCAGTGAGACGCAAATCTACACTTATATCTAGACTGTGTAATAAGGCTGCCACTGGCCGTTCCTCTTCCAACAAGTTCAGTTTCCTCGTCCAAGAGTCCGGTCAACATCACGGTGCTCTATCATCACTAATCAGCATTTATTTAAAATACTTTATTAAAAGCTAAGTTTTATATGAGGGGTACTCCTAAAGGCTGATTCGCACTGGTGTTTCGGAATTCTGTTATCGGTTCCGCATAATGAAAAATAACGAGATTTTAGGGTTGAATGCAAAACGGAAGCCTTTAAGAGGCATTCCATTTGGTTCCGTTATACTTGACTGTGTTGCAAATATAAATCTAGCCTTACTAAACAGAAACACAAAGGGGGTCAGTCAGCACTTACCTGTATGCAGGTGCATGTAGCTATGGCAATTATACATACAAACAAAAAAATGCAACAGCACTCTACAACCAGAACTCTGCCCAAGATAGAAGCTATAAGAGGACATTAGTGTACTAATCCACCATATTGCATTCAAATAGTGGAGACATTAGTTTACATTTTGATCAAAAGGTAGTAAGCCCACTCACCTCGTCACGGTTGTCTCCTAGAGTGGGTACTAACACTAAATCTGACCTGTAATGGGCCATGACAGCCACATAAAATCCTCCTAACGCTAAATCTTACCTGTTATGGGCCACGACAGCCACATAAAATCCAGGGAGTGTGGGCCAGCATGCATGCTGGGGCAAACCATACTTATTAACCCCTTCTGGTGCTGTAACCGCCTCCATTAGATCCAGGGATGCAGGTACCAACATGCATGCTGAGCCCACTATGCACTCCTCCTGGAGCCAGATGGTTACTAGCAGGTAATGTGAGTACACATTCAGATTTATACTCACTCTGATTAAAACCAGCATCTAGGGCAGAAAAACTAGTCAGGTGTGCACGACTGAAGTGGAGGCCGCCACACCTCCAACACATACTAAACAGAAACACAAAGGGGGTCAGTCAGCACTTCCCTGTATGCAGGTGCACGTAGCTATGGCAATTATACATACAAACAAAAAAATGCAACAGCACTCTACAACCAGAACTCTGCCCAAGATAGAAGCTATAAGAGGACATTAGTGTACTAATCCACCATATCGCATGCAAATAGTGGAGACATTAGTTTACATTTTGATCAAAAGGTAGTAAGCCCACTCACCCCGTCACGGTTGTCTCCTAGAGTGGGTACTAACACTAAATCTTACCTGTTATGGGCCATGACAGCCACATAAAATCCAGGGAGTGTGGGCCAGCATGCATGCTGGGGCAAACCATACTTATTAACCCCTTCTGGTGCTGTAACAGCCTCCATTAGATCCAGGGATGCAGGTACCAACATGCATGCTGAGCCCACTATGCACTCCTCCTGGAGCCAGATGGTTACTAGCCTTACTTATAGGGATGTTTTACATGAGAGGGTCCATTGTAGGAATCACATTCTGTGTTTGAGCGTGACCCTCCGTCCTGATAAAGGATCATACTGACAGCTTTATGTCACTATGATTCTATAGCAGTCAGGTCAAGCAGAGGCACACAGCATTGTAAATCATGATAATGCCGTGCGCTCCTGCAAGTCCAGAACAGAAGATCACGCTCATACAAAGAGCGTGATTACTGCAATGGACTCGCTTTTGCGAAACAGCCCATAGTCTTTAGGATCTGCTCTAAAGGACTGATTTGCTACACAAAGTATGGTATACAACAGTGAACATGTCCGTTGATTTCCAACAAATCGTATTTGTACAGACCCCAAGAAGCCCTGCTCTATCGTTTTTATGTTATATTAATACTTATACAATTGGACCAATAGGTGGCACTATCACCTCATAGAATTCATTCAAAGAACTAGTCATTGCTTTATTAAGGTTATTTGATTTCCTCATATACTGAAATTTTATTTGTCTAAGGGCCATTAATAATATGAGATATATTATTAAATGATTACTTTGAAATTGTGTTGCTTTGTTTACAGCTATGAACTGGAGAAGTATTTGAGATATTACATCAGAAGTGCCTTGGCATCTATGGCAGATGATGAAGCAGAGTCGTATCTTCTCTATTAGCCAGTGAGAAGACTCTGAAGATACCAGCCGTGTGTAGCATATTACAGCGGACACAGCACATAGTGAGTTGGTGTCTGCTTCTGTGTGAGCTTGTGGGTCACGAGACTGAAAATGCTCATAAGTTTCTTATATACATTCTTATATTTCTCTAAATTGATATATTAGCATGTTTGCTGATGTTTTGTGTGCAGGGGTGAAATTCACTTAAAGGGGTTGTCCAGCCTAGGAGCCAACAACCTTAATACTCCTAACCTGTACCTCCCACCCGCACCCACCTGCTGGTCCATGCGTGGCAATCTCCAGTCTCCACATGAGTGGAAATGGATTTGTCCTATGACTACTGTGGCCAATTACTAGCCTCAGTGTATGTGCTTGAATGGCATGGCACTGCTAGTGATGTGCCCTTCAAGCACATGTGACTGGACATGGGCAAGCAGAACTAATTAGAAGCATTGGGGTCCCCAAAGCGGGACAACCCCTTTAATTGTAAACATAGTATTTTATAAGTCATACACAATGGTATTACATCACACTGTAATATTTGAGGGATTGTCCAACAGTTAAATATTAAATTTTTGTCTTAAATCATGGAAAATATAATTTTATAATTGAAATGCTATTAAAAACTGTCCCCATGTCTAGATATTGCTGTTACATACTGTATGTATGTTATGGTGCCACTTGGCAAGTTGGCATTTGTTTTGCTTTTAGTGTGATTATAAAGTATGAGAAGCGCATTCTCAGATTCTATGGATGGTGCAAAATTAAAGGGGTTGTGCAGGCCATATATATTGATGACCTATCAGGATAGGTCATCGATATCTGATCGTCGGGGGTCGGGCACCCAGCAAATCTGTGCACAGCTGTTTGAAGAGGAGGCGGCGCTCCGTGTAGTGTAAGGTAATTACAAGTAATTGCTCCATTCACTTGAATGGAGCGAGTACTTGTAATTACACTGCGCCACCTCTCCACAGGAGAAGACGCATTGTGTATTGACCAAGAAGTAGCATTCGCGTGGAGCGCATTCTCCTCTTCAAAAGAGATGATCGACAGGGGTGGCTGGTGTCAGATATTGATGACCTCTCCTTTAAGGCAGTTGGAGGCACATACATTCTGGAGCAACTCAAACTTTACTTTACTACAGATATACACACATTTTCACTTCAAAGGAGGGCACAATGCTTTAAACTATTGCAACACTAACACATTCATTCACAAGTCTCTCAACTTAAAGGGATTGCCTCACAAAAAATATTCAACATTTTTCAAACTAGCACCTGTATCTGAGTACTTTTGTAATTTGATATGAATAAAAATGTAGCATAACCACTGAGCTATTTAATAAAATGTTTCTGTATCGCACCAACTACAGTTTCTAAGAAAGAGCTGCAGCAGAAAAGACACCCCAAGCCTTAAAGGGGTTGTCAGAGTTATGAAAAAAAAAATATATATAGCACTGTAAATCTGATGATCAGCAATATATTACTAAGCTAAGCAAGTTTTGGACAAAAAAAAAATCTATTTTCTCATTTCCCTGGTACTCTTCTGGCCCTTTGTTTACCTGCAATAACAACAATCTCTGCCACTCCTCCTGCTCTGCAAAGGGAGTGAATACAAGTGCTACCCTGAGTGACATATCTGCCTGCTGGGAGACTCAGTACTATGTTGTATGTGTAGGACTACAAGTCCCAGCTGTATAATGACACTGTTGATACACACAGGATCTTCCCCTGCCTGTTCTTGTGCAATGCTCTGCATAACTTCTCTGTCAGCTCTTGTGCCCAGCATTTCTCTTCTCACTGGCTGCAGCTACTCAGTAAAGCCTTCAGCCCTGAGTCTGTGCAGCTGAAGGGGTTAAGATTTAAGAATCCAGGGAGAGAGAAGGCGGCAGCAGAGGGCAGTGCAGGGGTGTGTGGCCAGTGCAGTGACATCATGTGTACAGACTAGGCCTGCACAATATATCGCGAAAGCAATCGCAATTAATCGCCATATCGCAATCGCAATTTGCTGACCCAAAAATGCTGCAATTATATTACCGTATTTTTCGCTTTCCCCCCAAAAAAAGTGGGGGGAGGAATGGCAGTGCGTCTTATAAAGCGATGGTTGACTTTCTACGTGACACTGACACTGTATCTCCAGCCGCTATGCTGCACAGTGCAGTCGGCGATACATCAATTACAGTGCAGGGAGGGAGGAGGGGCTGGTGGAAAGTCGTTATTTTAATGAACACATGTTCTTATATTTATTTTATTTATCTGTTCTGTGCAGGGCTATTAAGAAAATAGCAAGTTTTGTATTTTGTACTTTTGCAGTAATGCAAATATGTATTTTATTTTGAAAAACACTGAATTTCAGTTCTTCAGTTCAGCATAACTACATTTCACATTATCAGTCATCTGTGTGTGCTTTTACCTTGAAAATCCAAGCAGACAGACCTCTAGCACAATTCCCTTAAAATATCGCATCGCATATCGTTATCACAATTTTTAGGGCCCTAATCGCAATCACACAAAATTCCCATATCGTGCAGCCCTAGTACAGACTCATATCTGATCTCTCAGGCTTGTGCACGAAACAACATCAGAGCAGGGAGAGAAGCTGACATCGGTCATGGGGCCCTCAGTAAAATCTGAGAAAGTAGCAACTGGAGATAAAGTAAGTGAATTCTAAAGTCTAGTGGTCACTGCATCTGTCACATATTTTTCCACTCCTTTCATACTAACTCTCCTGCAGCAACTCCCCATCAGAGGCCACTCCACCACTCCAGCCCACCTGTATCTACCAGACTACCTCTCCTACCATGCTTTGTGGCATCACTTGGCTTGCACCTGCAGCCATCCTTGGGTCACTGTAGCTATGGTAACAGTTATTCTTCATCCCTAGCCTTGAACTACAATCTAAGTCACATTCTATGGTCTGATCACAATGGGGCACAAACAAGAGGGAAACTCTCTCCACCCATATTCTCTGGGGGCCAACTTTCATGTCTTTGGTTGTCCTATGTCCCCAAGGGCCTATTACCGATTTTAAGCCTATTTTAGGCTCTTCTTTGGCATACACCTAGGCAGCCCTTTAGTGCTACTGCACCACTTCTGGAATGTTCATGTCAATAGAAGACTGCCTTTTCTCCTGCCGCTACCAATTTCAAAGCTCATACTCTTGAGGTAGGGAGACTAGACTGCCTCTATTTTCACAGCCGCAAGTCTAAACAGGCTGTTCAAGTGAAGGAGGGAGATTCCCTCTTCTCCTATGTTCTACTCTTCAGTGCCGCAATATCTCCATATAAGGTTGGATTAGAGCACCAGGGAATACGTAGATTTTACAATAATTAAAGACATATACAAATACTATATGGACAAAAGTCACGCATACACTTACCGGAGCTTTTATGATATCGCATTAAAAATCCATATGCATTAATATGCAGTTGCCCCGCTTTTGCAGTTAAAACAGCTTCCAATCTTCTGGGAAGGATTTCTACAAGATTTTATGACTGTGTTTCATGGGAATTTTTGTCTATTCATCAAGAAAAGCACTTATGAGTAGAGTTGAGCGAACACCTGGATGTTCGGGTTTGAGAAGTTCAGCCGAACTTCACCCCGAACCCCATTGAAGTCAATGGGGACCCGAACTTTTGGGCACTAAAAAGGCTGTTAAATAGCCCAGGAAAGGGCTAGAGGGCTGCAAAAGGCAGAAAAATGTAGGTAAATCCCCTGCAAACAAATGTGGATGGGGAAATGAATTAAAATAAAATAAATAAAAATTAACCAATATCAATTGGCAACTTGGAGGAGGAGGAGGTGGAATAGGAGGTTGGGGTGGCATCAGGTGGGAATGCTATGGGAGTTGATGTTCTCATCACAACCAAAAATGATTCATGTCTGCCTGCAGTGCCACAGGCCTCATTCACAGACTCAGGGCCATGGCACCCACAAAGAGGAGAGCGGTCCCGTAACAGCAACACAGGCCTCAGGTCAACCTGCAATGGAACAGATCATTATTATTTATGTAGGCCCCTGACACCCAGACAATGGGGCGGTCATTAGACTGTAAAAAGAGTTAAATGTCTGCCACCAAGACAGCAAGCAAGTACATGAAAGTTAGGCCCCTGACACCTAGACAGAGGAGAGAGGTCCCATAGCAGCAAAAGAGGCATAATGTCACCTACCAACGGAGAAGGCCACTTTTAGTTATTTAGGCCCCAGCACCCAGACAGAGGAGAGAGGTCCCAAAGCAGAGAATCAGGCTTAATGTCTCTCACTAATGGAGAAGGCCACATTCAGATATTTAGGCCCCTGGCACCCAGACGGAGGAGAGGTTCATTCAACTTTGGGTTGCCCCGCAAAATAATGGTAAAATTAAAAAAGAGGATTCAATAAAGAATTGCCTTGGAGTACAAGAATATATGGTTAAGGAGAGGTAGTTATAAATGTCTATTCTGCACAAGTGATGGACAGGTCCTGTGGGAATCCATGCCTGGTTCATTTTTATGAACGTCAGCTTGTCCACATTGGCTGTGGACAGGCGGCTGCGTTTGTCAGTAATGACGCCACATGCTGTGCTGAATACACAATCAGACAAAACGCTGGCCGCCGGGTAGGCCAGCACCTCCAAGGCATAAAAGGCTAGCTCTGGCCACGTGGACAATTTGGAGACCCAGAAGTTCAATGGGGTAGAACCATCAGTCAGTACGTGGAGGGGTGTGCACACGTACTGTTCCACCATGTTAGTGAAATGCTGCCTCCTGCTTACACTTTCCGTATCAGCTGGTGGTGCAGTTAGCTGTGGCGTGGTGACAAAACTTTTCCACATCTCTGCCATGCTCACCCTGCCCTCAGAGGAGCTGGCCGTGACACAGCTGCGTTGGCGACCACTCGCTCCTTCTCTGCCTTCACCTTGGGCTTCCACTTGTTCCCCTGTGACATTTGGGAATGCTCTCAGTTGCGCGTCTACCAACGTGCACTTGTACTCGCGCATCTTCCTATCACACTCCAGTGCAGGAAGTAAGGTGAGCACATTGTCTTTGTACCGGGGATCCAGCAGGGTGGCAACCCAGTAGTCCGCACACGTTAAAATGTGGGCAACTCTGCTGTCGTTGCGCAGGTGCTGCAGCATGTAGTCGCTCATGTGTGCCAGGCTCCCCAGTGGTAAGGACAAGCTGTCCTCTGTGGGAGGCGTATCGTCATCGTCCTCTATTTCCTCCCAGCCACGCACCAGTGATGGGCCGTGTTGGGTGCCACCCCGCTGGGAACATGCTTCATCCTCATCCTCCTCCACCTCCTCATCCTCGTCCTCCAGTAGTGGGCCCTGGTTGGCCACATTTCTACATGGCCTCTGCTTTTGAAAAAAAACTCCCTCTGAGACACTTCTAAGAGCCTGGCCTGAAAGTGCTAAAAATGACCCCTCTTCCTCCTCCTCCTGGGCCACCTCCCCTTCCATCATCACCCTAAGTGTTTTCTCAAGAAGACATAGAAGTGGTATTATAACGCTGATAACGGCGTCATCGCCACTAGCCATGTTGGGGGAGTACTCGAAACAGCGCAACAGGTCTCGCATGGGGACCCAGTCATTGGTGGTGAAGTGGTGCTGTTCCGCAGTGTGACTGACCCGTGCATGCTGCAGCTGAAACTCCACTATGGCCTGCTGCTGCTCACACAGTCTCTCCAGCATGTGCAAGGTGGAGTTCCACCTGGTGGGCACGTTGCATATGAGGCGGTGAGCGGGAAGGCCGAAGTTACGCTGTAGCGAAGACAGGCATGCAACGGCAGGATGTGAACGCCAGAAGCGCGCACAGACGGCCAGCACCTTATGCAGCAGCTCTGACATGTCGGGGTAGTTGAGAAGGAACTTCTGCACCACCAAATTCAGCACATGCGCCAGGCATGGGATGTGCGTCAAACCAGCTAGTCCCAGAGCTGCGACGAGATTTCGCCCATTATCGCACACCACCAGGCCGGGCTTGAGGCCCACCGGCAGGAACCACTCGTCAGTCTGTTGTTCAATACCCCGCCACAACTCCTGTGCGGTGTGGGTCCTATCCCCCAAACATATGAGTTTCAGAACAGCCTGCTGACGTTTACCCCGGGCTGTGCTGAAGTTGGTGGTGAAGGTGTGTGGCTAACTGGATGAGCAGGTGGAAGAAGAGGAGGAGGAAGCCGAGTAGGAGGAGGGGGCTACAGGAGGCAAAGAATGATGTCCTGCGATCCTTGGTGGCGGAAGGACGTGCACCAAAGAACTCTCTGCCTGTGGCCCAGCCACCACTACATTTACCCAGTGTGCAGTTAGGGAGATATAGCGTCCCTGGCCGTGCTTACTGGTCCACATATCTGTGGTTAGGTGGACCTTGCCACAGTTGGTGTTGCTCAGTTCACACTTGATTTTATCAGATACATGGTTGTGCAGGGAAGGCACGGCTGTCTTAGAGAAGTAGTAGCTGGGAACAACATACTGTGGGACAGCCATGGACATCAGCTGTTTGAAGCTGTCTGTGTCCACCAGCCTGAATGACAGCATTTCAAAGGCCAGTATTTTTGAAATGCTGGCATTCAGGCCCAGGGCTCGATGGTGGGTAGGTGGGAATTTACGCTTTCTCTCCAATGTTTGTGAAATGGAGAGCTGAACGCTGCCGTGTGACATGGTGAAGATGCTTGGTGATGGAGGTGGTGGCACATCCTCTGTTTGGTGGGCGGCAGGTGCCAACATTCCTCCCAATGCGGAGGCAGCAGCAGAAGAGGGAGCAGGGGGAGCCTGAGTGAGTTCCTTGTTTTTAAGGTGTTCACTCCACTGCAGTTCATGCTTTGCATGTAGATGCCTGGTCATGCAGGTTGTGCTAAGGTTCAGAAGGGTAATACCTCGCTTCAGGCTCTGATGGCACAGCATGCAAACCACTCGGGTCTTGTCGTTAGCACATTTTTTAAAGAAGTGCCATGCCAGGGAACTCCTTGAAACTGCCTTTGGGGTGCTCGGTCCCTGGTAGCGGTGGCCAGTAGCAGGCGAACTCTCTTGGCGGCGGCTGTTCTGCTTTTGCCCCCTGCTCCCTCTTTTGCTACGCTGTTGGCTCGGTCTCAACACTGCCTCTTCCTCTGAACTATGAAAGTCAGTGGCACGACCTTCATTCCATGTGGGGTCTAGGACCTCATCGTCCCTTGCATCGTCTTCCACACAGTCTTCCTCCCTGACCTCCTGTTCGGTCTGCACACTGCAAAAAGATACAGCAGTTGGCACCAGTGTTTCGTCATCATCAGAGACGTGCGGACTAAGTGATAAGTGGTTGTGCATTCTATGTCTTCCACCACTGGGGAAGGGCTAGGTGGATTCCCTTGGGAAACCCTGCCAGCAGAGTCTTCAAACAGCATAAGAGACTGCTGCATAACTTGAAGCTCAGACAGTTTCCCTGATATGCATGGGGTGATGTGACAGACTGATGGGCTTGGTTTTCAGGCACCATCTGTGTCGGCCACCCAATTGACTAGCGCCTGTACTTGCTCAGGCCTTACCATCCTTATAATGGCATTGGGCCCCCCCAAATATCGCTGTGAATTCTGGCGGGTACTGGAACCTGAGGTAGTTGGTTCACTAGGACGTGTGGCTGTGGCAGAACACCACGTCTCTCCCAGCACCAGAGGGTCCACTAACAACACCACGACCATATCCGCGTCCGTTTCCCTTACTATATGTTTTCCCCATTGTTACCGTTCACCACAATAAGAAAAATATGATTTGGCCCAGTGTATTGAATTCAAATTCAGGCCTGTTTTTTACAGGCACCTACCACTATCTGGCTATCTATTTATGTACCGTATTACACAAATCCAGGCACAGCAGTAACCACAGATTTAGGGGAATATCAATTGTAGGTCTAGTATTTAGGCCCTGGATGAAAGGTATCCTTTTACGGACAGATTTACACTTTGAGATGCACAGTACAGTGTGAAAAAATATATAGGATTATGCTTTCAGCACTTGTATTTTAACACTTTGTGTAATATACCCTTTAACGGAAAGAAATACACTTGGAGATGAACGCTGAGTGTATTATACCCTTTTATGGACAGATTTACACTTGGCCTGCAACAGCTGGATCACCAGATTTTGGGTATTGCTATTTTGGCAATTAAATTTCACCCCAGAAAATTATCTATCCTCTGCTGGACACTATGAAACTTGTCCAGTCACTGCTGGGACACCAGATTTACTGTATTTCTATTTTGGCAACTGAATTTCAGCCCAGAAAATAATAAATCCTTTGCCGGACACTATTAAACTTGGGCAGCCACTGCTGGGACACCAGTTTTACGGTATTGCTATTTTGGCAATTGAATTTCACCCCAGAACAAAAAATATCCTTTGCTGGACACTATGAAACTTGTCCAGTCACAGCTGGAACACCAGATTTACGGTATTGCTATTTTGGCAATTGAATTTCACCCCAGAACAAAATATATCCTTTGCCGGACACTATTTACTTTGGCCAGCCACAGCTGAAAACAATGATTAAATGGTAAAGACAAAGGTGCAATGGCACACTGCAGCTAGAGCTCCGTCCTGCCACTATGCTGGATGTTAGATGAGGCATTAGTTTATATTTTGGCCAAATTATGTAAGCCACCCACCACTTCACGATTGCCTCTCGAGTGGTCCCTAACATTAATTCTTACCTTTTATGGGCCATATCAGCCACACAAAACCCAGGGAGTGCAGGTGCAGCATGCATGCCAGATACACTCAGCTTGTAACACCGTCTGGTGCCATACAGCGTTCATCAGATCAAGGGATGCAAATACCAACATGCATGCTGAGCCCACTAGTACTTCTCCTGGAACCAAATGGCTTCTGGTAAGTTCAATAAAGCAGACTCAGTTTTATACTGACTTTAAAACCAGCCTACAGGGCGGATTCACTAGTCAGGTGTGCATGACTGCATGGGGGTCACCACGCCTCCCATATATGCTACAAAGGAAAAAAAATGGAGGTTGCAGTCAGCACAACCCAATACGCAGGTGCACGTTGCTATGGTGAAATACACATACAAACGTAAAGACAAAGGTGCAATGGCACACTGCAGCTAGAGCTCCGTCCTGCCACTATGCTGGATGTTAGATGAGGCATTAGTTTATATTTTGGCCAAATTATGTAAGCCACCCACCACTTCACGGTTGCCTCTCGAGTGGTCCCTAACATTAATTTCTAAATCTGTGTATTTCACCATAGCAACGTGCACCTGCGTATTGGGTTGTGCTGACTGCAACCTCCATTTTTTTTCCAATGATTAAATGGTATTTCTATTTTGGCAATTGAATTTCACCCCAGAAAAAAAAAAATATCCTTTGCCAGACACTATTAAACTTGGCCAGCCACTGTTGGGACACCAGATTTACGGTATTGCTATTTTGGCAATTGAATTTCACCCCAGAACAAAATATATCCTTTGCCAGACACTATTTAACTTGGCCAGCCACTGCTGTGACACCAGATTTACTGTATTTCTATTTTGGCAACTTAATTTCACCCCAGAAAATAATAAATCCTTTGACGGACACTATTAAACTTGGGCAGCCACTGCTTGGACACCAGATTTACGGTATTGCTATTTTGGCAATTAAATTTTACCCACAAACAAAATATATCCTCTGCCGGACACTATTAAACTTGACCACAACTGAAACCACTGATATATGGTATTGCTATTTTGACTATTGAATTTCACCCCAGAACAAAATATATCCTTTGCTGGACACTATTAAACTTGGCCTGCCACTGCTGGGACACCAGATTTACTGTATTTCTATTTTGGCAACTGAATTTCACCCCAGAAAATAATAAATCCTTTAAAAAAAAAAAAAAACCCTAGTATTGATGGATTGATGGACTTGGTGGCAGCTTGTGCTGGTGCACCACGAGACACAAAATGACCACCGATCATCCCAGAAAAAAGTGACAGAAAAACGCTCTGTGCAGCCTAAAAACCAGTGAGCAATTAACTAGCAGAAGTTGAATGATTCACAGCTGTAGATCGATCACTTCATTAGGTGTTTTTGCTGAGTTTTCCCTGCCTAATCTCACCCTCACAGCAGCTAAATCCTATCCCTACACTAATCAAAGCAGAGTGACGTGCGGCGCTACGTGACTCCAGCTTAAATAGAGGCTGGGTCACATGCTGCACTTGGCCAATCACAGCCATGCCATTAGTAGGCATGGCTGTGATGGCTTCTTAGTGCAAGAAGTAAAAAGCTAGCTGATGTGCTGCTGTGCAGCCCTTCAGAAAGCAGGAAGAAATCGCCGAACAACGGACCCGAACCCAAACTTTTTTGAAAATATTCGGGTCCAGGTCCGTGTCCCGAACACCGCAAAATTCGGTCAGGGTTCTTTACAGGCTAGTCAATTTATTACACAACAAGTTCACCCAAAAATACCTTTATAGATCCTGCTTTGTGCACAAGGGGATAGTCATGCTGGGACAGAAAAGGGACATCTCCAAACTGTTCCCACAAAGTTGGAAGCATAGAATTGGCCAAAATATATTGGAATGCAAAAGCATTAAGATTTCCTTTCACTGGAACTAGGGGGCCTAGGCCAACCTCTGAAAATCAACCTCATAGCATTATCCCTCCTCCACCAAACTTCATAGCTGGCACAATGCAGTCAGGCAGGTAATCTTCTCCAGGCATTCACCATGCCCAGATTCAACCATCAGACTACAAAATAGAAAATTATGATTCCATGGATCAAGTTACCACTGCTCCAGAATCCAGTAGCAGTGTGCATTGTATTACTCCATCTGACACTTGGCATACTGCTGTCATGGACGTACCGAGATATATGGACGTTGCCGCGACAGGTGGCAGGAGATCTGTGAGACTGGCAACACGTGGTTTGATCTGACATGTTTTCATTTTGGATCAAATGACGTCGGTTTTGTTTCTGGTGCTTGCCACACCTTCTTTCGCCAGGTGTGGCTATTTTGGCCATTCCTTCTCTATTTATTGTTGTTTCTCCCACTATGCTATGCGGTTTATAGCTTCTGTTGGACTTTTGGTTAGATTGTGTTTGGTTCTCGGCTGAGTTCCTGGTGCTACCAAAGCTTCATTGAAGATAAGTGTTTCCTTTCCCTTTTGTATTTTGTATATATATATATATATATATATATATATATATATATATATATTGCCTTTCCCTGTTTGTCATTATGCCTGAGGGAGACTCTTGTTTGTCCTTCCCTTTGTAGGAACAGGTAGACTCAGTCCTGACATTAGATCCAGGGTCCTATAGGGCGAGATAGGATTCTAGGTATCTGGTGTATGAACTTGGCTACCTTTGGGGCCTGTTCATGCTGGTAGTCTGTCAGGACTGGAGTTAGGGTTTTTTCTAGGAGGTGTCCATCCACTTTCCCTAGTTTCCAGGCCTTATTCTGGTATCCCCTTTCCCTCCTATGCTCGGTGTGTTGTTTTCTTCCCACACACGAGCATGCCAAGCGCTTGATGATGTGAGCCATGGATAGTCATGCCATTAAGCTCTCAAAGCTTTTTTTGTTATGAATTTTACCCATTTTAAAAGGGCTTGTTCAGAATTATAAAAAGCATGGCTGCTTTCTACCAAAAACAGCATCTCCCCTGTTTACAGGTTATGTGCAGTAGTGCATCTGTGCCCTATTGACTCCAATGGAGCCAAGATGCAATACCAGACAACCCATGGACAGGGGTGTTGCTGTTTTTAGAAGAAAGTAGCCATGTTTTTTTAATCCTGTGTTTTTGCTCACTAGCAGACTTTCAAATTATACCAAATCTTATCACAGCTCTGACAGTTGGATGAGTAGCCCATATTTCTGAACTCCTGAAAGCTCATAAGCTCTCATTATAGCTCAAGTTTGAGTTACCTCTGGTGGCATCTGTAGGACATTTGCTGTGAAAATTTCGAACTGTACAACCCCACAACAGATCAGTAAAATTTACAGACTTTATTGAAAAAAGTGCACAGTGCATCGGAGAATAATAATCAGGGATAAGCAACCGACTATCAGCCCATCATTTAGCTGGGGCCTTGCTGACTGTGGTAAGTAGTGCTGACCATGGATTTCTATTTTGCATAATGTATCCAATTATGCTTGATCTCTATTTGATGAGCTCCATATTATGTCGTGAAATAACTTCTTCAATTGTTAACTTTTTTTTTCATCTTTCATGGATATTTTTAAATGATGTTTTGCAAAACGGTTGAAAGTTTTCCCTGTCTTAAATTTTAAACACCTGTCTCCAGCCTTTATATGAATGTGGAAGAACAAATGTAAACATCCAATTAGTAGGGGAGACAGTGGGAACTCCAAAGAGAACAGAGCAGTTGGAGTGATTTCAGAAAAAACATATGCTGTGTGTTTAGGAGGTAGACTTCAAATAGAAAGCAAAGAGAAATATTCAGGCATTTCAATGTCATCATAGCTCTATTTTTTTCTTGTATGAAATATTTCTTGCTATAAAAAAAGAGATTGGAAAGCTAACTAGTGGTGAGACCTCTAGGCTTTTCATCTTTAATAAACAGAATGCTTCTTACTGAATTGGTTCCAGTAATAATTTATTACCTTGAGATTTTAGAAATGCTAACGAGTCATTTTGAACAGCTAATGAACTCTGTTTGGGATTTTGGTCTGCTGGTGCAGAGTTGTTAATATTCTGCAAATGGCATCATTTTCTTTCTAGTGCACTTATTCTTGATGCTAAATTAGTGGCTGTACTTTGGAAATCAAAGCAATGCCAGGGCTTTAATTCTTGCTTTAAGGAAAATGGGATGTAACTTACACCAAGCTGTACTTTTCCACTTGGTTACACTGAACTTAATGTAGAAACTTAACTGTTCTGTTGATTGTAGTGAAAAACATAAGGCTTCTTATTAATTAATTGATTGATTATTTCACATTTCCTATCCTGTTCAGACATTCTGAAGGGATGGAAGTGAAGCAGGATTGGGTGGGCCAATCAGTGGTCCAGAAATTGTCTGGTGGTTGTACATCCTGACATGATAACATAGTCCATCCATGACTGGACTACAGCCCCTTGATCCCAACAGTGGAAATGAGACCACTGGAAAAGTGCCCACTACCCAACGATACAGAACAGGTGCATGTGCCCTGTAATTGCTCCATAAACTCTGGATAAAGCTGGATTAAAGAGGCCATATTATAGAGAGTCTATTTTTATACTGTTAAAGAGTTTTTCTGGGACTCCCATATTGATGTCCTATCCTCAGTATAGGTTATAAATATCCAATTTGTGGTGTTCTGAAGTCTTGCACCCCCCACGATCAGCTGCTTGAAGTGTTTGAAGAGGCTGTGGGACTCTAATAAGCCCTAAGGCCTCCTGACATCTTACCAAGCACAGCGTCGTACATTGTATAGTGGATAGGCTTGATATTGCAGCATGGGCACTTTCAATTGAATGGGACCAAGCTGCCACTAGGCTATGTGAATGATGAACTTGATGTCACTGGCCTAGGAAGATGGCACAGTCTTCACTGGAGCACCGTGGCCTACCAAACAGCTGATCGACAAAACTGCAAGGAGACAGACCCTCCTGATAAGATATTGATGACCTATCTAGAGAATAGGTCATTAATAAATTAATCCTAGAAAACCCCTATAACCTCCTGTCTTTGGGTCGGTCATTTTGTCCTTAGGTCCATAAAAAACAGTGACAATGATATGAATAAGTTAAGCTATCAACACATTTGGTCACTCAATACTGGGCAGGTGTATCCAAAAAAAGACTGTTCCTTTTCATGATATTGTATGAATGTGCAATATATACACAACCATGCATTTATTGTAAATATTCACTGATATACATTAGCTGACACGTGGACTGTATGGAAACTATTACCTATAAATTTTGTAAAAATAAGATATGATCATGAAAAAAAAAAGATATCAGATTGTTAAAAGCATTTTCAGTATGACTGTGCATGCAATTATTCATAGTTCTACATAACAGTACTGATCTTTCTCTGCAGCCAGACATCATAAAGTTGCTTTGATGAAAATTGATATTACATCTTGAGCCATTACATAACTTCGGTAATTACATTTTATGGCCACCTTCCTTATTTAGATCCCTAATAAAACAGAAAAACAGTAATAGCTACATCATATATTTAGATTTTTATGACTTGTGAATGAGAATGTTAAATGTACCTTCTTTTAAAGCACTGGTTACAAACAAAATCATAAATGCATATGTTGTTAACCTTTAATTAAAGTTAACCCTAAAAAAAAGGAGGCAGATACATTTAAGGAAATATGGAGAGACGGTAAGGGTACTTTCACACTTGTGTTGGTGCGGATCCGTCTGTTTATTTTCACAGACGGATATGCACCTATAATGCAAACGTTTGTATCCGTTTAGAACGGATCCGTTTGCATTCGTTTTAAAGAAAAATGACAAAGTCCAAAACGGATCCGTTTTGAATTACATTGAAAGTCAATGGGGAACGGATCTGTTTTCAAATGCACCATATTGTGTCATTAAGAACGGATCTGTCCCCATTGACTTACATTGTAATTAAAAACGGATCCGTTAGGCTCCGCCTCTTCAGACGGACACCAAAATGCTGCAAGCTGCGTTTTGGTGTCCGTCTCCAAAACAGAATAGAGGCGGAACGGAGCCAAACTGATGCATTCTGAACGGATCCTTATCCATTCAGAATGCATTGGGGCTTAACTGATCCGTTTTGGACCGTTTGTGAGAGCCCTGAAACGGATCTCACAAACGGAATACAAAACGCTAGTGTGAAAGTACCCTAATAAGCAAGTGTGAAAAAAAAAAAATCATAAAAAGAATATGCCACCATGAGAGATCTTTTTAACCCTTTCTACACCAGACCAATTTTCACCTTCCTGCCCAGGCCATTTTTTGCAAATCTGGCATTTGTCACTTTATGTGATAATAACTTTGGAACACTGTAACTTATCCAGGCCATTCGGAGATTGTTTTCTCGTTACACATTGTACTTAATGACAGTGGTAAATTTGAGTCAACATATCTTTCTTTATTTATATAAAAAAAAATCCCAAATGTATCAAAAATTTGGAAACATTCATCATTTTCTAAATTAGAATTTTTCTACTTTTAAGACATGTAATAATACCTCATAAAATGGTTATCAGTCATCATTCCCCATGTCTACTTTATGTTGGGATGATTTTGTAAATTTCATTTTATTTAGTTAGGACGTTAGAAGGCTTAGAAGTTTAGAAGCCATTTTTCACATTTTCAAGAAAATTCCCAGAGCCTTTTTTTAACCACTTAAGCCCCCCTAGCTTAAACACCCTTAATGACCAGGCCACTTTTTACAATTCTGCACTACACTACTTTCACCGTTTATTGCTCCGTCATACAAATTACCACCCAAATGAATTTTACCTCCTTTTCTTCTCACTAATAGAGCTTTCATTTGGTGGTATTTCATTGCTGCTGACATTTTTAATTTTTTTGCTATTAATAAAAAATGACCGAAATTTTTACAAAAAAATGACATTTTCACTTTCTGTTGTAATTTTTTTTAAAAACTACATTTCTATATAAATTTTTCTCTAAATTTATTGTTCTACATGTCTTTGATAAAAAAAAGTCCAATAAGTGTATATTTATTGGTTTGGGTAAAAGTTATAGCGTTTACAAACTATGGTGCAAAAAGTGAATTTCGGCATTTTGAAGCAGCTCTGACTTTCTGAGCACCTGTCATGTTTCTTCAGGTGCTAGAATGCCAGGATAGTATAAATACCCCCAAATCACACCATTTTAGAAAGAAGACACCCCAAAGTATTCGCGGAGGGGCATGGTGAGTTCATGTATCATTTCATTTTTATTTTTCACAAGTTAGCGGAAAATGACACTTTCTGAGGAAAAAAAAAAAGTTTCAATTTCTGCTAACTTCTGGCAAAAAATAAAGAAATCTCAGACGGACTCACTATGCCCCTCAGTGAATACCTCAGGGTGTCTACTTTCCGAAAAGGGGTCATTTGTGGGGTGTGTTTACTGTTCTGGCATTTTGGGCGGGGCTAAATTGTGAGCCGCCATGTAAAACCTAAAGGTACTCGTTGGAATTTGGGCCCTTTGCACCTAGGCTGCAAAAAGTGTCACTTATGTGGTATCGCCGTACTCAGGAGAAGTAGGGCAATGTGTTTTAGGGTGTATTTTACATATACCCATGTTGGAGTGAGAGAAATATCTCTGTAAATTGTCAACTTTGTATAAAAATTTTTAAAAGTTGTCGTTTACAGAGATATTTTCACACACAGTATAGGTATATATAAAATACACCCCAAAACCTGTACCTACTTCTCCTGAGTACAGAGATACCACATGTGTGTCACTTTTGCAGCCTGAGTCGCAAAGGGCCTAAAACTAATGAGTACCTTTAGGATTTCACAGGGCATTTTTACGCATTTGGATTCCAGACTTCTTCTCACGCTTTAGGGGCCCCTAAAATGCCAGGACAGCATAAATACCCCACATGTGACCCCATTTTGGAAAGAAGACACCCCAAGGTATTCCGTGAGGGGTATGGTGAGTTCATGTAAAATTTTATTTTTTGTCACAAGTTAGTGGAATATGAGACTTTGTAAAAAACAAAATAAAAAAATAAATAAAAATATATCAATTTCCGCTAACTTGTGCCAAAAAATAAAAATTCTGTGAACTCGCCATGCCCCTCACGGAATACCTTGGGGTGTCTTCTTTCCAAAATGGGGTCACATGTGGGGTATTTATACTGACCTGGCATTTTAGGGGCCCCTAAAGCGTGAGATTCCAAATGCGTAAAAATGCCCTCCTAAAAGGTACTCATTGGTTTTAGGGCCCCTTTGCGCATCTTGGCTGCAAAAAAGTGTCACTCATGTGGTATCGCCGTACTCAGGAGAATACCTAAAAAAGTTGGCACAAGTTAGCGGAAATTGTTTTTTTTTTTTTTTTTTTACAGTCTCATATTCCACTAACTTGTGACAAAAAATAAAATTTTGCATGAACTCACCATACCCCTCACGGAATACCTTGGGGTGTCTTCTTGCTAAAATGGGGTCACATGTGAGGTGTTTGTACTGCTCTGGCATTTTAGGGTCTCCGCAATCATTACACGTATGGCCAGCATTAGGAGTTTCTGCGATTCTCCTTATATTGAGCATACGGGTAATGAGATTTTTCCGTTCAGCCTCTGGGCTGAAAAAGAAAAAATGAACGGCACAGATTTCTTCATTCGCATCGATCAATGTGGATGAACAAAATCTTTGCCCAAAAATGTGCAAAAAAAAAAAAAACGGCACAGATTTCCTCATTCGCATCGATCAATGTGGATGAATAAATCTCTGCCAAAAAATGTGCAAAAAAAAAATTCACACGTCCGCAAAAATATCCGCATCTATTCCGCAATAGTGGGTGGGGGGGGGGTCTGTGTGGTGATTTGGTGCACTTATAAAAGTTTCTTTGGTGGTCACAAGCAAAAGGGACCACCAAAGGAACGATCAGCAAGCATATCAGACGCTGTTAACAAAACAGCGTCTGATATGCCATTTTTTTAACTTCTACAGCCTGGCAGCGCACGATCAGCGCTGGCAGGCTGTAGTTTACCTTGTCCCCGACGTGATCCTGTGAACGCGCGCACGCGCGCGCGTTCACAGGAAATCTCACCTCTCGCGAGATGACGCGCCCGCGCGTCAAGGAGGAACAAACCGACCGCCCGCAGGACGCAATCCTGCGTGAGGCGGTCGGCAACAGGTTAAGCATCAATTCAGATATAAAATGATTTTGAGGGGCTTACATAATGGAAACCACCCATAAAAGAACCCCATTTTAGAAACTACACCCCTCAAATTATTCAAAACTGATGTTACAAACTTTGTTAATCCTTGAGGTGTTCCACAAAAATTAGAGGAAAATGGAGGTGAAATTTCAAAATTTCCCTTTTTTGGTAGATTTTTTAACACAATTTCTTTCTTGCAACACAGCAAGCATTAACAGAAAAATAAACCTAAATATATGTTACTCTGATTCTGAAGTTTACAGAAATACCCCATATTTGGTGGTAAACTGCTCTATGGGCACGTGGCAGTGGTCAGAATAAAAGGAGAGCCATATGGATTTTGGAGGCAGATTCATCTAGAATGGTTTTTAGGCACTATTTTGTAATTGAAAAGACCCTGACATACCCCTACAGTGGAAAACATCAAGAAGTGACTAGAGATGCGCGAATCTTTAAAAAATTAGATTCGGCAGATTCGCCCAAATTTTTTTTTTTGCTTCGATTGGAATTTATTTGCGGCAAATTGCGTTAAAAAACGGCTATTTCCGGGCTGCAGAGAACCTTTATAGGGGTGTAGAACACTGTGCCTTGCAGTAACACGCATAGGGAGTCTGCAATGGTAGTGAAATTATTCTGTGAGTCAGTATGACATGCAGATGACAGGCGTCACTCTTAGAATCACTACATACTTCAATTATTTGGGCAGTGACGGAGCCAAATAACTGAAGTATCAACTCAGCCTTACAGGTAGATGTTAGTGTCAAGAAGAAGTGCACTCCTTTTACACCCGCGTCAGCTGATTCCACATAGATGTCTACAGAACCTGTTATATTAAACGCTTATACAAGTAATGCCCCCCTGACAGAGTGGAGAGGGTGTCAGCAGTGGGTTTGTGTTGACGTCACTGATTAATTTTCCCCATTCTCTGATCTGTCAGAACAATAACCCAGAAAAAAAGATCCTGTTTGTGGAGCATACGCCTTTACTCGGTCAGCATTTGCTCAATAATCCATCAGTATTGCTAATGCCCAAAAAAACAGGAGTGGATCTAAAACAGAGATGACACGTGAATGGAATATTTGCATGTCTTCTGTGTTTTCTTACCACTCCTGCTTTTGGCTACCAAATCATAAGCCAATTATGATAGCACTATACAGGCCTTAAAGCTGCTACACAGACAGGATCTGTTGTGCATCTCATTTTTCCGTCCTTCTGACAGATCAGGAGAAGTGTCAAATAAATGATGATGTCAGCCAGGCCGAAAGCCAAAATAGTGGACCAGTCATGAAGTGGGGAGGGTGGGAACAGCATGAGAAGTCCACAAAGTGGACCTATGACATAGTGGTGAGGTGTAAGCAGCATAAGGAGACTACAGAGTGGCCCAATGAAAGGATCTGGAGGTGGAAGCAGTATGAGGAGGCCACAGAGTGGCAAAATTACAGAATCTGTAGATGGCGGCAGCAGCATTAGGAGAAGGCCACCAAGCGGCCCAATGACAGATTCTAGAGTTGGCAGCAGCATGAGGAAGCCACTGAGTGGCACGATGAGAGAGTCTGTAGGTGTCAGCCAGAGCAGTAGCAGGATCAGGAGAAGGCCACCGAGTGGCACAATGACAGAGTATGGAGGTGGCAGCAGCATGAGTAGGCCACAGAGTGGCACAATGACAGAGTCTGGAGGTGTCAGCATTAGCATCAGTAGGAGGCCACAAAGAGGCACAATCACAGAGTCTGGAGGTGGCTGCAGTATGAGGAGGCCACTGAGTGGCACGGTGACAGAGTGTGGAGGTGGCAGCAGCATGAGTAGGCCACAAAGTGGCACAATGACAGAGTCTGGAGGTGTCGACAGCATCAGGTGGAGGCCACGAAGTGGCACAATGACAGAGTGAAGATCGACAAAGATACTTCAGGGGGAACCTGCCTAGCATGAACAGACCTCTAGTAGCTACAGACAATGAAAATACAAAGTATCAAGATAGCTTTGAGCCTGGAAGAGTTGCAAAGTTCATCAAGATATGCCACTTAAGATTTTACCGCATATACCCACAGCGATGACCGCAGAATAAATTTTGTTTTTCGAACTAAATACTTCAATAAAGATTTTACCGCATATAACTGCAGCGCTGAACTCTGGATACAATTTGTTTTTCGACAGAAAGATTTTACCACCTACAGTGGATATAAAAAGTCTACACACCCCTAATAAATTGTCAGGTTTCTGTGCTGTAAAAAAATTAGACAAAGCTAAATAATTTCAGAACTTTTTCCACCTTTAATGTGACCTATAAACTGTACCACTCAATTAAAAAACAAAACTGAAATCTTTTAGTTGGAGGGAAGAAAACAAAAAAAAAAAACGAAAATAATGTGGCTGCATAAGTGTGCACACCCTCTTTTAACTGGGGATGTAGCTATGTTCAGAATTAAGCAATCACATTCAAAATCATGTTAAATAGGAGTCAGCATACATCTGCCATCATTTAAAGTGCCTCCGATTAACCCCAAATAAAGTTCAGCTGCTCTAGTTGGTCTTTAATGAAATTTTCTTAGTCGCATCCCACAGCAAAAGCCATGGTCCACAGAGAGTTTCCAAAGCATAAGAGGGATCTCATTGTTAAAAGGTATCAGTCAGGTGAAGCGTAAGAAAAGAACACAGTGAAGACAGTCATCATCAAGTGGAGAAAATATTGCACAACTGTGACATTACCAAGAACTGGACGTCCCTCCAAAATTTATGAAAAGACAAGAAGAAAAGTGGTCTGGGAGGCTACCAAGAGGCCTATAGAAACATTAAAGGAGCTGCAGGAATGTCTGGAAAGTACTGGCTGTGTGGTACATGTGACAACAATCTCCCGTATTCTTCATATGTCTGGGCTATGGGGTAGAATGGCAAGACAAAAGCCTTTTCCTACGAAGAAAAACATTCAAGCCAGGCTACATTTTGCAAAAACACATCTGAAGTCTCCCAAAAGCATGTGGGAAAGGGTGTTATGGTCTGATGAAACCAAGGTTGAACTTTTTGGCCATAATTCCAAAAGATATGTTTGGCGCAAAAACAACACATCACCAAAAGAACACCATACCCACAGTGAAGCATGGTGGTGGCAGCATCATGCTTTGGTCTGTTTTTCTTCAGCTGGAAATGGGGCGTTAGTTAAGATAGAGGTAATTATGAACATTTCCAAATACCAGTCAATATTGGCACAAAACCTTCAGACTTCTGCTAGAAAGCTGAACATGAAGAGAAACTTTATCTTTCAGCATGACAACGAGCCAAAGCATCCATCCAAATCAACAAAGGAATGGCTTCACCAGAAGAAGATTAATGTTTTGGAATGGCCAAGCCAGAGCCCAGACCCGAATCCGATTGAAAATCTCTGGGGTGATCTGAAGAGGGCTGTGCACTGGAGATGCCCTCACAATCTGACAGATTTGGAGTGTTTTTGCAAAGAAGAGTGTGCAAATCTTGTCAAGTCAAAATTTGCCATGCTGACTCATACCCAAAAAGACTGAGTGCTGTAATAAAATCAAAAGGTGCTTCAACAAAGTATTAGTTTAAGGGTGTGCATACTTATGCAACCATATTATTTTATTTTTGGAATTTATTCTTCCCTCTACCTAAAAAAAATCAGTTTGTTTTTCAATTGAGTTGCACAGTTTATAGGTCCGATTAAAGGTAGAAAAAGTTCTGAGATGATTTATCTTTGTCTCATTTTTTTACAGCACATAAACCTGACATTTTAACAGGTGTTTGTAGACTTTTTTTTATATCCACTGTATAACTGCAGCGCTGAATGCTGAATACAATTTATTTTTCGACCAAAATAAGTCACAAAAGATTTTACTGCATATTACTACAGCACTGAACACTGAATAAAATTAGTTTTTCCACCAAAATACGTCACAAATGATTTTACCGCATATAACTACAGTGCTGAACGCTGAATAAAATTAGTTTTTCGACCGAAATACATCACTAAAGGTTTTGCCACATATACCTGCAACAGTGAACGCTGAATATATTTTGTTTTTCTACTGAAATATGTCACTAAAGGTTTTAGCACATATAACTGCAGCACTAAACCCTGAATAAAATTAGTTTTTCCACCGAAATACTTCAATAAAGATTTGACCACATATAACTGCAGCTCTGAATGCTGAATAAAATTTGTTTTTCAACCAAAATACGTCACAAATGATTTTACCGCCTATAACTACAGCACTGAACGCTGAATAAGATTTTTACCTGCAACAGTAAATGCTGAATATATTTAGTTTTTCTACCGAAATACGTCTCTAAAGGTTTTAGCACATATACCTACAAAAGTGAACGCTGAATATATATTTTTTGTATTGAAATAATATTTTATTTCTGGCGTATAAGACGACTGGGCATATAAGATGACCCCCTACTTTTCCAGTTAAAATATGGGGTTTGGGCTGTACTCGCCATATAAGACTACCCCTCTTCCAACTCACACCAAATAAAAATTGAGCAGACGATCCGAGCATGAGAGCAGATAGAGGGGGTTGCTTCATGAGCGACTGGCCGGGATGCAGCTCAGCTAGAGGGCGCCTTACTCTGAAGCTGGAGAAGGATAGCTTCTCCAGTCTGGCTTGGAAGTAAAGAGGACCTTTCACTGGTCCAATAATTGTTAAATAATGATATATACCGTATGTGTACAGCGGCGCCCAGGGATATTAGTAAGTGCAGGGAGATCCCTTGGCACCGCTCTACACATACATATCATTATCTAACAATCGTTGGAGCAGTGAAAGGTCCTCTTAAGTTTCAGCGCGCAGTATACCGGCGTATAAGATTACCCCTGACTTTTAAGAACATTTTCATGTGTTAAAAAGTAGTCTTATACGCCAGTATTTTTTTTAGTTTTGTACTGAAATAGGCCACTTAAACACTTTCACCACAAATAAATGCAACAGTGAAGTGCGTATATATCTTTCCTTCTTGTACTGAAATAGGACACTGAACTCTTTCACCACATATAACTGCATAAGTGAACTGAGAATATATTTTTCTTTTTGAACTCAAATAAGCCAGTAAAAGCTTTTACCAGAAATAAATGCACCAGTGAGGAGCGTGTATATTTTTCTTTCTGTACTGACATAGGCCACTAAACGCTTTCAACACATATAACTGCAGAAGTGAACTGAGGTTATATTTTTCTTTTTGTAGTGAAATTAGCCACTAAATGCTTTTGCCACAAATAAATGCACTAGTGAAGTGAGTATATATATATATATATATATTTTTGTAATGAAATAGGCCACTAAACGCTTTTGTCACAAATAACTGCACCAGTGAAGTATATATCTTCTTTTCTTTAAGTACTGACATAGGCCACTAAACGCTTTCAACACATATAACTGCAGAAGTGAACTGCGTATATATTTTTCTTTTTGTAATGAAATACATCACTGAACCCTTTCACCACATATACCTGCAGAAGTGAACTGCGTATATATTTTTCTTTTTGTAATGAAATACGCCACTGAAAGCTTTCACCACATATAACTGTAGAAGTGAACTGCGCATATATTTTTCTTTTTCTACTGAGATACGCCACTAAACGCTTTTACCACATATAGCTGTAGAAGAGAACTGAGAATATATTCTTCTTTTTGTAATGAAATACTCCACTAAACGCTTTCACCTCATATAACTGCAGAAGTGAACTGCGCATATATTTTTCTTTTTCCACACATATAAGCCACTAAAGGCTTTTCAACAAAGCACTTCCACCCCAAGTACAAATTGCTGGAATGACAGAGCTGTATAATGGCTATTTGGATCCCCAAATTATCTTTCTCTGCACTTGTAAATCGCTTTTCTAGCACTGTTCCTATCGCCTTCTGACATCTCTCGCTGCAATAAGATGCTGTGAAATGATTCCTCCCTATCCTTTCCCTGCACTTATAAATCGTTTTTTTCTGTTTTTTTCACAATGAGGTTTTTCCAATTGCTGTCTCTAGCACATTCTCACGTCTGTCCCTGCACTCAGAACGCTGGAAAATGTCTTATTCTAAGATGGCTGCCAAATTTATTAGGCTGTGACATCACAGGGCTGGCTGGCTGCTGATTGGCTGCATGATGCATGTCAGTCTGGGTGTCCCGCCTTCCCCTACCTCCTTTTTCCATGTCCTCAGATGTGCAGCAGCCATTTAAGGAAAAATGTGATTCGTTACCACGAAGCTTGAGGAAATTCACATTTGTTGCGAATCAAATTTTTCCTGAAATCACACACATGAAATCACAAGCACATCTCTAGAAGTGACCCCATTTTGGAAACAACACCCCTTAAAGAATATATTAAGGGGGGTCCTGAGCACTTTGACCCCCTAAGCGGTTTACGTAATTTGGAAACACTTGGCTGTAAAAATGAAAAGTTTCATTTCTACCAATAAAATGTTGCTTTTTCATTTTCACAGGGGGTAACAGGAGAAAAAGCACCCCATAATTTGTTACCCATTTTCTCCTGAATAAGGCAACACCCCATATGTAGTGGTAAACTGCTGTGGAGGCACATGGCACTACTACTACTGGTACTGACCATACAGCACAGGTAGGTTAGCGTTAGGTTACCTTGATTGGGTGCATGGGCTTTGGTATGTCCTTCATATAAGGATATATTGGCCAAAGTCTCATTTTAACATCAGTGTGAGGGTTTAGTCAGTTTTTGTTGACTGCATCCACCACACTAGTGTACCTATTCTTGTAAATGTTATAATTGTTATTATAGTCAATTACATCCACACATTTTACTTTGTCTTTGTGGTACTTGTGGTCCGCTGCGGGCATCCTCCATTGTATGCATTTTTTGCTGGGGATCACCATTAGCAAAGGACGACATGTGCAGGATTTGCTCCCCTGGGTATAGATGCATACCTGCATATGGGGTTGAACATTCCTGCTTTTTGAGACTACGTTATTTTGTCATGTCATTTTTATATGTATGCTTGGAGGTGTGTAAACTCCAAATTTGAATGTGCCTTGATTTTCATCTATAGGCAACATTTGGTGCACCTGTGAGGCCTGCGTCATATTAGTCAGCCTTGGGTGGGACTCACAGCCTCCTCTCTCCCATTGTATGTATGGTTTCACACTGGAGGTAACTGGGAGCTGTTTGCTGTGAGTCAGACCTTACGCTCTAGTAATTTGCCTACTGGCCCCTGGTACTGCCCATACGGCATAGGTAGGTTAGCATTAGGTCCCATGCCACTTGAGATACCTTGATGCGGTGCGCGGGCTCCAGTATGTCCTTTATATAAGGATATATTAGCTAAAGTCTCATTTTAACATCAGTGTGAGGGTTTAGTCAGATTTTGTTGACTGCATCCACCACAGTAGTGCACCTATTCTTGTAAATGTTTATTTCATATAGTCAATCACATCCACACATTTTACTATCTGGTGCAGGATGTCTTTGTGGCACTTGTGGTCCACTGTGTATGCATTTTTTGCTGGGGATCGCCAAGTGCAGGATTTGCTCCACTGGATATAGATGCATAACTGCATATGGGGTTGAGCATTCCTGCTTTTTGAGACCATGTTATTTTGTCATGTAGTTTTTACATGGCAGGACTAAGAACGGAAGGAGCGCCACATTGCTTTTGCAACACAGATTTTGATAGATTGGTTTACGGGTGCCATTGGTTTATTTTTTAAGCAAGTGTCTTATGTCAGGGTTAATTTTTTGCATGGTGAGGTGACTTTTTTTTTTAAAATCATTTTTATTGGTTTAATGGCATACATCATAAAAGCTGTGTATACATACTTGTCAGAAAGACAATTACTGTCCACATATGGTAAAGCATGACAAGATAATCAATTGCGGTGATGCCAGTGTCACAAAAAGGTGAACTGACTAAATATGTAACAAAAATGGGCAACTCATTAGGATAAAACACCACAATATCACAAAAAAGGGTCAGCTGAAACCTCAATTTTTTCTATGGGGACCATATTGCTAGGAAGGGAGGCCAGGAGCGAAATTCCCAGTGTGAGAGCTCTTCTAACCTATAAATCTGGTCCACCTTGTGTGTCCACTGCATTATATCTGGGATGTCTGGTGAGAGCCAGTGAGTCGCCACCAAAAGGCTGGCTGCAGCTAGGAGAATTAAGAAGAGAGATCGCCTCTCATTATTTAGTTCCTTGATTCCCAAATTGATGAGGGCAAGTTCAGGGGTACAGGTAAATGCAGTTTGACAGATGGTTACAGGTTTTGACAATCATCAGTCATTAATGGGTTGACAAGACCACCAGATGTGAAAAAAGTGCCTTTGTAAAGCTGGCATCTCCATCATATGTCAGAACAATTTGGGGAGAATAGGGAAATCATCTCGGGGGCCTTGTACCATCTCATCAAGACCTTGTAGCCATTTTCCTGAATGCGGATGCATCTGGAGATTTTGTGAGCGGCCGATAAGGCTGTGACTATCTCCGCTTGTTACAAAGTTCGGCCTAGATCACGTTCCCAGATCCCGATAATTGCGGGTTTCACTGCGGTTGAGGGGGTTTTGAGATTTCTGTACAGGACAGAAATAACTCTTTGGGGGGGGGGGGGATTTTTAGTGCCTAAAAGTTTCTCAAACCAGGTGGATGAAGGTTGTAAGGACGACAATTTTAGTATGGAAAGAGTTTTGAGAAATCCCAAGAGTAAGATGTTAGCAATAGGTTTCTGAAGAGTGCTGCGAATCTCAGATATAGGCAGGACACACCCACTGTCATCCAGTAGGGAAGTCAGAGGTGAGTTAAACATTTTGAGGGAAAAAGAGAAGCTCTCTCTCAGGGCCCTGGGTGCTAGCTCAACTATGTCTCTTAGAGTTAGGAGGGCAGAAGGTGATAACAAATGTTTACTATTTAAGGTCCCATATTCTAAGTGTACATTGGACCATGGGATTGGGGATTTTCGGTGACAGTGGGAGCATCTCGCCCACTATTAATAGAGCGCGCAGGGAAGAAATGCATTTTCCATAGGGACCCATAGTTTATGGGGGGGGGGGATCTAATCCAGTCTACCACTCTAGCTAGATGGATAGCTCTCATATACATTTCTAGATCAGGGAGGCCAATCCCTCCTAACTGTTTTGGTTTAGCCAATGTGTCCTGCCTTTCCAAATGAACTTAAGTATAAGTCTACTAAAAGAGATAAAAAAGTATTTAGGAATCCTAATCGGTAGGGTTTGCATCAAGTAAGTTAGTCTGGGAAGTACCAAAGAGGACACCATGTTCTTCCTTCCAAACCAGGAGAGGTAAGGGAGGTCCAACGAGTCCAACTGGGCAGTAATAGAATGTAATAAGGGCAATTAGTTGAATTTATATAGGTCTGTGTGATTAGGGGAAAGTTTCACACCAAGATAGGTTATCTGCTGGGTGTGCCAGTTGAATGGGGACCGAAGTTGGAGGGATAGAAGGCTAGCGTATGAAAACCCCTTATTTAGTAATTGGGACTTGGGTGGGTTAACTTTAAAATTAGAGAGGGAACCAAATAAATCTAAAAGGGATAAAATAATAGGTAGGAATCTGGATGGGTTGGTCGTAAGAATGAGGAGGTCGTCAGTAAAGGCCGCTAGTTTAATTTCGTGGTTATCTATAAAGAGACCTCTGATGTCTTTTTGTTGTCTCAGCACCTGTAATAATGTCTCCATGACTAACACGAAGATAAGGGGAGAGGAGGGACAGCCCTGGCTGGTGCTGTTTCTTATACGGAAGCAAGGAGATGGATTCCGTTAACTGACACAGACCCCGAGGAAGTATAGTACATGGCTGTGAGTGCATTGGGGAATGCCTCAGGAACATTACATTTTACAAGAATTAATTTAATGTATGTCCAGTCAATTCTGTCAAAGGCTTTCTCTGCATCTGTGCCAAGCAGAACCAACGGAGTGGATCTATGGGACGAGCAATAGAGGGCATTCAAAATTTTCATCACATTGTCTTTCCCCTCTCTACCCCTTACAAAAGCCACCTGGTCAAGATGTATCAGGCTGCGTAGTAGCAGCTGTAGTCTGTTAACCAAGATTTTGGCTAAAAGCTTGAGGTCAGTATTCAGGAGTGAGATGGGGCGGTAGTGGGAACAAGATGTAGGGTCTTTCCTGGGTTTGGGAATAATTGTTATAATTGCTCTGGTCATGTCAGATGAAGCTGGACTGTTTTGCATGGGAAGATTACAGACTGGGAGGAGATAGGGTAAGAATGTATCTTTAAAAGTGAGATAGTAGGATACAGGAAGGCTGTCGGGCCTGGACACTTCCCATTGGGATTGGATTTAACTGCTGCAACTAATTTGGATAGTGCAAATGGAGAAGACAGGGAGGCATGTTGTTCCGGTGATAGGGCAGGGAGAGTTAGCTTGTCAAGAAAGGAGGAGATGTTGTGTTCCCTGTCTTAGAGGTGGTCAGGTAGGGCGGAGGGGGGGAGTTTATATAAGGATTCATGATGGAGTCTGAACTACTCTGCTATATCTTCCAATCTATATAGAGGGGTACCAGAGGAGAAAGTGATGCTCTGAACGTATTTCACGAGTCTCCTTTTTGTGAGGCAATGTGACAAAAAATGGCTGTTTTGTCATAGTTTTTATTAGTATTTTTTAACCACCTCAGCCCCCCTAGCTTAAACACCCTTAATGACCAGGCCACTTTTTACAATTCTGCACTACACTACTTTAACCGTTTATTGCTCCGTCATGCAACTTACCACCCAAATGAATTTTACCTCCTTTTCTTCTCACTAATAGAGCTTTCATTTGGTGGTATTTCATTGCTGCTGACATTTTAACTTTTTTTGCTATTAATAAAAAATGACCGAAATTGTAGCAAAAAAAAGACATTTTTCACTCTGTTGTAAATTTTTTTTTTAAAAAAACTACATTTCTATATAAACATTTCGCAAAATTTATTGTTCTACATGTCTTTGATAAAAAAAAAAAATCCAATAAGTGTATATTTATTGATTGGGTAAAAGTTATAGCGTTTACAAACTATGGTGCAAAAAAGTGAATTTCCGCATTTTGAAGCAGCTCTGACTTTCTGAGCACCTGTCATGTTTCTTCAGGTGCTAGAATGCCAGGATAGTATAAATACCCCCCAAATGACACCATTTTAGAAAGAAGACACCCCAAAGTATTCACGGAGGGGCATGGTGAGTTTATTTATCATTTTATTTTTTTTCGCAAGTTAGCGGAAAATGATACTTTCTGAGGTAAAAAAAAATAAAGTTTCCATTTCTGCTAACTTCTTGCAAAAATAAAGAATAAAATCTCCCACGGACACACTATGCCCCTCAGTGAATACCTTGGGGTGTCTACTTTCCGAAATGTGGTCATTTGTGGGGTGTGTTTACTGTTCTGGCATTTTGGGAGGGGCTAAATTGTGAGCATCCCTGTAAAAGCTAAAGGTACTCGTTGGAATTTGGGCCCCTTTGCGCACCCAGGCTGCAAAAAAGTGTCAATCATGTGGTATCGCCGTACTCAGGAGAAGTAGGGTAATGTGTTTTGGGGTGTATTTTTACATATACCCATGTTGGGTGAGAGAAATATCTCTGTAAACTGACAACTTTGTATAAATTTTTTTAAAAAGTTGTCGTTTACAGCGATATTTCTCACACAAAGTATGGGTATATATAAAAATACACCGCAAAACTCATTGCCCTACTTCTCCTGAGTACGGTGATAACAAATGTGTGCCACTGTTTTGCAGCCAAGATACGCAAAGGGGCCCAAATTCCCATGAGTACCTTTAGGATTTCACAAGGCATTTTTACGCATTTGGATTCTCACCCCTAAAATGCCAGGGCAGTATAAATACCCCACATATGACCCTATTTTGGAAAGAAGACACCCCAAGGTATTCCGTGAGGGGCATGGCGAGTTCACAGAAAAAAAATAAATAAATTTGGGCACAAGTTAGCGGAAATTGATATATATATATATATTTTTTTACAAAGACTCATATTCCACTAACTTGTGACAAAACAAATGTTTTTACATGAACTCACCATACCCCTCACAGAATACTTTGGGGTGTCTTCTTTCTAAAATGGGGTCACATGTGAGGTGTTTGTACTGCCCTGGCATTTGAGGGTCTCCGCAATCATTACACGTAAGGCCAGCATTAGGAGTTTCTGCTATTCTCCTTATATTGAGCTTACGGGTAATGAGATATTTTTTTTCCGTTCAGCCTCGGGGCTGAAAAAAATAAATAAATGAACGGCACAGATTTTTTCATTCGCATCGATCATCTTGGATCAAAAAATATCTGCCAAAATCAGTGACTGCTGTGCGGTGGGCTGGGCGCTAACTACCTAACAAGTAGCTAACTAACTGGCGGTGATAAGGTACCCTTATGCCCCATTCACACGTCCGCAATTCTGTTTGCGGAACGGAATTGCAGACCCATTCATTTCTACGGGGACAGATTTTGTCCTGCTCGAAACCGGAATTGCGGATCTGCACTTCCGTTCCGCAAAAATATAGAACATGTCCTATTCTTGTCCACAATTGAGGACAAGAAAAGGCATTTTCTATATAGTTCTGGCAATGTGCGGATCTGCAAAATGCGGAAAGCACATTGCCGGTGTCCGTATTTTGCGGATCCGCGGATCCGTGGATCCACGGATCCACAAAACACATATGGACGTCTGAATGGAGCCTTACAGGGGTGTGATCAATGACAGGGGGGTGATCAGGGAATCTTGATGGGGTTAACAAGGGGTTAATAAGTGACGGGGGGTGGTGTAGTGTGGTGCTTGTTGCTACTTTACATAGCTACCTGGTCCTCTAGTGGTCGATCCTTGCAAATGGGACCACCAGAGGACCAGGTAGCAGGTATATCAGACGCTGTTAACAAAACAGCGTCTGATATACCTCTTTGATGCTTTTTATTTTACTTCTACAGCCTGCCAGCGATTGATCATCGCTGGCAGGCTGCAGTATTACTGCCGAGACATGCGCCACTGTGAACGTGCGCACGCGTGCGCGCCCGTTCACAGCGAATCTCGCGTTACGCGAGATGACGCACGGATGCGTCCAACAAGAGCAACAGGACTGCCAGCCGGATGCATCCGTGGGTTAGGCGGTCCCGGGGTTGTTAAGAACTTTTTTAAGGATCATTTCAGTTATGAAGTCACTTTGATGGGCTTACATAGTAGAAACTACCCATAAATGACCACATTTCAGAAACTACACCCCTCAAGTTATTCAAAACTGATTTTACAAACTTTATTAACCCTTTTGGTGTTCCACAAGAACTAAAGCAAAATGGAGGAGAATTGTTAAAATTTATTTTTTTTGCGGCATATTATCCATTTAAACCCAATTTTCCTGGAACACATCAAGGGTTAACAGCCAAAGAAACCTCAATATTTATTACCCTGATTCTGCAGTTTACAGAAACCCCCCATATGTGGTCGTAAACTATGGAAACACGGCAGGGCTCAGAAGGAAAGGAGCGCCATATTGTTAACAGAGGACCGATTATGCTGGAATTGTTTTCAAGTGCTATGTCATATTTGAAGAGACCCTGAGCTACCCCTAGAAAGAAAACCCCAAAAAGTGACCCCATTTTGGAAACTACTCCCCTCAAGGAATACATTTTGTGTTGAAGTGAATGCTTTGACCCAACAGGCGTTTAATAGAATTTAGAAACAGATGGCCGTGAAAATGAGAAATTTACTTTTATTTCCAATATAAAGTTGCTTTAGCCCCAAATTTTTCACAAAAATGCACCCCTTAATTTGTTATGCATTCTTTCCTGAATACGGCAACACCTCATATTTGGTCATAAACCACTGTTTGGGGAACAGAAGCATTCAGAAGGGAAGGAGTAGCATCAGGATTTTCTAACATTTAATTTGCTGAAATTAGTTTAGGGCCCATAACATTTGGATTTTTTCACCAATGTAGCAGTGTAGGACTTGTTTTCTGTGGGACGGTCTGTAGTTTTTATTGGTACAATTTTGGGGTACAAATGTCTTTCTGATCACTTGTTATTTATTTTTTGTGGACATGAGGTGACAAAAACAACAATTCCATAATTTTTTTCTACATTATTTTTAATGACGTTCACTGCGCGGGATTAGTAATATGATACTTTTTATAGAGCAGGCTGTTAGAACGCGGCAATACCAATTATGTGTATTTTTTATTTATTTAATTTTTTTAAATGACATAAATGATTGGATATGAGAAAAGTCAATTTTTATTTTATTTTTATTTACATTTTTATTTTACACATTTTTTTTTATTTCTCAAGACCCATCTTGATCTTAAATATCCGGTGGACCTGATGGCTATAAAGTGCATTCCAATAGTCAGCCGTAGGTACAGTTGTGTTCAAAATTATTCAACCCCCACTGAAATTGAGTGTTTTGGCCAGTTTGACATTGATTTTGATCATTTCAGTCATCTTGTTTACAATTAAATCAAAGAGGCACTTGTAAGTCAGACAAAGATAACATAACATTTATAATGAAAAAACCACAAATGTCTTTTCTGTGCTCACATCATTATCAGTTTTATTCAACCCCCAAGTGACATTCAATCTTAGTACTTAGTACAACATCCTTTTCCAGTTATAACAGCTTTTAAACGTGAAGCATAGCTTGACACAAGTGTCTTGCAGCGATCTACAGGTATCTTCGCCCATTCTTCATGGGCAAAAGCCTCCAGTTCAGTCACATTCTTAGGCTTGCATGCTGCAACTGCTTTCTTTAAGTCCCACCAGAGGTTCTCAATCGGATTTAAGTCTGGTGACTGTGATGGCCACTTCAAAATGTTCCAGCCTTTAATCTGCAACCATGCTCTAGTGGACTTGGAGGTATGCTTGGGATCATTGTCCTGTTGAAAGGTCCAACGTCTCCCAAGCCTCAGGTTTGTGACGGACTGCATCACATTTTCATCCAATATCTCCTGGTACTGAAGAGAATTCATGGTACCTTGCACACGCTGAAGCTTCCCTGTACCTGTAGAAGTAAAACAGCCCCAAAGCATGATTGACCCCCCGCCATGCTTCACAGTAGGCAAGGTGTTCTTTTCTTCATAGGCCTTGTTCTTCCTCCTCCAAACACAGCGTTGATCCATGGGCCCAAACAGTTCTAATTTTGTTTCATCAGTCCACAGAACACTATCCCAAAACTTTTGTGGTTTGTCCACATGACTTTTGGCATACTGCAGTCGACTCTTCTTATTCTTTGGAGACAGCAAGGGGGTGCGCCTGGGAGTTCTGGCATGGAGGCCTTCATTACGTAGTGTGCGCCTTATTGTCTGAGCTGAAACTTCAGTACCCGCATCTGATAAATCTTTTTTCAGTTCCTCAGTAGTGATGTCGCGAACATAAAATTTTCCGTTCGCGAACAGCGAACGCGGACTTCCGCAAATGTTCGCGAACGGGCCAACCGGGCGAACCGCCATAGACTTCAATTGGCAGGCGAATTATAAAACCCACAGGGACTCTTTCTGGCCAAAATAGTGATGGGAAGGTTGTTTCAAGGGGTCTAACACCTGGACTGTGGCATGCCGGAGGGGGATCTATGGCAAAACTCCCATGAAAAATTACGTAGTGGACGCAGAGTCGGGTTTTAATCTATAAAGGGCATAAATCAACTAACATTCCTAAATTGTTTGGAAAAACATGCTTTAAAACATCCAGTGTGTGTATACGATCAGGTATGATGTTGTATCGATCAGGTAGTGTAAGGGTTACGCCCACTTCACAGACATTGACAGACCAAACTCCCCTTTTAATGCACCGCAAACAACCGCAAACAGTCCATTTGCACAACCGCAAACAGTCCATTTGCACAACCGCAAACTCCCCATTTGCACAAGGTTGGATACCAAGCTAGCCACGTCCCGGTGATGTCATTGAAGGTTTCTTCCTCCACCCAGCCACGCACAACACCAAGGGTCCCCGAAAGGTGAATTGAATAGATTTTTCGAACGGGGAGATGGTTAAAAAACGCTGTCTCCCTCCCCTTTGTTTTTATCCACGGTCACTGCGTCTGCGCCGTGCAATTTACTGTCACACCCGATATGAGTGGTATTTTCTGTAGTACTATTCTCATCAGTTTAATCCTCTAACGTCCCCAATCTGGGGGCCATTTATTGAATAGATTTTTCGAACGGGAAATGGTTAAAAACGCTGGGTCCCTCCACTCTGTTTTAATCCACGGTGACTGCGTCTGCGCCGTGCAATTTACTGTCACACCCGATATGAGTGGTATTTTCTGTAGTACTATTCTCATCAGTTTAATCCCTCTAACGTCCCCAATCTGGGGGCCATTTATTGAATAGTTTTTTCGAACGGGGAGATGGTTAAAAAAACGCTGGCTCCCTCCACTCTGTTTTAATCCACGGTCACTGCGTCTGCGCCGTGCAATTTACTGTCACACCCGATATAAGTGGTATTTTCTGTAGTACTATTCTCATCAGTTTAATCCCTCTAACATCCCCAATCTGGGGGCCATTTATTGATTTGGTTTTTCGAACGGGGAGATGGTTAAAAAAACGCTGGCTCCCTCCACTCTGTTTTAATCCATGGTCACTGCGTCTGCGCCGTGCAATTTACTGTCACACCTGATATGAGTGGTATTTTCTGTAGTACTATTCTCATCAGTTTAATCCCTGTTGCATCCCATATCAGGGATTGCCTTTTGTGAAAAAAAATTTAGGCCGGGTACCTTCGACTGCCTTCACAGTGACAGACCAAACTCTCATACACCAAACTGAATTGATTTCAGGAACCAGGAGATGGAAAAAGCAGCTTGGTCGGTCCTCATACTCCCAAATTGGGGCACTGCGCGTGCACAGAGCAATGTGCTGTGACACCCTATGATGAGTGGTGTCTTAACTAGTACTATTCCTATCAGTTTAATCCCTGTTACGTACCCTATCCGGTCGAATTGATTAACCATTGTCGAATTAGCGAACCATTACGACTTCATGAAATAATTTAGTTCTGAGCTCTGTACTTGCTTTGCATTGGAATTGATGGGGATTTTTTTAATTGTCTGCATCATTTCTAATAAACTATTAAGAGACTTTATTATGATTTTTTATTTTATGTATTAAAAACCCATACAACATATAAAAAAAAAAAAGGTAAATTAATGTTTTTTCTATGAAATATTATCCAGCCGTCCGATCGCTTTTGGTCTGACCATAATGAAGCAACAGCCTTATCATCTGGGGTGTGGCAACATTGCCAACACACTCATAGAGGTGATGATTGCTTAATTGTGATACGCAAGCCCCTTCACCACAACAAGGTAACAAGCACGAAGGGGAATTGACACTTGTACGTGCCTTTTTTTTTGGTTTGTTTTTGCAGCCACAGTGCTGCACAATAGGACAAAAAAATTAGGCATGTACACATGCCTGAAAAATAATGGCATTGTTGCAGCCGCTATTGTAGCAGCGGCCGGAAAAATTGATGTTTTCCAGGCAGAAAAGTGACTAAAACATTGCGGCCTGAACCCTAGTTGGTGGTGGAGAATTCACGAAAGTCATCCGGTATGCAGACATTAAATACAGCAGCGTGGGGACCATTTTGAGGCCAAGGCATGTAATCAGGCCTTTTGTTAGTCAAACGTATCCCCCACTGTCAGTCCCTTCGGGATCCATGCCTCATTCATCTTTATGAAGGTGAGGTAATCAACACTTTTTTGACCGAGGCGACTTCTCTTGTCAGTGACAATGCCTCCTGCTGCACTGAAGGTCCTTTCTGACAGGACACTTGAAGCAGGGCAGGCCAGAAGTTCTATCTCGAACTGGGATAGCTCAGACCACAGGTCAAGCCTGCACACCCAGTAGTGAAGGGGTTCATTGCTCCTCAGAGTGTCAATATCTGCTGTTAAGGCGAGGTAGTCTGCTACCTGTCGGTTAAGTCGTTCTCTAAGGCTGGATCCCGAAGGGCTGTGGCGATGAATAGGACTGAAAAAGCTCCACATGTCCTCCATCAACACATCTGTAAATCGTTCAGTCCTTGCCGCCGTGGTAGGAGGAGGATTACACTCACCTCTTCCCCTGTTAGATTCCCGTTGTGCTGTGACATCCCCCTTATAAGCTGTGTAAAGCATATTTTTTAGTTTGGTTTTGAACTGCTGCATCCTTTCCGACTTTCGGTAATTTGGTAACATTTCTGCCACTTTCTGCTTATACTGGGGGTCTAGTAGCGTGGCCACCCAGTACAGGTCGTTCTCCTTCATCCTTTTTATACATGGGTCCCCATGAAAGACCCCATTTGAACAAGGTTGGATGCAGAGCTACTCATTTCCCGTTCCTCGTCCTCACTGATGTCATTGACGGTCTGTTCTTCCCCCCAGCCACGTACAACACCATGGGTCCCAGATAGGTAACAACAATAAGCACCCTGGGGTGCCTGCTGTGGTTGGTCTTCCTCCTCCTCAAAGCCGCCACATTCCTCCTCTGACTCCTCTTCCTCATACTCCTCTTCCAGCGTTGCCGCAGGTCCAGCAAGCAATGATGACAAGGCTGTTTCTGGTGGTGATGGTGACCACAACTCTTCCTCTTCTTCTTCACGCTCATCTACAGCCTGATCCAGCACTCTTCGCAGTCCACGCTCTAGGAAGAAAACAAATGGGATGAGGTCGCTGATGGTGCCTTTGATGCGACTGACTAGGTTTGTCACCTCCTCAAAAGGACGCATGAGCCTACAGGCATTGCGCGTGAGTGTCCAGTAACGTGGCAAAAAAATTCCCAGCTCCGCAGAGGCTGTCCTAGCACCCCGGTCATACAAATACTCGTTGACGGCTTTTTCTTGTTGGAGCAGGTGGTCGAACATTAGGAGTGTTGAATTCCAACGTGTCGGGCTGTCGCATATCAAGCGCCTCACTGGCATGTTGTTTCGCCGCTGAATATCGGAAAAGTGCGCCATGGCCGTGTAGGAACGCCTGAAATGGCCACACACCTTCCTGGCCTGCTTGAGGACGTCCTGTAAGCCTGGGTACTTAGACACAAAACGTTGTACGATGAGATTCAACACATGTGCCATGCACGGCACATGTGACAACTTGCCCAAATTCAATGCCGACAACAAATTTGTTCCATTGTCACACACCACTTTGCCGATCTCCAGTTGGTGCGGGGTCAGCCACTGATCCACCTGTGCGTTCAGGGCGGACAGGAGTGCTGGTCCTGTGTGGCTCTCTGCTTTCAGGCAAGTCAACCCCAAGACAGCGTGACACTGTTGTATCCGAGATGTGGAATAACCCCTGGGGAGCTGAGGGGATTCAGTTGATGTGCAGCCAGACGCTGCAGCAGAAGAGGACTCAGCCGAGGAGGATATCGAAGAGGATGGAGTAGAAGTAGAGGAGGTGGCAGTAGGTCTGCCTGCAAGTCGTGGTGGTGTCACCAACTCCGCTGCGGAGCCAAGCATTCCATACTTGTCAGCCGTCAGCAGGTTGACCCAATGCGCAGTGTACGTGATATACCTGCCCTGACCGTGCTTTGCAGACCAGGTATCAGTGGTCAGATGGACCCTTGCCCCAACACTTTATGCCAGAGATGCCATGACTTCCTTTTCAATGACATGGTAGAGGTTTGGGATTGCCTTTTTTGAAAAAAATTTGGTCCGGGTACCTTCCACTGTGGTGTCCCAATAGCGACAAATTTTTTGAAGGCCTCAGACTCCACCAGCCGTCAGTCGCCGGGCAAGGGGGTGATTCTGTGACATTGGCTTTTTACACTCAAACATGTCCTTGACAGACACCTGACTGTGGGCAGATGAGCAGGAACTGCTGAAGGTGAGAGATGGAGTGGCATTTAATTGAGAGGGGGCAGGGAGGACAGCAGTGGTTGACGTGGCTGAAGATGCTGGACCAGGAGGAGTATGGTGGCTTTCAGTTTGTGCGCTACTTGTACTCATGTGTTGATCCCATAGGCGTTTGTGATGTGAGATCATGTGCCTTCGCAAAGCAGTTGTACCAAAGTGGGTGTTGGACTTCCCACGACTCAGGTTCTTTTGGCACAGGTTGCAAATGGCATTGCTGTTATCAGAGGCAGACACACAAAAAATGCCACACTGCTGAGCTTTGCAATGACAGCATTCTGGTGGTGGCAACAGCATGCGTTGACTGGCGTGCTGTCTGGCTGACCCCAGGTGCCGATACATGCTGTCTGACTGTGCCACTAACTCCTTGCGACGACCTCCCCCTGCTTCCAACTCGTCTCCTCATTCTCTCTGTCTCCCCTTCTGAACTTTCCCCCTCTTCTTCTCTTCAAGCAGGCACCCACGTGGCATCCGTGGACACATCGTCATCATCAACCGCTTCACTTGTATCTGACACCTCAGCAAAGGAAGCAGCAGCGGGTACAACATCATCATCATCATCATCACACTGTACGTCCATGTGTGTATTCCTGCCTGACTGAGACATATCCCTGTAATCTACATCATCTGGCAATAATGGTTGCACATCACTAATTGCATCCAACTGATATGTAAATAACTCCTCTGACGGATCAAGTGAAGCGGCTGTGGTGGCTGTGGTGGTAGTGGTGGTGGTGGCGGTGGGCGGGTGCGTGGTAACTTGAGAACAGGTGACCGAAGCTGACCTGGAGGAGGATAGTGCGTCAAGGTTCTTAGCGGAAGCTGTTGAAGATTGGGTGTCCTGTCTAAGCCAGTCAACTATGTCCTCAGAATTTTTCGGGTTCAGGGTAGGTGGCCTCTGAACACTAGGCATTATTCCAGGAACAGTGGAAATCACAGCACCACGACCACGACGGCCCCTGTGGGGTGGCCTGCCTCTGCCTGTCATTTATTTATAGATAAGTGGTACTACACGTGCTAGGTACTGTGCCACCCGGTATCGGTGGTGGGCAATGGCAGTGGGCACACTACAGTCTGTGGAAGTGGGCCTGACACACACTGGCAGCAGGCAAGCAAATGAATTTAGACTACTGTCTAAAAATTAAAAGCCTTATTTATCGGCAAGCAACTGTGCCACCCGGTATCAGTGGTTGGCACTGGCAGTGGGCACACTACAGTCTGTGGAAGTGGGCCTGACACACACTGGCAGCAGGCAAGCAACTAACCAATCGGAGTGCTTGCCGGCAAGGGACCACTCTGATTGGTCCCTTGTCGGCCTCCCTGGTGTCTCTTCTATCGGGGAGAGCGGTCACAGCCCCTGTTAGCAGTTTGGAGATAACTGTATGTCCAAAAGCAGTAAATTACTTGCAATTTGGAAATACGGTAATGTCCAAATGCATAAAGAGGTTAATCATTCCCCCCCCCCCCCCTTAGATGTCTCTTCACAAGACTAAATAAATTAAATTCTTTTAATCTTTTTTCATAATTAAGACCCTCCATGCCACTTATCAGTTTAGTCGCTCTCCTCTGTAATTTTTCCAGCTACAGAGCGTCCTTTTTATGGACTGGTGCACAGAACTGAACTGCATATTCCAGATGAGGCCGCACCAACACTTTGTAAAGTTGTAATATTATATCCCTGTCCCACGAGTCCATGCCTCGTCAAATGTATGACATTATCCTGGTGGCCTTAGAACCAGCTGATTGACATTGTATGCTGTTATTTAATCTATGATCTATAAGGACACTCTTCTCTATAAGTGACTCTCCAAGTGTTACATCCCCAAGGACATATGAGGCACAGAGATTCTTACTACCAAGATGCATAACTTTACATTTATCCACATTGTACCTCATTTACCAAGTTGATGTCCAATCACTCAGAGTGTTCAAGTCAGCTTGTAGTTTATGGACATCTTCCATAGACTGTACAGTACTACATAGCTTAGTGTCATCTGCAAAAATAGAAATGGTGCTATTAATCCTGTCCTCAATATAAGTGGAGTTGGCCCTCTACATAGCAATGAGGGGGGTGTTGCAGAGAGCGACGAGGATAAAGCAAAACTATTAAATATTTTTTTCTCCACTATATTCACTGAGGAAAATAAACTGTCAGATAAAATGCAGAATGTAAAAGTAAATCCCCCATTAAAAGTGCCCTGTCTGACCCAGGAAGAAGTACAACAGCGACTTAAAAAGATTAAAATAGACAAATCGCCAGGACCGGATGGCATACACCCCCGTATCCTAAGGGAATTAAGTGATGTCATAGCCAGACCATTATTTCTGATATTTACAGACTCTATAATAACAGGGAATGTTCCACAGGATTGGCGCATAGCAAATGTGGTGCCAATATTCAAAAAGGGTCCAAAAACAGAGCCTGGAAATTATAGGCCGGTAAGTTTAACATCTGTTGTGGGTAAACTGTTTGAAGGGTTTCTAAGAGATGCTATTTTGGAGTATCTCAATGAAAATAAGCAAATAACACCATATCAGCATGGCTTCATGAGGGATCGGTCATGCCAAACAAATTTAATCAGCTTCTATGAGGAGGTAAGTTCTAGACTTGACAGCGGCGAATCAATGGATGTCGTATATCTGGACTTCTCCAAAGCATTTGACACCGTACCTCATAAAAGGTTAGTATATAAAATGAGGATGCTCGGACTGGGAGAAAATGTCTGTATGTGGGTAAGTAACTGGCTGAGTGACAGAAAACAGAGGGTGGTTATTAACGGTACATACTCAGATTGGGTCACTGTAACTAGTGGGGTACCTCAGGGGTCAGTATTGGGCCCTATTCTCTTCAATATATTTATTAATGATCTTGTAGAAGGCCTGCACAGTAAAATATCTATTTTTGCAGATGACACTAAACTGTGTAAAGTAATTAACACTGAAGAGGACAGTTTTCTGCTACAGTGGGATCTGGATAGATTGGAGGATTGGGCAGAAAAATGGCAGATGAGGTTTAACACTGACAAATGTAAAGTTATGCACATGGGAAGGAATAATGCAAGTCACCTGTACATATTAAATGGTAAAACACTTGGTAACACTGACATGGAAAAGGATCTAGGAATTTTAATAAACAGCAAATTAAGCTGCAAAAACCAGTGTCAGGCAGCTACTGCCAAGGCCAATAAGATAATGGGTTGCATCAAAAGGGGCATAGACGCCCGTGATGAGAACATAGTCCTACCACTTTACAAATCACTAGTCAGACCACACATGGAGTACAGTGTACAGTTCTGGGCTCCTGTGAACAAGACAGACATAGCAAAGCTGAAGAGGGTTCAGAGGAGGGCAACTAAAGTAATAACTGGAATGAGGGATCTACAGTACCCTGAAAGGTTATCAAAATTAGGGTTATTCACTTTAGAAAAAAGACGACTGAGGGGAGATCTAATAACTATGTATAAATATATCAGGGGTCAGTACAGAGATCTGTCCCATCATCTATTTATCCCCAGGACTGTGACTATGACAAGGGGACATCCTCTGCGTCTGGAGGAAAGAAGGTTTGTACACAAACATAGAAAAGGATTCTTCACTGTAAGAGCAGTGAGACTATGGAACTCTCTGCTTCAGGAGGTGGTGATGGTGAGTACAATAAAGGAATTCGAAAGGGGAATGGATTTATTTCTGGAGTGTAATAATATTACAGGCTACAGCTACTAGAGAGGGGTCGTTGATCCAGGGAGTTATTCTGATTGCCTGATTGGAGTCGGGAAGGAATTTTTTTCCCCTTAAGTGATGAAAATTGGCTTCTGCCTCACAGGGGTTTTTTGCCTTCCTCTGGATCAACTTGTAGGAAACAGGCCGAACTGGATGGACAAATGTCTTTTTTCGGTCTTATATACTATGTTACTATGTTAAATAAATAAAGTAATAGAGGACCCAAGACTGAACCTTGGGGTACACCACTTAACCCCGGACCATTTTGAATAGGAATCATTGAGCAAAACTCTCTGGACATGGCCCTTCAGCCAGTTTTCAATCCAATTACAAGCTATACTTTCAAAGCCTATAGACCTTACTTTACCTATTAAACGTCTATGAGAGACAGTATCAAAAGCCTTTGCAAAATCCAGAAACACTACATCCACAGCTGCCCTTCTGTCCAGGCTTCTACTCACCTCCTCATAAAAACAAATCAGGTTAGTCTGCAAACTTCTGTCCTTTTTAGTAAACTCATGTTGGTTATCACTTTTAATATTATTTACAGTCACATACTTCTGTATATAGTCCCTTAAGAGTCCTTCAAACATTTTTCCCACAACAAAAGTTAAACTAACTGGTCTATAATTACCTGTGGAGGACCTATATCCTTTTTTGAATATGGGTACCACATTTGCCTTGCACTGTACCAGTACCTTGAGAATCTTTAAAAATTATAAACAGGGGCACAGTAATGACTGAGCTGAGCTCTTTAAGCACTCTTGCGTGTAATCCATCTGGACCCAGAGCCTTGTTCACATTTACATTATTTAACTTATCTTGGACCATATCTACAGTTAGCCAATTGAGTATATTACTGGATGTACTAACAGCCCCAGCACCACATATATCAGCTCCTTTCTCTTCTTTTGTATAAACAGACCAAAAAAACTCATTCAGTAACTCTGCCTTTTCCTTATCTTCAGTGAATAAACCTCCTTTGCCATTATTTAGGGGAACCTACCTGCTCAGACCTTGGTTTTTTAGCTATTATATATTTAAAAAATTTGTTGGGATTTGTTTTGCTCTCCTTTGCCACCTGCTGTTTGTTTTGTATTTTTGCTAATTTTATCTCCTTTTTAAAGATTTTTTTAAGCCCTTTGTAAACTTCAAATGCTACAGCTGAACCCTCAGATTAGTATTTTTTTAAATGCCCTTTTTGTCTTTTATTGCCCTTTTTACAGTAGCTGTAAGCCATGGGGGGTTACATTTTCGCCTTTTATACTGAAGGAATACATTTTTTAAGTGCAATTACTTTAAAGCTCTCCCATTTATCCTCAGTATTATTATGTGACAGTAGCTGCTCCCAGTCCATGCCCTGAAATTCTGCCCTCAACCCAGGGAAATTAGCCTTTTTAAAATTCAGTGTCTTTGCTCTGCCTGACAGAGTTTTCTTCTTATAGTTTAGGGGGAATATAATTATATTGTGGTCACTATTATCTAGTGTTTCTCGAACAGTAACATTTTCAACAAGCTCTGCATCATTAAAAATGACCAGATCTAACAGAGCATTGCCCTTAGTGGGAGCTTCTACAAACTGGCCCATAAAGTGGTCCAGTTTATTGCATTTGGGGGAAAAAATATATGCTCCTTGCATGGAAAGGAAAGCCCACTTAAAGCTTCAGCGACAGAATGGTCTGACATTGCCCTGCTTTATCCGTGATGTTCCAACTTGCTGGAATTCCACCTTGCTCATGCTAGAACATGTGTACGTGCAGCATAAAACAGTGAATGATTTAATCATGCACCAGACCACCTCAGCAGGGAGCATGTGTTGTTTCGAGGTCAGACAGTGGCAGCTCATCATAGATGCCTGTCGTGTACTCAGGAGTTTTGAAGGGGCTACCAGGTTTTTAAGTAGGGACAACAGTAATAATAGATATGATAGAACCCGATCTGGCAGCCATTTTACATTCTGTGTTTTGCCAGTGTAGGGAGAGGTTGCTTTGTGGAGCAAGGACAGGCTGTTAGGGACACCAAACGCTTGCTAATAGGGCCACAAGAGTACTTTTAAGGACTGGTATAGGTGTGCTATTGATAGGTGTGATATACTGAGGGGTGTGATATACTTATAATATACTTTCTAACATAGAAAGTATATTATAGTGCATTTTTATTGTGCAGCAATTGTGTGTGGTTCTGCTTCGATACCGCAGCTATATAGAGGGACAACTGCTATTGGAATAACTAATTGCAACTGGTGTGATATACCTGTGACCCCAAAAAAAATGATTTAGGGGTGTGATATATCTATAATATACTTTTTAACATAGAAAGTATAAAGTGCATTTGTATTGTGCAGCAGTTGTGTGGGGTTCTAATGCGATACCGCAGGTATATAGAGGGACAAGCGCTATGGGAACAACTATTTGCAATGGGTGTGATATGCTTGTTGCCCCTTAAAAAACGGATTGAGGGGTGTGATATACCGTCTTCCACAAAATACTGATTGAGGGTTGCGATATACCTGCTGCCAACAAATACTGATTAAGGGGTTCTGTATACCTGCTTCCACAAAATACTGTTTTAGCAGTGAGATATACCTGCTTCCACAAAATACTGATTAAGGGATTTGATATACTTGCTTCCACAAAATATTGATTGAGGGGTGCAATATACCTGCTTTCACCAAATATTGATTTAGGGGTTCTATATACCTTCTTCCACAAAATACTGATTACGGGGTTTGATATATACGTGCTTCCACAAAATGCTGATTGAGGGGTGCAATATACCTGCTTCCATCAAATATTGATTGAGACCTGCGAGATACCTGCTTCCACAAAATACTGATTAAGGGTTTTGAATTGATATAACTGCTTCCAAAAAAGATTGATTGAGGCCTGCGATATACCTGCTTCCACAAATTACCGATTAGGGGTTTGATATAGCTGTTTCCACCAAATATTGATTGAGGCCTGCGATTTACCTGCTTCCACCAAATATTGATTGAGGCCTGCACTATACCTGCTTCCACAAAATACTGATTAAGGGGATTGATATATCTGCTTCCACCAAATATTGATTGAGGCCTGCGATATACCTGCTTTCACAAAATATTGATTAAGGGTATTGATATACCTGCCTCCACCAAATATTGATTGAGGCCTGCGATATACCTGCTTCCACAAAATACTGATTGAAGGGTGCAATATACCTGCTTCCACCAAATATTAATTAAGGGGTTCTATATACCATCTTCCACAAAATACTGATTGAGGGGTGTGATATAACTGCTTCCACCAAATATTGATTAAGGGGTTCTATATACCTGCTTCCATAAATACTGCTCTTCTCTAGGGACTTTGGCACAGGGTCATTTTGAAAATGTCTGAACAGGAGGTAGTGGGGCTTATCCTTGTTTCTCCTCATGCCTGGTATGAATGTATATCGGCTCCTACTTTTTCTTTGTCATATTATCGTTTTATGGGACAGTTGACGTGTCTGAATAACATCCTCCCCCTGAGGAGCCCTAGCTGGGCGAAACGCGTTGGGATAGGGATTACACTAATAGAGTACTATAGGTTTTAGGGACAGAGAAGGGTGAGGGAGGGTAGGCTCGAGGACAGGGAAGCTCCACCACCAGGGGCTGTCCCTGGGCAGAGGATAGACAGGGCTGGACAGGGAGAGACAGAAACCTGATCTTATGACCCCATAGACTATCTCCCCTACCACGTCTACCCCCTGGCCACCCTGTGCCCGGATTACAACTGTCGTCTTTATCCTTTATTATCTGTCTGTTGAGCATCATGTCCGAACAATGTGGATGCTGTATCTAGGTGACACTACACAATAGAGGCATGCTTCTTTTATATAATATTTATTAAAGGTTAAGTTTTAGAAGGATCTTCGGTGTTGAGAGAAAATAAATTATATGTTAATAATGATATAAAGGTCCTGACATAATTAGTATAGTGACTAACACGAGTACATCATTTTGAAAATGACAGGCAGAGGAAGAGGCAGGCCATTCCGCAGGGGTGGTAAGGGTCAGGCAGATGCACTAGGCCAGAGCCTAAGTGGGAAGTTGGAGAAATCATGTGCGATTATTTCAAAGGACGCACCAGAGTTGGTTGAGTGGCGGCTCACTCAGCCTTCCGATTCTGCACCCTCCTCACTTTCTGCTGTGTTCACCCCCAAAGACACCACCATAGCCCCTCCACTCTAGTCAGAGGAATTACTTTTCCATTATTTCCCAGACCTTACTGATGCGCAGCCATTCTTGGCATCGGGTGAGGAAGAGGAGGTAGCAATTGCCGCCACCCAGCGGTCTGATGACAGTACCCAGATCAGCCCAAGGAGGGAGGTCCCCGCTGTCGCTGCCTACTCCAATCTTAAATGTCAGTGGTGGCGAAGGTGACTTTGATGACGTGTCGATGGACGTCACGTGGGAAGAGGAGTGGAGTTCAGAGGGAGTGACAGAGCAGCGGAGAAGGAGGAGAACCAGGCACACCTCCAGGGCACAGGAGGCAAAAAGCAGACTGCAAATGTATCTGGAGTGAGCCATCCACCATGCATGGTCACTTCTTGTGCTCTCAGGACCTGGGCACATGGCTCCGCAGTGTGGGCTTTTTTTTAATTCGCCAACTGCTGACTATAGTGTTGCCATCTGCAGCCTGTGCTGCCAACGCATAAGTTGTGGTAAGCCCAAAACTCACCTAGGGACAACCATCTTAAGAGGGCACCTGGCCTCCCATTACCGAGCCAAGTGGGAGCAACGCTGTCAGAACCCACAAAGCCACACACCCGGCACTCCACATCCTTCCTCTTCTTCTTCTCCTCTCTCCTCCCAGTTTTCCTCCATTCCACCTTCCAATGTGCCATAGTTATGTTCATCTGGCAAAAGGCATGCTTCCTGTTAACAAAGGTTCAAGCGTAAAAAGTTGATGACGCCGGATAACCCTCTTGCCTCAACTGGCTGATGAACTGCTCCATACGGCTCAGGTAGGTTGAGTGGTAGGGCCTCGGGCTACTTGAGGGACCTTGCCGTGGTGTCCGAGCTTAAGACATGTCCTCCTAGTAGGATATGTCGAACTAACCCCTCAATTTTATCAGCGTGAGGGTTTAGTATTGCCGCAGAGTGCACCTGCTTTTGCTATGGTTATGTTTTTGATTGTTCTCCACATCCACATTATCGCTATCGTATGTAGGATGGTTATTGTGGTACTTGTAGTCCGTTGCTGGCATCTTCCATTGTATGCATTTTTGCTGTTGATTGCCCCTAGCAACGGACTACAAGTGCAGGATGTGCTCCCTAGATACATGCACAACTGCATATGGGTTGAGCATATCCTGCTTGTTAAACACCACACCACGTTTTCTAATGGATTGTATAATATGTTTGGAGGTGTATAAACTCCAATTTAAATGTGCCTGCTTTTCATCTACAGGCTACATTCAGGTGCAGCTGTGAGGCTCTGGGCCATATCAGTCGGTCTCGGGTGGGGCTCACAGGCACCTCCCACCTCCCATTGCAAGCATGGTTACATGCTGGAGGTCACTGGTGAGCTGTCTGTGAGTCAGGCCTTATGCTCCCGTAATGCCCAACGGCTCCTGGTATCGCCCATACGGCTCAGGTAGGTTGAGTGGTAGGGCCTCGGGCTACTTGAGGGACCTTGCCGTGGTGTCCGAGCTTAAGACATGTCCTCCTAGTAGGATATGTCGAACTAACCCTCAATTTTATCAGCGTGAGGGTTTAGTATTGCCGCAGAGTGCACCTGCTTTTGCTATGGTTATGTTTTTGATTGTTCTCCACATCCACATTATCGCTATCGTATGTAGGATGGTTATTGTGGTACTTGTAGTCCGTTGCTGGCATCTTCCATTGTATGCATTTTTGCTGTTGATTGCCCCTAGCAACGGACTACAAGTGCAGGATGTGCTCCCTAGATACATGCACAACTGCATATGGGTTGAGCATATCCTGCTTGTTAAACACCACACCACGTTTTCTAATGGATTGTATAATATGTTTGGAGGTGTATAAACTCCAATTTAAATGTGCCTGCTTTTCATCTACAGGCTACATTCAGGTGCAGCTGTGAGGCTCTGGGCCATATCAGTCGGTCTCGGGTGGGGCTCACAGGCACCTCCCACCTCCCATTGCAAGCATGGTTACATGCTGGAGGTCACTGGTGAGCTGTCTGTGAGTCAGGCCTTATGCTCCCGTAATGCCCAACGGCTCCTGGTATCGCCCATACGGCTCAGGTAGGTTGAGTGGTAGGGCCTCGGGCTACTTGAGGGACCTTGCCGTGGTGTCCGAGCTTAAGACATGTCCTCCTAGTAGGATATGTCGAACTAACCCCTCAATTTTATCAGCGTGAGGGTTTAGTATTGCCGCAGAGTGCACCTGCTTTTGCTATGGTTATGTTTTTGATTGTTCTCCACATCCACATTATCGCTATCGTATGTAGGATGGTTATTGTGGTACTTGTAGTCCGTTGCTGGCATCTTCCATTGTATGCATTTTTGCTGTTGATTGCCCCTAGCAACGGACTACAAGTGCAGGATGTGCTCCCCTAGATACATGCACAACTGCATATGGGTTGAGCATATCCTGCTTGTTAAACACCACACCACGTTTTCTAATGGATTGTATAATATGTTTGGAGGTGTATAAACTCCAATTTAAATGTGCCTGCTTTTCATCTACAGGCTACATTCAGGTGCAGCTGTGAGGCTCTGGGCCATATCAGTCGGTCTCGGTGGGGCTCACAGGCACCTCCCACCTCCCATTGCAAGCATGGTTACATGCTGGAGGTCACTGGTGAGCTGTCTGTGAGTCAGGCCTTATGCTCCCGTAATGCCCAACGGCTCCTGGTATCGCCCATACGGCTCAGGTAGGTTGAGTGGTAGGGCCTCGGGCTACTTGAGGGACCTTGCCGTGGTGTCCGAGCTTAAGACATGTCCTCCTAGTAGGATATGTCGAACTAACCCTTCAATTTTATCAGCGTGAGGGTTTAGTATTGCCGCAGAGTGCACCTGCTTTTGCTATGGTTATGTTTTTGATTGTTCTCCACATCCACATTATCGCTATCGTATGTAGGATGGTTATTGTGGTACTTGTAGTCCGTTGCTGGCATCTTCCATTGTATGCATTTTTTGCTGTTGATTGCCCCTAGCAACGGACTACAAGTGCAGGATGTGCTCCCTAGATACATGCACAACTGCATATGGGTTGAGCATATCCTGCTTGTTAAACACCACACCACGTTTTCTAATGGATTGTATAATATGTTTGGAGGTGTATAAACTCCAATTTAAATGTGCCTGCTTTTCATCTACAGGCTACATTCAGGTGCAGCTGTGAGGCTCTGGGCCATATCAGTCGGTCTCGGGTGGGGCTCACAGGCACCTCCCACCTCCCATTGCAAGCATGGTTACATGCTGGAGGTCACTGGTGAGCTGTCTGTGAGTCAGGCCTTATGCTCCCGTAATGCCCAACGGCTCCTGGTATCGCCCATACGGCTCAGGTAGGTTGAGTGGTAGGGCCTCGGGCTACTTGAGGGACCTTGCCGTGGTGTCCGAGCTTAAGACATGTCCTCCTAGTAGGATATGTCGAACTAACCCCTCAATTTTATCAGCGTGAGGGTTTAGTATTGCCGCAGAGTGCACCTGCTTTTGCTATGGTTATGTTTTTGATTGTTCTCCACATCCACATTATCGCTATCGTATGTAGGATGGTTATTGTGGTACTTGTAGTCCGTTGCTGGCATCTTCCATTGTATGCATTCTTTGCTGTTGATTGCCCCTAGCAACGGACTACAAGTGCAGGATGTGCTCCCCTAGATACATGCACAACTGCATATGGGTTGAGCATATCCTGCTTGTTAAACACCACACCACGTTTTCTAATGATAAGCCAATGTGAGAAGGCTGCAATTTTGTAGTCTGTAGTGAATTAGAATATTCTTCATTATTAAAAAATTTTTTCTCTTATGCAAAAAATGGGCAATGTAATATTTGCGTAATGCGAATATTCTAACACCCAAATATACAGTATGTTAGTCTTTTAGAAAATAGCATGTTCGTCTTTTAGACTATTCAAATATTTTTTTTCCATCTAAAGTCATGATTCCTCCCTGCTTAAGTTGACTGTTAACATTCAATTGGAAAAAATGACGAATATTCTAAAAAAAAATATATAGCACTATATTCGTGTTTCAGAATATCCGCATTACGCGAATATTACGTTGCCGATTTTTCGCATAAGAGAAAATAATTTTTTTTCCTCTTATGCGAAAAATCGGCAACGTAATATTCACATAATGTAAATATTCTAAAAGACGAATATATAGCACTATAGAATATTCGTCATTTTTTCCAATTTAATGTGAACAGTCATTGGTCCAAAAGCAACTTACGCAGGGAGGAATCATGACTTCAGATGGGAAAAGATGATGAATATTCTAAAAAAAAGAATGTATAGCACTATATTCCATAGTGCTATATATTCAGGTTATAGAATATTGGCATTACCCGAATATTACATTGCCGATTTTTCGCAATCAATAGAATAATCTCGAATATGAATATTCGCGAATATATGATGAATATTCTACCGAAGATTCGCAAAATATTGCGTATTCGAATATTGCCCCTGCCGCTCATCACTACTAGCACACAGGGGCATGGAATTTTTAGCCAGTGACTGCCTAATCTACCTCCAGCCGCATAATCACTTGTTCTTTTCTGTCAGGTGAATGCCTAATTTTTGGGGCCTGTACTGGCCTATAGTAAAACTGTTATCCAGTAACCGCCACATGTACCTCCAGCCACATAATCACTTGTTCTTTTCTGTCAGGTGAATGCCTAAATTTTGTGGCCTGTACTGGCCTACAGTAAAATTTTTATCCGGTGACTGCCTAATATACCTCCAGCCACATACTCACAATGTCTTTTCTGTCAGATAAATGCCTAATTTTTGGGGCCTGTACTGGCCGACAGTAAAATTTTTATCCGGTAACTGCCTAATATACCTCCAGCCACATACTCACAATGTCTTTTCTGTCAGGTGAATGCCTAATTTCTTGGGTCTGTACTGGCCTACAGTAAATTTTTTAGCCGGTGACTGCCTAATGTACCTCCACCTGCATAATCACTTGTTCTTTTCTGTCAGGTGAATGCTTAATTTTTGGCGCATGTACTGTCCTACAATAAAAGTGTTATCCAGTGACCGCCTAATGTACTTCCAGCCACATAATCACTTGTTCTTTTCTGTCAGGTGAATGGCTAATTTTTGGGGCCAGTACTGGCCTACAGTAACATTTTTATCTGGTGACCACCTAATGTACCTCCAGCCACATAATCACAAACTTTTTTCTGTCAGGTGAATGCCTAAATGCCACATAAACACTTGTTATTTTCTGTCAGGTGAATGCCTAATTTTTGGGGCCTGTACTGGCCGACAGTAAAATTTTTATCCAATGACTGCCTAATGTACCTCCAGCCACATAATCACTTGTTCTTTTCTGTCAGGTGAATGTCTAATTTTTGGGGACTGTACTGGCCTACAGTAAAATTGTTATCCAGTGACCGCCTAATTTACCTCCAGCCACATAATCATAAGTTCTTTTCTGTCAGGTGAATGCCTAAATTTTGGGGCCTGTACTACAGCAGCGCATGCAGCGCTCATGTGATAACAAGTTTAGGGTATGCAACCTATTTAATGTACTACTGGAGGGTTCTGCTCTTACCTTCATTAGGAAATATGTTTGGTCCTGTAATAAGGGTGGGGTCTATGGTCAGTCATGTGACATTGACATTACGAGTCAGATGACGTCCACGTCACGGATCAAGTGATCTGCACCATCTAACCGCTGGGCGTGTCGTGCTCATCTCTGATTGACTAGGAGGCGGAGCTTCATTTAGTGTAGTATATTTGATTATTATCTTCTCACCGCATTCTTCACACTTTTCTTTACTTATGTAACGTGTCATATGTACGATTATGAGTTTTTTCTTGCCACACTGTTTAATATACCGTATTTTTCGCCCTATAAGACGCACCGGCCTATAAGACGCACCTGGGTTTTTGAGGAGAAAAAGAAGAAAAAAAATATTTTTAACCAAAAGGTGTGCTTTTGAAGTAATGGTGGTCTGTGCATGACAGTATTATGGGGGGGGATCTGTGGATGGCACTGTTATGTGGGGGAGATGTGGATGGCACTGTTATGAGGGGGATCTGTGGATGATACTGTGATGGGGGGATCTGTGGATAGCACTGTGATGGGGGATCTGTGGATAGCACTGTGATGGGGGCATTTATGAATGACACTGTAATGGATTGGATCTGTGGATGACACATATATAGCATCTTATGCTATATGTGTCATCCACAGATCACCCCAATTACAGTGTCATCCAAAGATGCCCCCTTTCTAAAACATCTGGCCCATAGTGACTGCTTAGGCGGAGCTGGCAACGTGGCGGGCGGCCATAGCTTACAGTGTGACTGCTTTCATAACATTTATAATCTTTAATCATGTCCCTTATTCCTATAAGCCCAGTACAGTAGCGCTCTGCTAACCTGCTATACCGATCCTCTAGCAGGCAGAGCGGTGCAGCGGCAGAGCTGCTGTGTAACGTCCTCACTGACGTCATCTGCCTGCTCCTCCTGCTTCATTCATAAAGTGAAAGGAGCAGGCAGATGACGTCAGTGAGGACGTTACACAGCACCGCTCTGCCTGCTAGAGGATCGGTATAGCAGGTTAGCAGAGCGCTTCTGTACTGGGCTTATAGGGAATAAGGGGACATGATTAAAGATTATAAATGTTTTGAAAGCAGTCACACTGTGAGCGGCGGGCCGCCCGCCACGTGTTGCCAGGCTCCGCCCCTCCTCCTTCCATGCTGATACATCGCAGGCTGTGCGATGTATCGGCTTTAACTATAGGAAAATGGTAGCATTCGCCATATAAGACGCACTGCCATTTTCCCCCCACTTTTGGGGGGGAAAAAAGTGCGTCTTATATGGCGAAAAATACGGAATATACTGAGTTGATTTTTGTGACATGGCACATTATTCACCTTATGTAGTGTGCAGATTTTAACACATTTTCCACGCTATTGTACGTTTTATCACTCATTATATTTATGAAATTGCAGTCAATTGACTACATGTGTTTTGTCAGTTTTTAATTTTTTACAAAGTGGTCGCATCATGAACTAAGTTTTTTTTAATGCAGTACTGCACTTCACATGAGCGCTACTGTGCGGCACCTATGTGATGACAAGTCTAGGGTATGCGATCTATTAAATGTATTATTGAAGGGTCCTGCACTTACTTGTATTGGGATATATGCTTGTTCTTGGTTAAGGGGCAGAGTCTATGGTCAGTCATGTGACGTCGACATCACGAGTCAGATGACGCCCACGTCAGGGATCAGGTGATTTGTACCATGTGACCGCTTGGTTGGGAGGCGGTGCTAGAGGTTCGTGGCCTCCAGAAACAGGCAACGTAGATGGTAGTAGGTTTATGGAGGTAGACGGAGTTTTCCGCCCTTTTGCACTCTCCCACACACCGGTTTTGAATTTTAGCTAATTAAGGCATTAAATAATGTTGTGGATTTGGACAATACGGCATCCCCGGAAGAAGCCTTCACAGGCGAAACGGCATTGGGCGCGGGTCGGCTGCAGGGTTGACATCACAGCACTTGGTATTTTGTTAATTTTTATTTTTGTGTTTCTTTACTTGTGGAGCGTTTTGCAGTCTTCTATGTTATTTGCACTATGGTGATTTTTCACTAGTGTTTTTTTTGTAGACTGTTCACTCCCTTTATTTTTCTTGGTGGCTGTGATTGTGGCTGACCCTGCAGCCGCCCCTGCAGCTGCCCCCCCACCCTCCCTGCGGTCTTTCCTCTCCCTCTCTGTGTATTTTTTTACCTGCTATACATTGTATACTTTTTTTTTACCACGCTATACATTGTATATTTTTTCTAATCTTGTTAGCATTTTGTGCATTTCAATAAAGGTAATTCATGTAATTTGATATAGAGTTGTTCATGTGTTTTGTTGTTGTTCAGACTTAGTTTCCTTTTTTCTCCTAGCTCATATATATTTTGCTATTTAGCATGACCATTCATTATTGGTGAGTTCTGTACTGGCCTATAATAATTTTTTTAGCTGGTGACCGTCTAATGTACCTCCAGCCACATTATTACCAATTCTTTTCTGTCAGGGCAATGCCTAATTTTTGGGGCCTGTACTCCAGTGGCCTACAGTAAAATTTTTAGCCAGTGACCGTCTAATGTACCTCCAGCCACATTATTACCAATTCTTTTCTGTCAGGTGAATGCCTAATTTTTGGGGCCTGTTCTGGCCTACAGTAAACTTGTTATCCAGTTGACTGCCTAATGTACCTCCAGCCACATAATTACTTGTTTCTTCTGTCACGTACATGCCTAATTTTTTCTAGTAAGTATTTGGTGGCGGCAAATATGACCTGAAGGTTTTTCAGGTTCGCCTGCCATTAAAGTCAATGGGACCTGGCCGATGTTCGTCCATCACTACAAGGGACAGCTTACACATCTTGCTGGCTGCCCTGTGGCTGTTGGGGACCCACATGGAGAAATTCCTATGGAGGAGGAAGTGGAGGATGAGGAGCTGTTATTGGAGGAGGAGGAGCAGGAGGAGGAAGATTAATTTGTGCAGGAGGACGAGGCTGAGTGGGGGGCAGAACCTGAAAGAACTAGCCCCTTGGGCACACTGACAAAAATGGCAAGCTGTATGCTTGCTTGCTTACATAGTGACAGGCATATCCTTAACATCAATCAATCTGATCATTACTTGATAGCCATGCTTTTAGACCCTTGCTATAAAATCCAATTTTGGGAATGTGTTTGTGTTGCCAAAAGGGAGGCCAAATTGCTTCATTACAAGGATACACTGTATATGCAAGTTTCCACAACTTCCGGTTATCAGATGCCTGCCGCCCACACGCCTCTCTCCATCCTCCGCAGAGTCACCCACTTCCCACAATCTCCTTTGCCAAAAACAATAGAAGCCACAGCAGCCAGCTCAGTATCATCAACATGATAGAGAAATTTTTCCATATGCTGCACCAGGCGGCTGTAAATCAGCAATAGAAGACATACCGCCTCAACACCCAGGTTCAGTCCTACCTGGACTCTGCCCATTTTACAGCACATAACAACTTTGCTGAATCCATGGACTTCTAGCCAGGCAGTTTGGGACAGTGACCCCAACTGGCTCAGTGTGCTCTCCCTATACTATCTTGTCTAACATCACTTTTGTTAAAATATGCAAGATATGGATGTATGGGGATTTTTACACATCTCCAGCTGAGGCCCCTAAATAGATCTGCCCTTGCTAATGGTGCCCCATCATGCCATATAGAATGGCTGCAGCTTCTACTACTTTTACCTCTAAACAGTCATCACTAGTACTACTTCTACCCATAAACAGTCATATGCATAAATATACTACCTTGCCTATTCTATGCTGTGCTACTACTGCTGTTACTATTGGAGCCACACGTCGCTATTACTCTAACCTTTTCACATCCACACTGTACCGCTCCCAATTTTTCCAGGCTCATTCAGAACAAGCCATTCTTTCTTCTGACAGTTAACACTTGTGTGTGTGTACACAGGGGTGCATTAATGCATAATTTTAGGATGTTTGTGCAGAACAAGACACTGTTTGTCATGTTATTTACTTGCAAATCTGCCCTGTTAAGGTGTCATTTTTGGACACTTGGTCCCAACAAGCCACTGTTTTTTACTCATATCACTGTGTGTGTGTTTAAACACCATCTGTCCATAAGGGACAATTTTGGAAGCTTTCTAATGTGAAAAACAACATAACATGCAAGGGTGCAGTGTGTTTATAAAAGCATAAATTGCTATTGACACTGTTAACCATGTGTTTACTAATAGCTATTATGCCAGTAACATAGTTTGTAAGGCTGAAAAAAAGACATCTGTCCATCCGATTCAGCGAGAGAAAGACAAAAAAAAAAAAAAAAAACTGTGAGGTACAAGCCAATTTTCTTGATATTAGGGTAAAAAAAAACTACCCGACTCCAATCATACAGTCAGAATACCCCCTGGATCAATGTCATTGTCACACTGACGTTATTTGCTAAAGCAGTCATTGCGTTTAAGTCCTTGGATGGCGATCAATTTTTTTGAAAAAATTGATGAATCAGGCATTAAACAACTTTCACGATGTTTACTCATCTCTACTGAGTATGCATCCTTAGTAAATCAATAGACACCTTGGAAGTGTTATTCAGTGCCTCATTTTGCAAAATAAACCAATTTTGGAAATGTTTTCCATAAAAAGTAGTCCCAGTGCCTTATTCTAGTAAGACCTTGTCTTACAATTCCTAGCACATCTAGCAATCTTCAAGTTTAAACCACATGCTAGGTAGCCAGATTTAATTGAATTTTACAGTGAGTAATAAGTCATTCTGCACACTGCAGAAGGATTTGACCCCTGAGGCAGAAAAGAACCCAAAATATTGAATAATTCACATGTACAGAGCTGCATTTGTGTATATTACTTTTAGACATTACTTAAAACGGTAGCTTATTACATCAGCAGCATTGTTAAATCATTTCTTTCTCTGTCCTGCTAGTTTATTTTATACAAACATTTTGAATTGTCATTTGATTCCAGGATAAGTCGGAAATTAGTGTAAAAAATAATGTAGGCATCAGCTGCAACCCATCAGTGGTTTGACTCTACATTAGAAAAGGGTCAAGATTTTTTTCAATTATTTTTATTTTGTTATTTTAAATCATGATTAGGTTTTCTACTGCATTCTTAAAACTAACATTTAGAACTCTGTCTCTGCAGAAACATGTTACATTATTGCCGTTACCATTACGTTGATATCTAGGAAAACATTCTATTCATTGTTAGGGTTTGCATGCAATCAAAATAAGCTAAAATCCAATGCAAGGGAGCAATAAAATCAATGCAAGGGAGACGAGACCTAGTTTAATTAAAGGGAAGCAGTGCCTTCTTAGAGCACCGCCTCCTCTTCAAACAGCTGATCGGCGGGGGTGCCGGGTGTCGGACCCCTGCCAATCAGATATTGATGACCTATCCAATAGAGCCATAAGGAGATGAACCCATAAATATATATTAACACTTAACCACCTCAGCCCCCCTAGCTTAAACACCCTTAATGACCAAGCCACTTTTTACAATTCTGCACTACACTACTTTCACCGTTTATTGCTCCGTCATACAACTTACCACCCAAATGAATTTTACCTCCTTTTTTCTCACTAATACAGCTTTCATTTGGTGGTATTTCATTGTTGTTGACATTTTAATTTTTTTTGCTATTAATAAAAATTTAGCAACATTTTTGAAAAAAAAATGACAATTTTCACTTTCTGTTGTAATTTTTTTTTAAAGAAACTACATTTCTATATAAATTTTTCTCTAAATTTATTGTTCTACATGCCTTTGATAAAAAAAATCCAATAAGTGTATATTTATTGGTTTGGGTAAAAGTTATAGCGTTTACAAAATATGGTGCAAAAAAGTGAATTTCCGCATTTTGAAGCAGCTCCGACTTTCTGAGCACCTGTCATGTATCTTCAGGTGCTAGAATGTCAGGATAGTATAAATACCCCCCAAATGACACCATTTTAGAAAGAAGACACCCCAAAGTATTCGCGGAGGGGCATGGTGAGTTCATGTATAATTTCATTTTTTTTCACAAGTTAGCAGAAAATGACACTATCTGAGAAAAAAAAATTTTCCATTTCTGCTAACTTCTGGCAAAAATAAATAAAATCTCAGACGGACTCACTATGTCCCTCAGTGAATACCTTGGGGTGTCTACTTTCCGAAATGGGGTCATTTGTGGGGTGTGTTTACTGTTCTGGCATTTTGGGCGGGGCTATATTGTGAGCAGCCATGTAAAACCTAAAGGTACTCGTTGGAATTTGGGCGCCCTTGCGCACCCAGGCTGCAAAAAAGTGTCACTCATGTGGTATCGCCATACTCAGGAGAAGTAGGGCAATGTGGTTTGGGGTGTATTTTTACATATGCACAAAATTAGAAAACAGGTGTATAAGGTATGCGTTCTCTGTGAGTGTTTATGACAAATATTGGATTGATAGAACGCTAAAAATCAAAAATAATAAACAATTTTATTAGAGTCAATCAAATTTAAAGTTGGGGTGACGCCCTATACAAACATAAAAAAATGGCTGCGTCTGCACGTTTCCAGCCCTGGATATAACTATGTTCACAGGGTTGATCACTGAAAGCCAGTGCTGCAGAACAGCTAGCCTCACGTGCAGACCTGACAGTGAGGTACTCAACAAAAAGTATGGCTAAAGCGCGCTTAATTAGCCACACCACTAGATGGTGCTGGATGCACAGCTGAGGAATATGGAGATTGTATATAACCTATCCCTCAGTATATATGATTGAAAAACGGCTCGACGCGTTTCCATAGGGCACCAAACAATAGTGCTCTATTTCATCAGGAGCCTCTACGCACCATTAAAAAACAAAATTGAATTGTCCTAGGCTGCTAAGGTGAATTACAGCCAGGCAACCCACGGTGGTATCCCGTGCATGCAAAGACAATTCAAACACACACAGGCAGCCGCCCTCTGTTAGTGCTCATTGACTTTGGTTTAGAGTCAGCACTTCACAACATTCATACAGGACGACCTGCCTAAGCCGATCTCCTCCTAGTTTGGAGGGACGGCGCTCTGCACATGTAGCATTCGGCACTGTGATGGCTGCGGAATGCTACATGTGCAGAGCGCCATCCCTCCAAACTAGGAGGAGATCGGCTTAGGCAGGTCGTCCTGTATGAATGTTTTTTTATGTTTGTATAGGGCGTCACCCCAACTTTAAATTTGATTGACTCTAATAAAATTGTTTATTATTTTTGATTTTTAGTGTTCTATCAATCCAATATTTGTATTTTTACATATACCCATGTTGGGTGAGAGAAATATCTCTGTAAATTGTCAACTTTGTATAAAAAAAATTAAAAAGTTGTCGTTTACAGTTTTTTGGGGTGTATTTTTACATATACCCATGTTGGGTGAGAGAAATATCTCTGTAAATTGACAACTTTGTATAAATTTTTTTTAAAAGTTGTCGTTTACAGCGATATTTCTCACACAAAGTATGGGTATATATAAAAATACACCCCAAAACACATTGCCCTACTTCTCCTGAGTACGGCGATACCACATGTGTTCCACTTTTTTGCAGCCAAGATGCGCAAAGGGGCCCAAATTCCCATCAGTACCTTTAGGATTTCACAGGGCATTTTTACGCACTTTTCTTCTCACGCTTTAGGACCCCTAAAATGCCAGGGCAGTAAAAATACCCCACAAGTGACCCCATTTTGGAAAGAAGACATCCCTAAGTATTCTGTGAGGGGCATGGCGAGTTCACAGAAAAAAAAAATTTGGCACAAGTTAGCGGAAATTGATATATATATATATATATATATATATATATATATATATATATATATATATTTTACAAAGTCTCATATTCCACTAACTTGTGACAAAAAATAAAATTTTACATGAACTCACCATACCCCTCACGGAATACTTTGGGGTGTCTTCTTTCTAAAATGGGGTCACATGTGAGGTGTTTGTACTGCCCTGGCATTTGAGGGTCTCCGCAATCATTACACGTAAGGCCAGCATTAGGAGTTTCTGCAATTCTCCTTATATTGAGCATACGGGTAATGAGATTTTTTTTTTCCGTTCAGCCCCTGGGCTGAAAAAAAAATAAATGAACGGCACAGATTTTCTCATTCGCATCGATCAATGTGGATGAAAAAATCTCTGCCACAATCAGTGACTGCGGTGCGGTGGGCGCTAACTACCTAACAAGTAGCTAACTAACTGACGGTGATAAGGGACCCTTATGCTCCATTCACATAGCCGCAATTCTGTTTGCGGAACGGAATTGTGGACCCTTTCATTTCTATGGGGACAGACTTTGACCCGCTCGGATCCGGAATTACAGATCCGCGCTTCCGGGTCTGCACTTCCGTTCCGCAGAAATATAGAACATGTCCTATTCTTGTCCGCAATTGCGGAAAAAGCATTTTCTATATAGTTCTGGCAATGTGCGGATCTGCAAAATGCGGAAAGCACATTGCCAGTGTCCGTGTTTTGAGGATCCGCAGATCCGTGGTTCAGATCCGCGGATCCATGGATGCACGGATCCGCAAAGCACATATGGACGTCTGAATGGAGCCTTACAAGGGGTATGATCAATGACAGGGGGGTGAACAGTGACAGGGGGGTGATCAGGGAATCTAGATGGGGTGATCAAGGGGTTAATAAGTGAGGGGGGGGGTTTAGTGTAGTGTTTGGTGCAACTTTATATAGCTACCTGGTCCTCTGGTGGTCGATCCCAGCAAATGGGACCACCAGAGGACCAGGTAGCAGGTATATCAGACGCTGTTAACAAAACAGTGTCTGATATACCTCTTTGATGCGATTTATTTCGCATCTACAGCCTGCCAGTGATTGATCATCGCTGGCCGGCTGTTCACAGGAAGTCTCGCATCTCGCGAGATGACGCGCCGACGCGTCAACCCAGAACTACAGGACCGCCCGCCAGACGCATCCGTGCGTTAGGCGGTCCTGTAGTGGTTAAGATGCTGCATATCTTTATAGAAAAGGTTATTTATCACAGAGCCATAAGCATGGTTTTATACTGCATGTAGCCTTTTTGGTACATTTTTAGACACTTTTCTGCAGCATTTTTTTTCAACCTTTTTGTGATAGCTTTTAGGGAAAAAAAGCACCTCCAGATATGGGCTAAAAGTCTGAGGATTAGGGCTCATGCACAAGCCCCTTGGTCGGCTATTCCGTGCATTGGGGACCTTGTAGATTCTGCAGACTGATCCAGCTTGAATGGGTTTGTGATCAGTCCGCCCCGCAAAAAAGTAGTGCATGCACTACTTTTTGTGGTGCAGAAGCACAGACAGAAACCACACAGAAGCACTCAGTAGGGCTTCCGTAGGGTTCCGTGCCCACATTCTGTACTGGACCTTCAGGATTGCAAACCCTTTCAATTGACCGCTGTTTTGCGGCCCGCATTACGGACATGGCCTGGCAACTGCCGTGTGCATGAGCCCTTATTATGCACAAAACAAATACGTTTTTAGAGTGGCATTATTTCTATGCTTGCATTACAATGGCATTTTGGGTGAATGGCATTTTTCATAGCATTTATTGGTGTAGCACTCATTTTCTGGATTTAAACATTTATTAGTTGTGTGATCCTGCTTACGAAAAACACAAGCGTCAATGTGTTTTGAGATTTTATGGCATTTTTTATTTTATCATATTGATCTACAGAGGGGGATACATATGCAATGAGCCCCTGAGGGGCCAATGCAGAAGATGAAACTGAAGGCAGACATCCTTCTTCATTAGGATTCCTTGTGATGGAACTTCAAGTGTTTTCTGGTAAGCAGATCTCATTGTGTTTTTTTTTTTTTTTTTTTTTTTATTTCCTAACAGACATCACTCATTGTTGTACCCTTGGTGTTTTGAACACTCATTGGATTAAGTATAGTTAATTTGTCTAAACTTGGATGCACCAAATTGCTCCAAACGACACCAAATGTTGGTGCGATTTACAACAATCTAGGTCCACTCACATTACTAAGTGTGGACCACTGTTTGTGAAAGAACAACAGAATAATGCAACTAAAAGACTGAGAAAAAGAACAAAAAAGAACTTTTCGGATGTTTTCCATTTTTTTCCACCAAACCCCGCTCCCTCCACAAACAAAAAAAACATTGTGTGTCAGCTCTCTTACTAATATAACATGATAAGCTTTGCAAACAATACAAAAGCAATAGTTAGGGTTACAAATTTATTTAGATTATCATTAAGAACCCTTAAGATTAGAGTTGAGTGAACACCTGGATGTTCGGGTTCGGGAAGTTCGGACGAACTTCACGAAAATGTTCGGGTTCGGGATCCGAACTTCACTCCGAACCCCATTGAAGTCAATGGGGACCCGAACTTTTGGGCACTAAAAAGGCTGTAAAATAGCCCAGGAAAGGGCTGGAGGGCTGTAAAAGGCAGCAAAATGTAGATCAATCCCATGCAAACAAATGGATAGGGAAATGAATTAAAATAAAATAAAATAAAATAAATGAAAATGAACCAATATCAATTGGCAACTTGGAGGAGGAGGAGGTGGAATTGGGGGTTGGGGTGGCGTCAGGTGGGAATGCTATGGGAGTTGAAGTTCTCATCACAGCCAAAAAGGAAACTGCAGTGCCACAGGCCTCATTCCCAGACTCAGGACTATGACACCCGCAAAGAGGAGAGTGGTCCTGTAACAGCAACACAGGCCTCATTCACAGACTCAGGGCCATGGCACCTGCAAAGAGGAGAGCGGTCCCGTAACAGCAACACAGACCTCAGGTCAACTTGCAATGGAACAGGCCATTATCATTTATATAGGCCCCTGACACCCACACAATGGGGCGATCATTTGACAGTAAAATGAGTTAAATATCTGCAACCAAGACAGCAAGCAAGTACGTGAAATTTAGGCCCCTGACACCCACACGATGGGGCGGTCATTAGACAGCAAAAAGAGTTAAATGTCTGCCATCAAGACAGCAAGCAATTAAATGAAATTTAGGCCCCTGACACCCAGACAATGGGGCGGTCATTTGACAGTAAAAAGAGTTAAATGTCCGCCACCAAGACAGCAAGCAAGTACGTGAAATTTAGGCCCCTGACACCCAGACAATGGGGCGGTCATTAGACAGCAAAATGAGTTAAATGTCTGACAGCAAGCAATTAAACAAAATTTAGGCCCCTGACACCCAGACAATGGGGCACTCATTAGACAGTAAAAAGAGTTCAATGTCTGCCACCAAGACAGCAAGCAAATATGTGAAATTTTGTTCCCTGACTCCCACACAATGAGGTGGTCATTAGACAGCAAAAAGAGTTAAATTTCTGCCACCAAGGCAGCAAGCAATTAAACGAAATTTAGGCCCCTTACACCCAGACAAAGGGGCGGTCATTTGACAGTAAAATGAGTTAAATGTCTGCCACCAAGACAGCAAGCAAGTACATGAAAGTTGGGCCCCTGACACCCAGACAGAGGAGAGAGGTCCCATAGCAGCAAAAGAGGCATTATGTCACCCACCAACGGAGAAGGCCACTTTCAGTTATTTAGGCCCCGGCACCCAGACAGAGGAGAGAGATCCCATAGCAGCAAAAGAGGCATCATGTCACCCACCAACGGAGAAGGCCACTTTCAGTTATTTAGGCCCCGGCACCCAGACAGAAGAAAGAGGTCCCATAGCAGAGAATCAGGCTTCATGTCACCCATCAATGGAGAAGGCCAGTTTCAGATATTTAGGCCCCTGGCACCCAGACGGTGGAGAGGTTCATTCAAGTTTGGAACGCCATGGAAAATAATGGTAAAATTAAAAAAAGAGTATTCAATAAAAAAGTGCCCTGGAGTACAAGAATATATGGTTAAGGGGAGATAGTTATAAATGTCTATTCTGCACAAGGGATTGACATGTCCTGTGGAATTCATGCCTGGTTGATTTTTATGAACGTCAGCTTGTCCACGTTGGCTGTGGACAGGCGGCTGCGTTTGTAAGTAATGACGCCACCTGCCGTGCTGAATACAAATTCAGACAAAATGCTGGCCGTTGGGCAGGCCAGAACCTCCAAGGCATAAAAGGCTAGCTCTGGCCATGTGGACAATTTGGAGACCCAGAAGTTGAATGGGGCCGAACCATCAGTCAGTACGTGGAGGGGTGTGCACACGTACTGTTCCACCATGTTATTGAAATGCTGCCTCCTGCTTACACTTTCCGTATCAGCTGGTGGGGCAGTTAGCTGTGGCGTGGTGACAAAACTTTTCCCCATCTCTGCCATGCTAACCCTGCCCTCAGAGGAGCTGGCCATGACACAGCTGCATTGGCGACCTCTCGCTCCTCCTCTGCCTTCGCCTTGGGCTTCCACCTGTTCCCCTGTGACATTTGGGAATGCTCTCAGGAGCGCCTCTACCAGCGTGCGCTTGTACTCGCGCATCTTCCTATCACGCCCAGTGCAGGAAGTAAGGTGGGCACATTGTCTTTGTACCGGGATCCAGCAGGGTGGCAACCCAGTAGTCCGCACACGTTAAAATGTGGGCAACTCTGCTGTCGTTGCGCAGGCACTGCAGCATGTAGTCGCTCATGTGTGCCAGGCTCCCAGAGGTAAGGACAAGCTGTCCTCTGTGGGAGGCATATCGTCATCGTCCTCCGTATCCCCCAGCCACGCACTAGTGATGGGCCTGAGCTGTGTCGGGTGCCACCCCGCTGTGAACCTGCTTCATCCTCATCCTCCTCCACCTCCTCCTCATCCTCCTCGTCCTCCAGTAGTGGGCCCTGGCTGGCCACATTTGTACCTGGCCTCTGCTGTTGCAAAAACCTCCTCTGAGCCACTTCTAACAGACTGGCCTGAAAGTGCTAAAATGACCCTCTCATCCTCCTCCTCCTCCTGGGCCACATCCTCTTCCATCATCACCCTAACTGTTAACGCTGATAACGGTGTCATCGCCACTAGCCATGTTGGTGGAGTACTCGAAACAGTGCAACAGGGCACACAGGTCTCGCATGGAGGCCCAGTTATTGGTGGTGAAGTGGTGCTTTTCCGCAGTGCGACTCACCCATGCGTGCGGCAGCTGAAACTCCACTATGGCCTGCTGCTGCTCGCACAGTCTCTCCAGCATGTGCAAGGTAAAGTTCCACCTGGTGGGCACGTCGCATATGAGGCGGTAAGCGGGAAGGCCGATGTTATGCTGTAGCGCAGACAGGCAAGCAGTGGCAGAATATGAACGCCGGACGCGCGCACAGACGGCCCACATTTTATGCAGCAGCTCTGACATGTCGGGGTAGTTGTGAATAAAGTTCTGCACCAGCAAATTCAGCACATGCGCCAGGTGAGGGATGTGCGTCAAACTGGTTAGTCCTAGAGCTGCGATGAGATTTCGCCCATTATCGCACACCTCCAGGCCGGGCTTGAGGGTCACTGGCAGCAACCACTTGTCGGTCTGTTGTTGTATACCCCGCCACAACTCCTGCGCGGTGTGGGGCCTGTCCCCCAAACATATGAGTTTCAGAATGGCCTGATGACGTTTACCCCGGGCTGTGCTGAAGTTGGCGTCGAAGGTGTGTGGCTGACTGGATGAGTAGATGAGTAGGTGGAAGAAGAGGAGGAGGAAGCCGAGTAGGAGGAGGAGGCAACAGGAGGCAAAGAATGATGCCCTGCGATCCTTGGCGGCAGAAGGACGCGCACCAAACAACTCTCCGCCTGGGGGCCAGCCGCCACTACATTTACCCAGTGTGCAGTTAGGGAGATATAGCGTCCCTGGCTGTGCTTACTGGTCCACGTATCTGTGGTTAGGTGGACCTTGCCACAGATGGCGTTGCGCAGTGCACACTTGATTTTATCGAATATTTGGTTGTGCAGGAAAGGCACGGCTCTCTTGGAGAAGTAGTGGCGGCTGGGAACAACGTACTGTGGGACAGCCACCACCATCAGCTGTTGAAGCTGTCCATGTCCACCAGCCTGAATGACCACATTTCAAAGGCCAGTAGTTTAGAAATGCTGGCATTCAGGCACAGGGCTCAAGGGTGGCTAGGTGTTAATTTTCGCTTTCTCTCCAAGGTTTGTGAGATGGAGAGCTGATCTCTGTCGTGTGACATGGTGGAGATGCTTGGTGACAGACGTTGTAGTGTTGGTGGCACATCCTCTGTTAGCTGGGCGGCAGGTGCCAACGTTCCTCCCAAGGCGGAGGAAGAGGCCGAGGCAGCAACAAAATAGGGAGCAGTGAGTTCATTGTTTTTTTTTTTTTTTGAAACATGAGATTTTTATTGTTTTTCAATCATTAAGAAAGTTGACATACAAATGACATATTGATACATAATCAAATAATGCATATTAGGGAGAGTAAGGGAGGGAGGAGGGAAAAGGGACAAGGGGATAGGAAGATGGAAGTGGGAAAGGGTAAGTACAATTGGAATATTCTTTATACAAGATATAAAGGGTACATTGATTAACGACGTAACCAACAAGTTGGGAAAAATTAGAACCAAGAACAAGCGCAACTGTTGAACAATGTAGTAAAGAACTGAAATATGTTGCAAATATAGACTAGTCCGGTTCCAAGTGAACCAATGCGGCCCCAGGTCGCAGAAGAGACATAGGAGGAGATGGCTGTTTCCAAAATCATAAGTGTCGGATGACATCTTCTAGTCAGTCCTTGTCAGCTGAAGATCTTGGCGATGATGATCTTGTTCATTGACCTAAAATAAAAGTTAAGAGGAGGAGAAGGATAGAACTGATGGAGGCAAAATAAAGATAGGAGAAAAAGGACAACTAAAAGGTAATCTGCTGATGGATCCTGCAAAGGATTTTCAGGAGAGGAGTTTTCCAGGGAGTCTTCCAGGGAGACTTTTCATCTTGGAGATGCTGGAGGCTTTGGGGAACCCACAACAGTCCATTCTAGTTGAAGTGAGTGGTGCTTCTTTTTTGGAGGACTTTTGGGTTCGTCCATTTGGAGTAGTAAAGCATTCTTGGTTAGGAAATTCATGGCTTCTTTTGGTGAGATCAACACTGAAGTTTGACCTTTGAAATATACTATTAATTTGACTGGGAAACCCCATTTGTACAGGATCTTTTGCTCTCTTAATATCTGTGTTGCTTTGATGAACTCTCTTCTCCTTGCTAAAGTGGCAGGCGACAGGTCTGTATAAAGGAGATATCATGGAAACGCTCAGGAAGTGTGGACTTTTTTGCAGCGTTTGAGAATAGAGTCCTTTATATGATAGTAATGAAGTCTCGCTATGGTGTCTCTGGGAAGAGACGCTGAGATATTTTTGGGTTTTGGGAGCCTGTGAACCCTGTCAATCAACAGGTCTGAGGCAGAGGCCTCCGGCAAGAGAGCTGAGAACAGGTCAATCAGGTATTCCTGAAGCTGTGAATCTTGTACTGATTCTGGAATGTTCCTGAAGCGAATGTTGTTCCTTCTTGACCTGTCCTCAATGTCCGCCAACTTAAGTTTAATGGCGGCTATATCCAGTCCTCTGCAGATTTATGAGCGTCTACTAGACTGTTATGAGCTGCTGTGAACTCCTCCATCTTTTCCTCCAAGTGAGCTGTGCGGTCTCCTATGGCAACAATATCCGCTCTTATTGTGGAAAGTGCTGATTTAAGATGATTACTGAAGGAGGTTTTTAAGTCTGAAAGGAGTTCTTTCATTTTGTCTAGTGTGACCTGATTAGAGGATGGAGAGTTTTCTACAGTCGCATAGTTAATATACTCTGGAGAAGAGGCAGAGGAATGAGACTTGCCTTGTGATAAACAAGCAGGTAATCCACCGACTGGTGAGCCTTGAGCAGAGTTGTTGGTAGAGCGAGATTCATCTCCTGCTTCTCTCTGCATGCTATGTGTACCAGCGCCATCTTGGGATGTAGCTGGGCTGAAGAAGCTTGTAAGTTTAGCAGGCGTCCCGGGTTTTATTTTCCCCCTCGGCATCTTAGACATATCCTTCTCAGTTTAGGAAGGTAAAAGAAGTTTTTTTTAGACGTTAAGTCCGCTTTTTTATAGCCCTTTGAGCCGCTATAAGGACCGAGGTGCATGGAGCTACATAAACATGCGGCTGCTCCGGTGCGCGTCAGGCCACGCCCGAGTTCATTGTTTTTAAGGTGTTTACTCCACTGCAGTTCTTGCTTTGTATGTAGATGCCCGGTCATGCAGGTTGTGCTAAGGTTCAGAACATTAATGCGTCGCCTCAGGCTCTGATGGCACAGCGTGCAAACCACTCGGGTCTTGTTTGAAGAAGTGCCATGCCAGGGAACTCCTTGAAGCTGCCTTTGGTGTGCTCGGTCCCTGGTGGCGGTGGCCAGTAGCAGGCGAACTCTCTTGGCGGCGGCTGTTCTGCTTTTGCCCCCTGCTCCATTTTATTCCCTCACAACTGCCTATTCCTCTGAACTATGAAAGTCAGTGGCACGACCTTCATTCCATGTGGGGTCTAAGGCCTCATCGTCCCCTGCATCGTCTTCCACACAGTCTTCCTCCCTGACCTCCTGTTCGGTTTGCACACTGCAGAAAGAAGTAGCAGTTGGCACCTGTGTTTCTTTATCATCAGAAACGTGCGGACTCTGATGAGGTGGTATTCCCATGTCCTCATCATCAGGAAACATCAGTGGTTGTGCGTCAGTGCATTCTATGTCTTCCACCGCTGTGGACGGGCTAGGTGGATTCCCTTGGGAAACCCTGCCAGCAGAGTCTTCAAACAGCATAAGAGACATAACGTGCATAACTTGAGGCTCAGACAGTTTCCCTGATATGCATGGGGGTGATGTGACAGACTGATTGGTTTTCAGGCGCCACTTGTGCACTTTTTGCAGAGGACTGTGTCAGAGATAATGTTGTGAATGAGCTGGATCCACTGTCGGCCACCCAATTGACTAGCGCCTGTACTTGCTAAGGCCTTGCCATCCTTAGAACGGCATTGGGCCCCACCAAATATCGCTGTAAATTCTGGCGGGTACTGGGACCTGAAGTAGTTGGTTCACTAGTTTGTGTGGCTGTGGCAGAACGGCCACGTTCTCTCCCAGCACCAGAGGGTCTACTAACACCACCACGACCATGTCCGCGTCCCTTACTAGATGTTTTCCTCACTGTTACCGTTCACCACAATAAGAAAAAAATTATTTGGCCCAATGTATTAAGTTCAAATTGAGGCCTTTTTTTTTTTTTTTTTTACAGGCACCTAACACTATCTAACTCACAGAAAAAAGATGCACCACATGGATAAGCAACTGACAACACTGGCTAATCCCTCACTCTGGTGTTAAAAGCTGAGAGATTCGCCAATATTTCCAATCAGGAACATATCGGAGCCCCCCCAGTTAGAAACACGCCACAGTGTTTGGGGTCTGGAGCAGTCCCACCCATTTAGGCCACGTTTATTTTTGTGATTCTTGACCTAACACTATCTGGCTATCTATTTATGTACCGTATTACACTGATACAGGCACAGCAGTAACCACAGATTTAGGGAAAATCAATTGTAGGCCTAGTATTTAGGCCCTGGATGAAAGGTATCCTTTTACGGACAGAAATACACTTGGAGATGCAAAATAGTGTGTGCTAATGTAGAGAATTATGCTTTCAGCACTTGTATTTTAACACTTAGTGTAATATACCCTTTTACGGAAAGAAATACACTTGGAGATGCACGGTAGCGTGTGCAACTGTAGAGGATTTATTTATCAGGACTTGTATTTAGAAGCTAACACGCTGAGTGTAATATACACTTTTACGGACAGATTTAGACTTGGCCAGCCACAGCTGAAACCACTGATTTACGATATTACTATTTTCGCAATTGAATTTCATCCTAGAACAACATCTATCCTTTGCCGGACACTATTAAACTTTGTCAGCCACTGCTGGAACACCAAATTTAGGGGATTGCTATTTTGGCAGTTGAATTTCACCCCAGAAAAAAAATATCCTTTGCCGGACACTATTAAACTTGGCCAGCCACAGCTGGAACATCAGATTTACAGTATTGCTATTTTGCCAATTGAATTTCACCCCACAACAAAATATATCCTTTGCCAGACTCTATTAAATTTGGCCAACCACAGCTCGAACACCAGATTTAGAGGATTCCTATTTTGGCAATTGAATTTCACCGTAGAACAAAATCTATCCTTTGCCGAACACTATTAAACATGGCCACCCACAGCTGGAAGACCAAGATTTAGGGGATTGTTATTTTGGCAATTGAATTTCATCCCAGAACAAAATATATCCTTTGCCGGACACTATTAAACTTGGCCAGCCACTGCTGGGACACCAGATTTACGGTATTTCTATTTTTGCAACTAAATTTCGCCCCAGAAAATAATATATCCTTTGACGGACAATATAAAACTTGTCCAGTCACAGCTGGAACACCAGATTTACGGTATTTCTATTTTGGCAATTGAATTTCACCACAGAAAATTATCTATCCTTTTCTGGACACTATTAAACTTGGCCAGCCACAGCTGAAACGACTGATTTACGGCATTGCAATTTTGGCAATTGAATTTCACCCCAGAACAAAATATATGTTTTGTCGGACACTATTATATTTTGCCAGCCAGTGCTGGGACACCAGATTTAGGGGATTGCTATTTTGGCAATTGAATTTCACCCCAGAAAAAAAAATATCCTTTGCCAGACACTATTAAACTTGGCCAGCCACTGCTGGGACACCAGATTTAGGGGATTGCTATTTTGAAATTGAATTTAACCCCCAAAAATGATCTATCCTTTGCCGGACACTATTAAACTTGGCCAGCTACAGCTGAAACCACTTATTTATGGTATTGCTATTTTGGCAATTGAATTTCACCCCAGAAAAAAAAATATCCTTTGCCAGACACTATTAAACTTGGCCAGCCACAGCTGAAACCACTGAATTACGGTATTGCTATTTTGGCAATTGAATTTCACCCCAGAACAAAATTATCTATCCTTTGCCGGATACTATTAAACTTGGCCAGCCACTGCTGGGACACCAGATTTAGGGGATTGCTATTTTGGCCATTGAATTTCACCACAGAAAAAAATCTATCCTTTGCCAGACACTATTAAACTTGGCCAGCCACAGCTGAAACCACTGAATTACGGTATTGCTATTTTGCCAATTGAATTTCACCCCAGAACAAAATTATCTATCCTTTGCCGGATACTATTAAACTTGGCTAGCCACAGCTGGAACACCAGATTTAGGGGATTTCTATTTTGGCAATTGAAATTTAACCCCTCAAGAAAATATAGAATTTTCTATCCTAAGTTTCTAGGGGTGACAATAAGCACAGCCAAGCCCCTGATGTAGGATATAGCAAAAAAAAAAAAAAAAAAAAAAAACTAGTATTGATGGTTTGATGGACTTGGTGGCAGCTTGTGCTGGTGCACCACAAGACACAAAATGGCCGCCGATCATCTCAGAAAAAAGTGACAGAAAACTGCTCTGTGCAGCCTAAAAACCAGTGAGCAAGTAACTAGCTGATGTTAAATGATTCACAGCTGTAGATCGATCACTTCATTAGGTGTTTTTGCTGAGTTCCCTGCCTAATCTCGCCCTCACAGCAGCTGCGTCCTATCCCTACACTAATCAGACTACGTGACTCCAGCTTAAATAGAGGCTGGGTCACATGCTGCACTTGGCCAATCACAGCCATGCCATTAGTAGGCATGGCTGTGATGGCTACTTAGGGCAAGAAGTAAAACACTAGCTGATTGGCTGCTATTCAGCCATTCCGAAAGCAGTAATAACTCGCCGAACAACGAACCCAAACATTTTTGAAAATGTTCAGGTCTGGGGCCCGAACACCCCAAAATTCGGTACAAACCCGAACTATACAGTTCGTTTTCGCTCATCCCTAGTTAGGACCACTCATAGAGACGTCCTTGGCGCGGAGAGTGGCTTATTACTTTTTGATCAAAATGTACACTGACGCCTCTGTTAAACTGTAGCATAGAGGCAGGGCCGAGTGCTGGTTGCAGAGTGCTGTTGCATTTCTGTGTTTGTATGTATATGTATATTTTGCCATGGCTACTTGCACCTGCATACAAGGATGTGCTGACTGACATTCTGTAACACAGTATAATAATGACATTATTGCAATAAAATGTTTTCGTGTAACAGTGAACAGTATCTTGCAGTAATATACAATTCATTCAATAACAAGGGTATAATAATAGCATTATTGCATTAAAATGCTTCTCCTGTAACATTGAACAGTATCTTGCAGTAATATACAAAGAGTTTAATAACAAGGGTATAGTAATGTTGGTATTTCAGTAAAATGCATTTGCTGTAAATAGTGTTGAGTGAACAGTTCGAGAATAGTTCGGGTTCGTACCGAATTTTGGGGTGTTCGGGACATGGACCTGAACCTGAACATTTTCAAAAAAGTTCGGGTTTGGGTTCGTTGTTCGGCGATTTCTTCCTGCTTTCTGAAGGGCTGCACAGCAGCCAATCAGCTAGCGTTTTACTTCTTGCTAAGAGCCCATCACAGCCATGTCTACTAATGGCATAGCTGTGATTGGCCAAGTGCAGCATGTGACCCAGCCTCTATTTTAGCTGGAGTCACATATCGCCGCATGTCACAATGCTCTGATTAGTGTAGGGAGAGGACGCAGCTGCGTAAGGGCGAGATTAGGCAGGGAAAAGTCAGCAAAATCACCTAATGAAGTGATCGATCTACAGCTGTGAATCATTCAACTTCTGCTAGTTACTTGCTCACTGGTTTTTAGGTTGCACAGAGCGTTTTTCTGTCACTTTTTTTCTGGAGTGATCGGCGGCCATTTTGTGACTTGTGGTGCACCAGAACAAGCTGCCACCAAGTCCATCAATCCATCAATACTAGTTTTTTTTTTGCTATATCCTACAGCAGGGGCTAGGCTGTGCTAATTGTCACCCCTAGAAACTCAGGATAGCAATTTCTATATTTTATTAAGGGGTTAAATACAATTGCCACAATACCAATCCCCTAAATCTGGTGTTCCAGCTTTGGCTAGCCAAGTATAATACTGTCTGCTTTCTGGCAAAGGATAGATTATTTTCTGTGGTGAAATTCAATTGCCAAAATAGCAATCCCTTAAATCTGGTGTCCCAGCACTGGCTGGCAAAGTATAATAGTGTCCGCCAAAACATATATTTTGTTCTGGGGTGAAATTCAATTGCCAAAATAGCAATCCCCTAAATCTGGTGTCCCAGCACTGGCTGGCAAACTATAATAGTGTCCGCCAAAACAGATATTTTGTTCTGGGGTGAAATTCAATTGCCAAAATAGCAATACCCTAAATCTGTGTGTCCCAGCACTGGCTGGCAAACTATAATAGTGTCCGCCAAAACATATATTTTGTTCTGGGGTGAAATTCAATTGCCAAAATAGCAATACCATAAATCTGGTGTCCCAGCTGTGGCTGGCAAACTATAATAGTGTCCGCCAAAGCATATATTTTGTTCTGGGGTGAAATTCAATTGCCAAAATAGCAATCCCTAAATCTGGTGTCCCAGCACTGGCTGGCAAACTATAATAGTGTCCGCCAAAACATATATTTTGTTCTGGGGTGAAATTCAATTGCCAAAATAGCAATCCCTAAATCTGGTGTCCCAGCACTGGCTGGCAAACTATAATAGTGTCCGCCAAAACATATATTTTGTTCTGGGGTGAAATTCAATTGCCAAAATAGCAATACCCTAAATCTGGTGTCCCAGCTACTGGCTGGCAAACTATAATAGTGTCCGCCAAAACATATATTTTGTTCTGTGGTGAAATTCAATTGCCAAAATAGCAATACCCTAAATCTGGTGTCCCAGCACTGGCTGGCAAGCTATAATAGTGTCCGCCAAAACATATATTTTGTTCTGGGGTGAAATTCAATTGCCAAAATAGCAATACCATATATCTGGTGTCACAGCTGTGGCTGGCAAACTATAATAGTGTCCGCCAAAGCATATATTTTGTTCTGTGGTGAAATTCAATTGCCAAAATAGCAATCCCCTAAATCTGGTGTCCCAGCACTGGCTGGCAAACTATAATAGTGTCCGCCAAAACATATATTTTGTTCTACGGTGAAATTCAATTACCAAAATAGCAATCCCCTAAATCTGGTGTCCCAGCACTGGCTGGCAAACTATAATAGTGTCCGCCACAACATATATTTTGTTCTGGGGTGAAATTCAATTGCCAAAATAGCAATACCCTAAATCTGGTGTCCCAGCACTGGCTGGAAAACTATAATAGTGTCCGCCAAAACATATATTTTGTTCTGTGGTGAAATTCAATTGCCAAAATAGCAATACCATAAATCTGGTGTCCCAGCACTGGCTGGCAAACTATAATAGTGTCCGCCAAAACATATATTTTGTTCTGGGGTGAAATTCAATTGCCAAAATAGCAATACCATAAATCTGGTGTCACAGCTGTGGCTGTCAAAGTATAATATTGTCCGCCAAAACATTTATTTTGTTCTGGGGTTAAATTAAATTGCCAATATTGCAATACCCTGAATCTGGTGTCCCAGCTGTTGCAGGCCAAGTGTTAATCTGTCCGTGAAAGGGTATATTTTGTTCTGGGGTGAAATTCACTTGCCAATATACACACAAGGTGTATATACAAGTGCTGAGAGGGTCATCCCCATTAAATTCACACGCTACCGTTCATCTCCCATTGGATTTCTGTCCGTTAAAGGTTATATTACACAAAGTGTTAAAATACAATTGCTGAAGGCATAATCCTACATATTTTTTCTCACGCTACTGTGCATCTCCAAGTGTAAATCTGTCCATAAAAGGATACCTTTAATCCAGGGCCTAAATACTAGCTCTAAATGAGATATTCCCCAAAATCAGTGGTTACTGCTGTGCCTGGATTAGTGTAATACGATACATAAATAAATAGGCAGATAGTGTTAGGTGCCTGTAAAAAAAAGGCCTGAATTTGAAATCAATACATTGGGCCAAATATATTTTTTTCTTATTGTGGTGCTTGGTGAATAGAGATGGCCCAAACTATCCGCTGGCGAACAGTTCCGCAGCGAGCGAACATATGCGATGTTAGGTCCGCCCCCTATACCTCATCATTGAGCAAACTTTGACCCTGTACCTCACAGTCAGCAGACACATTCCAGCCAATCAGCAGCATACCCTCCCTCCCAGACCCTCCCATCTCCTGAACAGCATCCATTTTAGATTCATTCGGAAGCTGCAATCTTAGTGAGAGGAGGGAGAGTGTAGTTGCTGCTAATTTAATAGGGAAATCAATAGCTAGGCTAGTGAATTCAGTGTCCACTCCAGTCCTGAAAGACTCATCTGATCTCTGCTGTAAGGACAGTGTCCTGACAGCACCCCAAAAAGCCATTTTTAGGGCTGCAACATTAGTCAGCTTTTTTTTTTTCTCCATATATATATTGCAGTTGCCTGGCCTGCCTGTGTGTGAGGAACTGCAGGCCCTCAGACTGTAGTGTGCCCACTGCCAGTGCCCACCCCTGTCATCCCGTGTGGCACAGGACTTTGCATCAAAAAAGCCATTTAATTTTTACACTTTAGTGTAATTTCAGTTGCTTGCCTGCTAGTGTGTGTCAGGCCGACTTCCACTGACTGTTGTGTGCCAATGCCAGTGCCCACCCCTGTCATACCGTGTGGCACAGGACTTTTTATCAAAAAAAGGCATTTCATTTTTACATTTTAGTCTAATTTCAGTACTGTAGCGGCGGCACGAAGCGCACGGCGTCATAGCAATCAATGACGCTGTGCGCAGTGTATGCTATATGTGTATAACAAACATATTTCACATGAAAACTTACAGTTACTTGGCTTGGCCCTTGGGGATCTCGGACACCACTTCACACTTTGGCCGGGGGATCGGTGTAGAGGTATACTGTGGGGATCGGCGGAGCAGATGATGTGTTTTATCCTAAAGAGAAAGATATCAGAATATGGATTTGGAGAAGGATCAGAGGGATAGCAGAGCAGGGAGAGGCTGGTGCTGCTACTGGGGGTCATAACATGGGGGAGTAATAAAGCCCACCATAAACCCCCCCCTGTAGTAATAATTCTCCTTATAATATACAGTGCAAAAATACCCCTTGTAATGCCCCAGCTCAGCTAATGTCCCCATAATGTACCAGTATAAAATACCCCTATATAGTCCCCCTAGTAAATGCCCTCATAGTGCTCCTCTCCGCCTTCCTCCTAGTGCCCCATAATATAATACACAGTATATAGGGTATATCCCAATTCTCCCCCTCCAACATGGCAACACAGCTCGAGTATTATTATTAATATAAAGGCCCTCTCTGTGCTATTATTATAATAACAGCCCCTCTGTATAAATAATAATAATACTAATACAGTGGGGGCTATTAAGATAAGAATAGTACAGAGGAGACCATATAATAATAATAGTACAGAGGCGGCCTTATAACAATAATAATACTAATACAGTGGGGCTATTAACATAAGAATAATACAGAGGGCCATTATAATAATAATAGTACAGAGGCGGCCTTATAACAATAATAATAGCCCTCCTTATGTGCCAGTAGTCCCCCTTATGTGCCAGTAGTGCCCCTTATGTGCCAGTAGCCCCCTCATGTGCCAGTAGCCCCCTCATGTGCCAGTAGCCCCCTCATGTGCCAGTAGCCCCCTCATGCCAGTAGCCCCCTCATGTGCCAGTGGCCCCCTCATGTGCCAGTAGCCCCCTTATGTGCCACAGTAGCAGTAGCCCCCTTATGTGCCAGTAGCCCCCTTATGTGCCAGTAGTCCCTTATGAGCCAGTAGCCCCCTTATGTGCCAGTAGTCCCCTTATGTGCCAGTAGTCCCCATATGTGCCAGTAGCCCCCTTATGTGCCAGTAGCCCCTTATATGCCAGTGGCCCCCTTATGTGCCAGTAGTCCCCTTATGAGCCAGTAGCCCCCTTATGTGCCAGTAGTCCCATTATGCGCTGCTGTATGGTAGCCCTTATATGCGCCAGTAGCCCCCCTAATGTCGCCAGTAGCCCCCATATGCGAGTGACCCCTTATAGAGCCAGTAGCCCCCTAATGTGCCAGTGGCCCCTTATCGCCAGTGACCCCCTTATGAGCCAGTGGCCCCCTAATGTGCCAGTGACCCCCATATGAGCCAGTAGCCCCCCAATGTGCAGTGGCCCCCATATCGTAGTGACCCCCATATGAGCCAGTAGCCCCCTAATGGGCCAGTGGCCCCCTAATGTGCCAGCAGTCCCCTTATGCGCCGCCGCTGCCAGTAGCCCCCTTATGTGCCAGTGGCCCCTATATGCCAGTAGCCCCTTATATGCCAGTAGCCCTTATATGCCAGTAGCACCCCTTATGAGCCAGTAGCCCCCTTATGTGCCAGTGGTCCCTATATGCTCAGTGGCCCCTTATATGCCAGTGACCCTTATATGCCAGTGGCCCTTATATGCCAGTAGCCCCTTATATGCCAGTAGCACCCCTTATGAGCCAGTAGCCCCCTTATGTGCCAGTAGTCCCTTATATGCCAGTAGCCCCTTATATGCCAGTAGCACCCTTATGAGCCAGTAGCCCCCTTATGTGCCAGTAGCCCCTTATGAGCCAGTAGCCCCCTTATGCGTCAGTGATTTGCTATGAGCCAGTAGCCCCCAATGTGCCAGTAGACCCCCTTATCGTAGTGACCCCCATATGAGGCCAGTAGCCCCCTAATGTGCTAGCAGTCCCATTATGCGCCCATAGCCAGCCCCCATATGTGCCAGTAGCCAACCAAAAAAAAAACACAAAAAAACAAGAAAACACATACTTACCTCCATGGCGATGCGATGCAGGCCTCTTCCGGCCTGTGTCCCGCCTGTCACGGCTCAGGCGGCGCGATGACGTCATCGCGCCTCCTGGACTCGGCCTCTGATAGGCTGCCTGCCAGCACTGGGCGGCAGCCTATCAGATGCACAGGAGGACGGGACACGCTCTCGGCCCGCCCTCCTCCTGCACGCTCCGCTGCCGCGACTCTGCTCTGGTGCCTGGGGCGGGAGGCCGCGCCGGGTGTTACCCCAGGGACTGGTGTCACCCGGTGCGGTCCGCCCCCTCAGGCAGTGCAAAATGATATGCGGGGCGCGCGCCGGCCGCCCGCAGCGTTACCACATAAGTTTTTTTTTTTTTTTTATCGCAGGTTTCCGGCGCCCCTGCTAAATTGCGCCCTAGGCAATTGCCTGGAGTACGCCTTACAGGCGGCGCCGGCCCTGGATACCGGGTGGCACAGTAGCTTGCCGATAAATAAGGCATTTAATTTTTAGACAGTATTCTAATTTCAGTTGCTTGCCTGCTGCCAGTGTGTCAGGCCCACTTACACAGACTGTAGTGTGCCCACTGCCAGTGCCAACCACTGATACCGGGTGGCACAGTAGCTTGCTGATAAATAAGGCATTTAATTTTTACACATTAGTCTAATTTCAGTTGCTTGCCTGCTGCCAGTGTGTGTCAAGCCCACTTTCACAGACTGTAGTGTGCCCACTGCCAGTGCAAACCACTGATACCGGGTGGCACAGTAGCTTGCCAATAAATAAAGCATTTAATTTTTAGACAGTAGTCTAATTTCAGTTGCTTGCCTGCTGCCAGTGTGTGTCAGGCCCTCTTCAACTGACAGTAGTGTGCCCACTGTCAGTGCCCACCACTAATAATGGGTGGCACAGTTGCTTGCCGATAAATAAGGCATTTAATTTTTAGACAGTAGTCTAAATTCAGTTGCTTGCCTGCTGCCAGTGTGTGTCAGGCCCACTTCCACAGACTGTAGTGTGCCCACTGCCAGTGCCAACCACTCATACCGGATGGCACAGTAGCTTGCCGATAAATAAGGCTTTTAATTTTTAGACAGTAGTCTAAATTCAGTTGCTTGCCTGCCTCCAGTGTGTGTCAGGCCCACTTCCACAGACTGTAGTGTGCCCACTGCCAGTGCCAACCACTGATACCGGGAGGCACAGTAGCTTGGCGATAAATAAGGCATTTAATTGTTACACATTAGTCTAATTTCATTTGCTTGCCTGCTGCCAGTTTGTGTCAAGCCCACTTCCACAGACTGTAGTGTGCCCACTGCCAGTGCCAACCACTGATACCGGGAGGCACAGTAGCTTGCCAATAGATAAGGCATTTAATTTTTAGACATTAGTCTAATTTCAGTTGCTTGCCTGCTGCCAGTGTGTGTCAGGCCCACTTCCACAGACTGTAGTGTGCCCACTGCCAGTGCCAACCACTGATACCGGGTGGCACAGTAGCTTGCCGATAAATAAGGCATTTAATTTTTAGACAGTAGTCTAATTTCAGTTGCTTGCCTGCTGCCAGTGTGTGTCAGGCCCACTTCCACTGACTGTAGTGTGCCCACTGCCAGTGCCCACCACTGATACCGGGTGGCACAGTAGCTTGCCGATAAATAAGGCATTTAATTTTTAGACAGTAGTCTAAATTCAGTTGCTTGCCTGCTGCCAGTGTGTGTCAGGCCCACTTCCACTGACTGTAGTGTGCCCACTGCCAGTGCCAACCACTGATACCGGGTGGCACAGTAGCTTGCCGATAAATAAGGCATTTAATTTTTAGACAGTAGTCTAATTTCAGTTGCTTGCCTGCTGCCAGTGTGTCAGGCCCACTTTCACAGACTGTAGTGTGTCCACTGCCAGTGCCAACCACTGATACCGGGTGGCACAGTAGCTTGGCGATAAAGAAGGCATTTAATTTTTACACATTAGTCTAATTTCAGTTGCTTGCCTGCTGCCGGTGTGTGTCAGGCCCACTTACACAGACTGTAGTGTGCCCACTGCCAGTGCCAACCACTGATACCGGGTGGCACAGTAGCTTGCTGATAAATAAGGCATTTAATTGTTACACATTAGTCTAATTTCAGTTGCTTGCCTGCTGCCAGTGTGTGTCAGGCCCACTTCCACAGACTGTAGTGTGCCCACTGCCAGTGCCAACCACTGATACCGGGAGGCACAGTAGCTTGCCGATATATAAGGCATTTAATTTTTAGACAGTAGTCTAAATTCAGTTGCTTGCCTGCTGCCAGTGTTTGTCAGGCCCATATTCACAGACTGTAGTGTGCCCACTGCCAGTGCCAACCACTGATACCGGGTTGCACAGTAGCTTGCCGAAAATAAGGCATTTCATTTTTACACATTAGTTTAATTTCAGTTGCTTGCCTGCTGCCAGTGTGTGTCAGGCCCTCTTCCACAGACTGTAGTGTGCCCACTGCCAGTGCCAACCACTCAAACCGGGTGGCACAGTACCTAGCATGCGTAGTACCTAATCTAAAAAAAAATGACAGGCAGAGGCAGGCCACCCTTCAGGGGCCGCCGTGGTCATGGTGCTTTGATTTCCACTGTCCCTGGAATAATGCCTAGTGTTCAGAGTACCCTGAACCCGAAAAATTCTGAGGACATAGTTGACTGGCTTAGACAGGACACCCAATCTTCAACAGCTTCCGCTAAGAACCTTGACGCACCATCCTCCTCCGGCTCAGCTTCGGTCACCTGCTCTCAAGTTACCACGCTCCCGCCCACCGCCACCACCACCACAGCCACCACAGCCGCTTCACTTGATCCGTCAGAGGAGTTATTTACACATCAGTTGGAGGCAATTAGAGATGCGCAACTATTTTTGCCAGATGATGTAGATATGTCTCAGTCAGGCAGGATTACACACATGGACGTACAGTGTGATGATGATGATGATGATGTTGTACCCGCTGCTGCTTCCTTTGCTGAGGTGTCAGATACAAGTGAAGTGGTTGATGATGATGATGTGTCCACGGATGCCACGTGAGTGCCTACTCGAAGAGAAGAAGAGAGGGAAAGTTCAGAAGGGGAGACAGAGAGAATGAGGAGACGAGTTGGAAGCAGGGGGAGGTCGTCGCAAGGAGTTAGTGGCACAGTCAGACAGCATGTATCGGCACCCGGGGTCAGCCAGACAGCACGCCAGTCAACGCATGCTGTTGCGACCACCAGAATGCCGTCATTGCAAAGCTCAGCAGTGTGGCATTTTTATTGTGTGTCTGCCTCTGATAACAGCAATGCTATTTGCAACCTGTGCCAAAAGAAACTGAGTCGTGGGAAGTCCAACACCCACTTCGGTACAACTGCTTTGCGAAGGCACATGCTCTCACATCACAAATCCTATGGGATCAACACATGAGTACAAGCAGCACACAAACTCAAAGCCACCATGCTCCTCCTGGTCCAGCATCTTCAGCCACGTCAACCACTGCTGTCCTCCCTGCCCCCTCTCAACCAACCGCCACTCCGCCTCTCACCTTCAGCAATTCCTGCTCATCTGCCCACAGTCAGGTGTCTGTCAATGACATGTTTGAGTATAAGAAACCAATGTCACAGAGTCACCCCCTTTCCCGGCGACTGACAGCTGGCTTGACGGAACTCTTAGTCCGCCAGCTTTTACCATACCAGCTAGTGGAGTCTGAGGCCTTCAAAAAATTTGTCGCTATTGGGACACCACAGTGGAAGGTACCCGGACCAAATTTATTTTCAAAAAAGGCAATCCCAAACCTCTACAATATCATTGAAAAGGAAGTCATGGCATCTCTGGCATACAGTGTTGGGGCAAGGGTCCATCTGACCACTGATACCTGGTCTGCAAAGCACGGTCAGGGCAGGTATACCACGTACACTGCGCATTGGGTCAACCTGCTGACGGCTGACAAGCATGGCATGCGTGGCTCCGCAGTGGAGTTGGTGACACCGCCACAACTTGCAGGCAGACCTACTGTCACCTCCTCTACTCCTACTCCATCCTCTATGATATCCTCCTTGGCTGAGTCCTCTTCTGCTGTGGCGTCTGGCTGCACATCAACTGAATCCCCCCAGGTCCCCAGGGGCTATTCCACATCCTGGATACAACAGTGTCACGGTGTCTTGGGGTTGACTTGCCTGAAAGCAGAGAGCCACACAAGACCAGCACTCCTGTCCGTCCTGAACGCACAGGTGAATCAGTGGCTGACCCCGCACCAACTGGAGATCGGCAAAGTGGTGTGTGACAATGGAACAAATTTGTTGTCGGCATTGAATTTGGGCAAGTTGTCACATGTTCCGTGCATGGCCCATGTGTTGAATCTCATCGTACAACGCTTTGTGTCTAAGTACCCAGGCTTACAGGACGTCCTCAAGCAGGCCAGGAAGGTGTGTGGCCATTTCAGGCGTTCCTACACGGCCATGGCGCACTTTTCCGATATTCAGCGGCGAAACAACATGCCAGTGAGGCGCTTGATATGCGACAGCCCGACACGTTGGAATTCAACACTCCTAATGTTCGACCGCCTGCTCCAACAAGAAAAGGCCGTCAACGAGTATTTGTATGACCGGGGTGCTAGGACAGCCTCTGCGGAGCTGGGAATTTTTTTGCCACGTTACTTGACACTCATGCGCAATGCCTGTAGGCTCATGCGTCCTTTTTAGGAGGTGACAAACCTAGTCAGTCGCACCGAAGGCACCATCAGCGACCTCATCCCATTTGTTTTCTTCCTGGAGCGTGCCCTGTGAAGAGTGCTGGATCAGGCTGTAGATGAGCGTGAAGAGGAAGAGTTGTGGTCACCATCACCACCAGAAACAGCCTTGTCATCATCGCTTGCAGGACCTGTGGCAACGCTGGAAGAGGAGTATGAGGAAGAGGAGTCAGAGGAGGAATGTGGCGGATTTAAGGAGGAGGAAGACCAACCACAGCAGGCATCCCAGGGTGCTCGTTGTTGTCACCTATCTGGGACCCATGGTGTTGTACGTGGCTGGGGGGAAGAACAGACCGTCAATGACATCAGTGAGGACGAGGAACGGGAAATGAGTAGCTCTGCATCCAACCTTGTTCAAATGAGGTCTTTCATGCTGTCATGTCTGTTGAGGGACCCACGTATAAAAAGGATGAAGGAGAATGACCTGTACTGGGTGGCCACGCTACTAGACCCCCAGTATAAGCAGAAAGTGGCAGAAATGTTACCAAATTACCGAAAGTCGGAAAGGATGCAGCAGTTCAAAACCAAACTTAAAAATATGCTTTACACAGCTTATAAGGGGGATGTCACAGCACAACGGGAATCTAACAGGGGAAGAGGTGAGTGTAATCCTCCTCCTACCACGGCGGCAAGGACTGGACGATTTACAGATGTGTTGTCGATGGAGGACATGCGGAGCTTTTTCAGTCCTACTCATCGCCACAGCCCTTCGGGATCCAGCCTTAGAGAACGACACGACCGACAGGTAGCAGACTACCTCGCCTTAACAGCGGATATCGACAATCTGAGGAGCAATGAACCCCTTCACTACTGGGTGTGCAGGCTTGACCTGTGGCCTGAGCTATCCCAGTTTGCGATAGAACTTCTGGCCTGCCCTGCTTCAAGTGTCCTGTCAGAAAGAACCTTCAGTGCAGCAGGAGGCATTGTCACTGACAAGAGAAGTCGCCTCGGTCAAAAAAGTGTTGATTACCTCACCTTCATAAAGATGAATGAGGCATGTATCCCGAAGGGACTGACAGTGGGGGATACGTTTGACTAACAAAAGTCCTGATTACATGCTTTGGCCTCAAAATGGTCCCCACGCTGCTGTATTTAATGTCTGCATACCGGATGACTTTCGTGAATTCTCCACCACCAACTAGGGTTCAAGCCGCAATGTTTTAGTCACTTTTCTGCCTGGAAAACATCAATTTTTCGGGCCGCTGCTACAATAGCGGCTGCAACAATGCCATTATTTTTCAGGCATGTGTACATGCCTAATTTTTCTGGTGCAGCACTGTGGCTGCAAAAACAAACCAAAAAAGAAAAGGCACATACAAGTGTCAATTCCCCTTCGTGATCGTTACCTTGTTGTGGTGAAGGGGCTTGCGTATCACAATGAAGCAATCATCACCTCTATGAGTGTGTTGGCAATGTTGCCACACCCCAGATGATAAGGCCGTTGCTTCATTATGGTCAGACCAAAAGCGATCGGACGGCTGGATAATATTTCATAGAAAAAACATTAATTTACCTTTTTTTTTAATGTTGTATGGGTTTTTAATACATAAATAAAAAATCATAATAAAGTCTATTAATAGTTTATTAGAAATAATGCAGACAATTAAAAAAATCCCCATCAATTCCAATACAAAGCAATTACAGAGCTCAGAACTAAATTATTTCATGATGTCGTAATGGTTCGCTAATTCGACAATGGTTAATCAATTCGACAGACGTCCCCGGATAGAGTGCGTAACAGGGATTAAACTGATAGGAATAGTACTAGTTAAGACACCACTCATATAGGGTGTCACAGCACAGTGCTCTGTGCATGCGCAGTGCCCCAATTTGGGAGTAAGAGGACCGACCAAGCTGCTTTTTCCATCTCCCGGTTCCTGAAATCAATTCAGTTTGGTGTATGAGAGTTTGGTCTGTCACTGTGAAGGCAGTCGAAGGTACCCAGGCCTAAATTTTTTCACAAAAGGCAATCCCTGATATGGGATGTAACAGGGATTAAACTGATGAGAATAGTACTACAGAAAATACCACTCATATCGGGTGTGACAGTAAATTGCACGGCACAGACGCAGTGACCGTGGATAAAAACAAAGGGGAGGGAGCCAGCGTTTTTTTAACCATCTCCCCGTTCGAAAAATCAATTCAATTCACCTTTCGGGGACCCTTGGTGTTGTACGTGGCTGGGTGGAGGAAGAAACCTTCAATGACATCACCGGGACGTGGCTTGGTAGAGGACTTGGCCATTCTTCCACAGCCACACGTCCTAGTGAACCAACTACCTCAGGTTCCAGTACCCGCCAGAATTTACAGCAATATTTGCTGGGGCCCAATGACGTTCTAAGGATGGTAAGGCCTGAACAGGTACAGGCGCTAGTCCAATGGGTGGCCGACAGTGGATCCAGCACGTTCACAACATTATCTCCCACCCAGTCTTCTGCAGAAAGCGCACAGGTGGCGCCTGAAAACCAAGCCCATCAGTCTGTCACATCACCCCCATGCACAGGGAAACTGTCAGAGCCTCAAGTTATGCAGCAGTCTCTTATGCTGTTTGAAGACTCTGCTGGCAGGGTTTCCCAAGGGAATCCACCTAGCCCTTCCCCAGTGGTGGAAGACATAGAATGCACTGATGCACAACCACTGATGTTTCCTGATAATGAGGACATGGGAATACCACCTCATCGGAGTCCGCACGTCTCTGATGATGACGAAATACAGGTGCCAACTGCTGCATCTTTCTGCAGTGTGCAGACCGAACAGGAGGTCAGGGAGGAAGTAGTGATGAGCGGCAGGTGCCATATTCGATTTCGACGAAATTCGCGAATATTCGAATGAATATTCGTTTCATATTCGTCGAAATCGAATATTCGTCATTATTCTAGTTACCGCGATTAATATGCGATTTAAATAATCGCGTATTGCGATTTTAACTTAAGGCTACTTTCCTATTGGTTTCATATCTAGAATTATAGCGAAGATGACGGATATGACGAATGTATGTCATAGTCCTCAAACGAAGATAACGAGTATTCTACATCTCGTTTAGCAACCTATTCGTCAACTTCGCTAATTCTAGCAATCAAATAGGAAGGTTGACTATAGAGACAACTGTGTTTAATTCGCTATGCGATTATTTAAAAATATTTTTTAATAAATAGAATAATTATAATAATTATATCAAGTAATATAATTATTCTATTAAAAAAAAAAAAAATCGCATAGCGAATTTAACACAGCTGTCTCTATAGTCAACCTTCCTATTTGATTGCTAGAATTAGCGAGGTTGACGAATAGGTTGCTAAAACGAAGATGTAGAATACTGCTATCTTCGTTTTGAGGAATATGACGAATACATTCGTCATATTCGCTATTCGCTAATTCTACCAAGCCAACCATAAGCTTCTTGCTCATGGAGCGTCCCCATCACCATGGGAACATCTCCATATACTAAAATGTACTGTCGGATTTGAGGAATACGTTGAAATCGCAATGCGATTAATTCTAGTTATATTAATCGCATTGCGATTTCAACTTAGAGCTGGGTTTATAATGGGTCAGCTTGCTAGAATGAACGAGTTAACGATTCAATGAACGAGTTAACGAATATGGAATATAGCAGTGGCACTAGCAGTGCTAGTTGAAATCGCAATGCGATTACTTTAAGTTAAATTAATCGCATTGCGAATTCAACTTAGCAGTGCTGCTATATTCCATATTCGTTAACTTCGTTCATTCTAGCAAGCTGACCCATTATAAACCCAGCTCTAAGTTGAAATCGCAATGCGATTAATATAACTTGAATTAATCGCATTGCGATTTCAACGTAATTCCTCAAACCGACAGTACATTTTAGTTTATGGAGACGTTCCCATGGATGGGGACGCTCCATGAGCACGGAAGTCGGCAGAAGCGGCAATGGGCACTGACTAGAGCAGCCAGGAAGCCAGGAATCCTCAGGACAGGTAAGAACTACTGTTGGGAAGAGGGAAAGAAAAATATAACAAAAACAAACAAAAAAAAAACGAATATTCGAAATAGCGAATTTATAGCGCTATATTCGAAATATTCGCGAATTAGCGAAGTGCCGATATTCGCTAAAAAAATTCGCTATTCGAATATTCGCGCTCAACACTAGGAGGAAGACTGTGTGGAAGACAATGCAGGGGACGATGAGGTCCTAGACCCCACATGGAATGAAGGTCATGCCACTGACTTTAATAGTTCAGAGGAAGAGGCAGTGGTGAGACCGAGCCAACAGCGTAGCAAAAGAGGGAGCAGGGGGCAAAAGCAGAACAGCCGCCACCAAGAGAGTTCGCCTGCTACTGGCCACCGCCACCAGGGACCGAGCACCCCAAAGGCAGCTTCAAGGAGTTCCCTGTCATGGCACTTCTTTAAACAATGTGCTGACGTCAAGACCCGAGTGGTTTGCACGCTGTGCCATCAGAGCCTGAAGCGAGGCATTAATGTTCTGAACCTTAGCACAGCCTGCATGACCAGGCATCTACATGTAAAGCATGAACTGCAGTGGAGTAAACACCTTAAAAGCATGGAACTCACTCAGGCTCCCCCTGCTCCCTCTTCTGCTGCTGCCTCATCCTCTTCCTCCGCCTCGGGAGGAACTTTGGCACCTGCCGCCCACCAAACAGAGGATGTGCCACCGACACCACCACCTGCGTCACCCAGCATCTCCACCATGTCACACGGCAGCGTTCAGCTCTCCATCTCACAAACCTTGGAGAGAAAGCGTAAATTCCCACCTAGCCACCCTCGAGCCTTGGGCCTGAATGCCAGCATTTCTAAACTACTGGCCTTTGAAATGCTGTCATTCAGGCTGGTGGACACAGACATCTTCAAACAGCTGATAGCCATGGCTGTCCCATAGTATGTTGTTCCCAGCCGCCACTACTTCTCCAAGACAGCCGTGCCTTCCCTGCACAACCAAGTATCCGATAAAATCAAGTGTGCACTGCGCAACGCCATCTGTGGCAAGGTCCACCTAACCACAGATACGTGGACCAGTAAGCACGGCCAGGGACGCTATATCTCCCTAACTGCACACTGGGTAAATGTAGTGGCAGCTGGGCCCCAGGCGGAGAGTTCCTTGACGCACGTTCTTCTGCCGCCAAGGATCATAGGGCATCGTTCTTTGCCTCCTGTAGCCTCCTCCTCCTACTCGGCTTCCTCCTCCTCTGCTTCCACCAGCTCATCCAGTCAGCCACACACCTTCACCACCAACTTCAGCACAGCCCGGGGTAAACATCAGCAGGCCATTCTGAAACTCATATGTTAGGCCCCGCACCGCGCAGGAGTTGTGGCGGGGTATTTAACAATAGACCGACGAGTGGTTTCTGCCGGTGGGCCTCAAGCCCGGCCTGGAGGTGTGCGATAATGGGCAACGTCTCCATACTAAAATGTACTGTCGGATTTGAGAATTACGTTGAAATCGCAATGCGATTAATTCAAGTTACATTAATCGCATTGCGATTACAACTTAGCAGTGCACTGCTATCTTACATATTAGGCTAGAATTAACGAATATGGAATATAGCAGCAGTGCTAAGTAGAAATCACAATGTGATTACTCCAAGTTATATTAATCGCATTGCGATTTCAACTTAGCACTGCTATATTCCATATTCGTTAACTTTGTTAATTCTAGCAAGCTGACCCATTATAAACCCAGCTCTAAGTTGAAATCGCAATGCGATTAATATAACTTAAATTAATCGCATTGCAATTTCAACAGACATGTTTTACTATGGTTGCTAAAACGAAGATGGAGAATACTTCGTTATCTTCGTTTTGAGGAATATGACGAATACATTCTACCAAGCCAACCATAGTAAACCAGGTCTAAGTAGAAATCGCAATGCGATTAATTCAAGTTATGTTAATCGCATTGCGATTTCAACGTAATTCTCAAATCCGACAGTACATTTTAGTATGGAGACGTTCCCATGTATGGTTGGCTTGGTAGAATTAGTGAATATGACGAAGATAACGAAGTATTCTCCATCTTCGTTTTAGCTACCTATTCGTCAACTTCGCTAATTCTAGCAATCAAATAGGAAGGTTGACTATAGAGACAGCTGTGTTTAATTCGCTATGCGATTATATTATTATTTTTTTTTAATAAATAGAATAATTATAATAATTATCAAGAATTATAATTATTCTATTTATTTTTTAAATAAGCAAAGTAATATAATCGCATAGCGAATTAAACACAGATGTCTCTATAGTCAACCCTCCTATTTGATTGCAAGAATTAGCAAAGTTGACTAATAGGTAGCTAAAACGAAGATGGAGAATACTTTGTTATCTTCGTTTTGAGGAATATGACAAATACATTCGTCATATTCATCATCTTCGCTATAATTCTAGATATCAAAGCAATAGGAAAGTAGCCTTAAGTTAAAATCACAATACGCGATTATTTAAATTGCATATTAATCGCGATAACTAGAATAATGACGAATATTCAATTTTGACGAATATGAAACGAATATTCTATCGAATATTCGCAAATTTCGTCAAAATCGAATGTGCCACCTGCCGCTAATAATAATAGCATTATTGCCGTAAAATCATCTTGCTTTAACTAACTGTTATCTTGCAGTTATATAGAATGTGTTAAATAACACAGGTATAATAATTGTGTTATTGCAGTACAATGCTCTATAGCACATTCAGTAACATGAGTATAAAAATGGTGCTACAGCAGTAAATTGTTCTTGCTTCAAATACCCATTATCTTGCAGTAATATACAACGTGTTCAATAAAAATAATTAAATAATTATTATTTACTTAATTGATGTATAATAATGACATTTCTGCATTACAATAAAATGATTTTGCTATAACACTGAACAGTGTATTGCAGTAATATACAAATGTGTTCAATTACATAGTTATAGTAATTGCATTATTGCAGTAAAATGCTTTTGATGTAACTTCCTGTTATCTTTCAATAATATACAGTGCCTTGCAAAAGTATTCACCCCCCTTGACTTTTTTGTGTTATGTTACATTAGTATTACAGCCTTAAGTTCAATGTTTCGTTAATCTGAATTTTATGTGATGGATCAATTCAGAACACAATAGTCTAAGTTGGTGAAGTGAATTGAGAAAAATATATAAATAAAACTATTGTTTAGAAATAAAAAACAGAAAATTGTCATGTGCGTATGTAATCACCCCCTTTGTTAGGAAGCCCATAAAAAGCTCTGCTGCAACCAATTACCTTTAAAAGTCACATAATTTGTGAAATGATGTCAACCTATGTGCACTCTAAGTGTCACATGATCTGTCATTACATATACACACCTTTTTTTAAAGGCCCCAGAAGCTGTAACACCTTAGCAAGAGGCACCAAACACTGCCATGAAGACCAACAAACTCTACAAACAAGTAAAGGACAAAGTTGTTGAGAAGTACAAGTCAGGGTTAGGTTATAAAAAAATATCCAAATCTTTGTTGATCCCCAGGAGCACCATGAAATCTATCATAACCAAATGGAAAGAACATGGCACAACAGCAAACCTGCCAAGCGACGGCTGCCCACCAAAACTCACAGACTGGGCAAGGAGGGCATTAATTTGAGAGGCAGCACAAAGACCTAAGGTAACCCTGGAGGAGCTGCAGAGTTCCACAGCAGAGACTGGAGTATCTGTACATAGGACGACAATAAGCCGTAAGCTCTATAGAGTTGGGTTTTATGGCAGAGGGGCCGGAAGAAAGCCATTACTTTCAGCTAAAAACAAAAAGGCACATTGTGAGTTTCCGAAAAGGCATGTGGCAGACTCCCAAAATGTATGGAGGAAGGTGCTCTGGTCTGATGAGACTAAAATTGAACTTTTCAGCCATCAAAGAAAACGCTATGTCTGGCGCAAACCCATCACATCACATCACCCAAAGCACACTATCCCCACAGTGAAACATGGTGGTGGCAGCATCATGCTGTTTTTCAGCAGCCGGGACTGGGAAACTGGTCAGAGTTGATTGAAAGATGGATGGTGCTAAATACAGGGATATTCTTGAGCATAACCTGTACCACTCTGTGCGTGATTTGAGGCTAGGACGGAGGTTCACCTTACAGTTGGACAATGACTCCAGAAACACTGCTAAAGCAACACTTGAGTGGTTTAAGGGGAAACATGTAAATGTGTTAGAATGGCCTAGTCAAAGCCCAGATCTCAATCATAGAAAATCTGTGGTCAGACTTAAAGATTGCTGTTTAAAAGCGCAAACCATCCAACTTGAAGGAGCTTGAGCAGTTTTGCAAGGAGGAATGGGTAAAAATCCCAGTGGTAAGATGTGGCAAGCTCATAGAGACTTATCCAAAGTGATTTGGAGCTGTGATTGCCGCAAAAGGTGGCTCTACATAGTATTGATTTTAGGGGGTGAATAGTTATGCACATTGACTTTTTCAGTTATTTTGTCAAATTTGATGTTTGCTTCACAATAAAAAAAAAATAATCTTCAAAGTTGTGGGCATGTTCTGCAAATTAAATAATGCAAATTCTCATTCAATCCATGTTAATTCCAGGTTGTGAGGCACCAAACCACAACAAAGTCAAGGGAGTTGAATACTTTTGCAAGGCACTGTGCCCAGTTAAAAGCAGTAAAGAGAATGTATGCTTTTGGGCTGCTGGCAATAAGCCATTGAACTATGATATGAGTTTCTCACAGGATTTTATAATGGAGATAGTGACATGTCTGCATATTCTCTCCCAATAGTGTACCTATAATATCCCTAGGAAATGGCTTGTGTCTGCAATTGTTTTTTTTATTTTATTTTGCATACACTGCCACAACACATCCTTTCACAAGCCTAATTAGGATGAGAATGGCATTTCCTCCTCATAAGCAGAAGGACCTGCCTGCATACTGCCCCTTGATTGGCTGATCAGGATGTCTGTCCTTCCTCCACTTCCTCCCAGCATCATATGATCATTTATCTTCTTTCTCCCTCCTGAATTGCTTGCCAGTTTTTACTGTAAAAAGGTGCTGGGAATTGTTTTTTATTAATTCATCGAAAACTAATCAAAAAACATTGGAGGTCATTTATTAAGCTGAAATACACCATCTTAGGCGTATTGCAGGCGCCGATCGTGGCGCAACGGTTAGTTGTGCTGCAATCTACGACTTCTCCCTGCTCATGCCAGATCTAAAATTGTGAGTTTGGCATGGACAGGGATGGGGACGGGCCAGTAGGAAGCTGTCTTACATTTAGAACTGGCACAGGATACTTTATAACTGTGGTGCATAACAGTGCAGAGCTTAAATTAAGACTGGTTCTCTATAAAGGTGCCCCTTTGTATTTATTTGGCATGATTTTTTGTTAAATTTGCAACAAATCTGATTTATTTAGAATTGAGTAAATCAGCCCTCTTTTTTCTCTGGTCAAAGTGAAATGGTCTACTGTATCTGAAAAAGTTAATTGACGCTGTTTGCTATGCTAAACAAAAAATGACCCATGCCAATCGGCTTTTTGAGAAGGCACTAGCGCTCTTGTCTTAACTTTTCCTAGCCCAGCAACGACATGCTCATCTGTTATGTCACCTAGAAGCAGCTCAGCCCCATTCAAGTAAGTGGGGCTGAGCTGTTATACCAAGCTCAGCCACTATACAATGTATGGCACAGTGCTTGGTAAGCACGGAGAAGGCTGAGGCACTCACAGGAGCAATGGTGCCTTCTAAAACAGCTAATTGGCTGAGGATAGGTCATTAGTATAACAATCTCAGAAAACGCTGTAAAAAAACCAGAACAGAAACTACACCCCTCAAGTTACTCAAAACTGATTTTACAAACTTTGTTAACTATTTAGGTGTTCCACAAGAATTAAAGGAAAATGGAGATGAAATTTCTAAATTTCACTTTTTTGGCAGATTTTTCATTTTAATCCATTTTTTCTTTAGCACATCGAGGGTTAGCAGCCAAACAAGATTGAAACACCCCATATGTGGTTGTAAACTGATCTAAGGGCACATGGCAGGATACAGAAGGAAGGGAACGCCGTATGGTTTTTGGAAGGCAGATTTTGCTGAACTGGTTTTTAGATGCCATGTCCCATTTGAAGCCCCCCTGATGCACCCTTACAGTAGAAACTCCCAAAACGTGACCCCATTTTGGAAACTAGGGGATAAGGTGCCAGTTTTATTGGTACTATTTTGGGGTGGATATGACTTTTAATTGCTCTATATTACTTTTTTGTGACGCAGGGTAATAAAAAAAAAATGGCTCTTTTGGCACATTTTTTTTTTATTACAAGATTCATCTGACAGGGTAGATCATGTGTTATTTTTATAGAGCAGGTGACGCAATTATATCAAATATGTCTACTTTCTTTGTTTGTTTCAGTTTTACATGAAAACATAACGCCTTATGTTGTTTATTTTTCTGCCGATTGTCTTGTGCAGGGGCTTGTTTTTGGCAATAAGAGTTGAGGTTATTAATGGTACCATTTTTGGGTATATATTATTTTTTGATCATTCATTATTACACTTTATGGGGCAAGGTGACCAAAAATTGGTTGTTTTGGAACAGTTTTTATTTATTTATTTTTCCAGCGTTTACCAGAAGGCTTAGGTCATGTGACTTTTTTATAGAGCAGATTGTTACGGACGTGGCAATACCTAATATGTATACTTTTTCCTATTTATTTAAGTTTTACAGAATAATAGCATTTATGAAACAAAACAAAAAAAAAGATGTTTTAGTGTCTCCATAGTCTGAGAGCCATAGCTTTTTTATTTTTTTACTGATTGTTTTAGTTATTGTCTCATTTTTTGCGGGATGAGGTGACGGTTTGATTGGTACTATTTTGGGGGGAATAAGCCTTTTTGATCGCTTCGTATTGCAATTTTTGTGATGTAAGGTGACAAAAATGTCTTTTTTTGGCACTGTTTTTATTTTTATTTTATTACGGTGCTCAGCTGAGGGGTTAGGTCATGTGATATTTGTACAGAGATGGTTGTTATGGATGCTGCAATACCTAATATGTATACTTTTTTAAATTTATTTTGTGTTAACACAATGGCATATTTGAAACAAAAAAAATTATGTTTTAGTGTCTCCATGTTCTAAGAGCTAAAGGTTTATTTTTACTTTTTAAGCAATTTTCTTATTTAGGGGCTCATTTTCTGCGGGATGAGGTGATGGTTGGATTTGTTACTATTACTAATTTTTGTGATATAAGGTGACAAAATGACTTTTTTTGGCACTGTTTTTATTTATTTATTTTTACGGTGTTCAGCTGAGGGGTTAGGTCATGTGATATTTTTATAGATCTGGTTGTTACGGATGCGGCAATACATAATATGTTTTTTTTTTTGTTTGTTTTATTTTTTTTTAATGGAAAGGCAATTTATTTTACTGTTCATTTGCATTTTTTTTTTACTTTTATTATTTTCACTTCTTTTTAGCAAGTCCCACTTGGATCTTGAAGATTCAGTGGGGCTGATGGCTGTACTATACTTTGCAATGCGCTTACATTGCAAAGTATAGCACTATCAGGTTCTGGCAACACAGCACCGCAGCTCCGATGGTTGAGAGAGGGAGCCCCCTCCCTCTATTACCCTCTGGCAGGGAGGGAGCACGGCCTCTCAGAAGGGGCACTGAAGCACTCATCAGGGGGCACAGATGGGGCACATAATCAGTTGATGCTTGATTTCAGGCTCTGATCTCCAGAGTGCAGATCAGAGCCTGAAACCAGCATTTTAACACTGCTGTGCACCGATTGGTTAATCTTTACAGACTAACCAATCGGAGTGATCGTCAGCAAGGGAGCACTCTGATTGGTCCCTTGCCGTCATTACTGCACTGTATGCTGTCCATGACAGCAGCAGTGCAGGGGCAGAAGCTTTAATTCAAGTGCTTTGCAGCGCTTGGATTAAAGAACTGCCATGACATCTATACACGTGCTATCTGCACGGGGTATGTGCAGATACGACGTATATAGCCGTATGGCCGTCGGGAAGGGGTTAATGTTGTATTGTATTACCTATATAATGTATAGATTAAGTAAGTTAACTATTCTGGCTATGCCCTTGTAGGAAGAGAGGAGATGGATTTAGATCTGATCGCCTAGTTCTCTTTCTACTATTAGATGAGGAAAAGAGAGGAGTTACATGTGGTTACTCATCAGAGGACTAGTCCTGAGTCCCAGAGAATCACTATCTCTGAGACATTTGCATTAAGAAAGCCATCTTAACGTTTCTGTACTATAGAGAGATAAGAAAGAAATAGAAGCACTGAAGTCAGTCAGTGAGGTATTCACTGTTTAAGGCTGATAAAGACTTTACTGCAGTGAGAGGGACATTGCTAATACACCTTTCCTCACTTGACATGGTCCTAAATCCTGTACACCTCAGCTGTGAATTACAAATGTATTTTGAAAGAACCTTATTGCTAGCCTTAGAAGCTGCAAAGAGAGATTTTGGAAAGATAGAGGGAAGGACTACAACTACCACCATTATTTATTGTAACCATACATTGCTGTCAGAGAACAATTGCATTGTGAATTGTTTGGAACTGTGTTTTGATACCGCTTAATGTACTATAACTCCCATTCTGTGTCTTAGTAAACATAGACTTGTCTACTTCTCCACAACAGGCCTGGTTACTGACTCCAGCACTATTCGCCAGCTACAAAACCTACATCTTCTGCCTTGCACCCATACCAAACTCATACAACTAAGGGCACCCCACCTACCATCAGGCAGGCACTAATATCAGGGTTTGCCCCAAGGGCTGTCACTGACCTAGCCATAGGGTGCATTGGTGTGAGGATTGCCACTGCGATTTATGAGGTTAACTGTTGCAGAAAAAGCCACCACCACTTCCATTCTCTGCTCCTCTCAGGCCGAGGCATTAATAGGTAAAAGTTATAAAACATTTTGATGGATGTCTCCTTAAAGTGGAAATATGACAATTGGTAATAGAAATATGTTGTATTAAAGCTGATAGATCTTACTAACACCTATAAAACTGCCATCCACTTCATGAAACTTTAGAGCCATGCTACGTAGATTGAGCCAGCATCACGGCATCAGTGTGTGTGCATGTAAATCTTTTGCCCTTTCCGCTTGGAATCTGAATTCACTGTTATGACTTCTTGGTTTATGACACCTATTCATTCAATTATTTTGCCTGTTGTATTGTGTCCTTTTTGAAGGTAGATGCCTAGAAGAAAGAAAAGAAAATCTGTGAAGATTTACCCCCACTGCTGCTATGATGATGGAAGGTCTGCTAGCCTATCTGAACAACAAAGAACAAAAGGTTAATGAAGTATATGGCAGTAAATTCAACCTACTTGTAAATTGTTTTGTTAATGGGATATAGACTTCCTTCATTTCTTTGTATAAATGCAACCTGAGTGATGGCTTAATATGAAATCTATGGTTAGCTTTTTTATGTAGACTCATTAGTTTGACAGTTGACTTCATGTCTCTCCTAAATCTAACCTGCTTTTCAACAGAAATATATAACTTGTAATTACAGTTTCAGCTGGTTGGTTATCTTTGCTGTAGGACAGAAAGAAGAAGCTAAAACCTTTTACTTGTTGCTTTTTATCATTCTATATATTTTGTACTTTCAAGACAGAAAACCATCTGTCTCAAATTATCTTTAATTATCAGAATTGCTTATATCAATTAGTATTTGCTTATATAAATAGTACTTAAAGGGCATCTGTCAGCCGTTTTTCCTTATGAAACTGCCTGACCTATTGCATGTGCGCTTGGCAGCTGAAGACATCTATGTTGGTCCCATCTTCATATGTGCCCGCATTGCTTAGAATAATTATGTTTTAATATAGCTACTGAGCCTCTAGGAGCAACACGGGGGGTTGCCGTTACACCTAGAGGCTCAGCTCTCTCTGCAACTGGTACACCCTCATTAAAAATGTTATCAAACCTGGCTGCATTGACTTGAATGGATCAGCAAAACGTAATATACGGCCAAAGATAGGACATCTTGTATCTTTTGTGGAGCGGAGGTCAGGATCGGAAGCCCACGGAAACACTATGAAGTGTTTCCGTGGGCTTCTGATCTGTGCCTCCACACTACAAAAGATAAAACATGTCCTACCTTTTGCTGTATCTTGCGGATCGCGGACCTGTTCAAATCAATGGCTCCGCATCCGCAGCACGGAGAGCACATTGCCAGTGCCAGTGCATGATAGATAACTACTTATAGCAAGAGTTCTAAAACAGCATATCATAAAAAAATGTGAGCGTTGTGCAATTAGCCCGACACAGGGTTTTGCTCTCTCACGACTTTATCTGGGGAAGTGGTTTGACAGGGTGCAAGGCAGGAGTGTGGATAAAGTGGCTGACGGATGATGTGCTATCAATGGCGGCATCAACTTCATTTCAGGACTTAACATACTAGTGACCACCCTGTTTAGGGCCTTTCTTCATTGTCGCTTTCCAAGAGATATAACTTTTTTATTTTTCCATCTAATGTAGTCTTGTTTTTTATGGGACAAGTTGTAGTCCGCTCCCTCTGTCAGCGCTTTACATGCGGCGGGCGCCCTGGCCCACGGCATGTAAAGGGTTAAACAACCCAGATTGGCACTCATGCAGCGCTTAGACTGGACCGCTGTAAAGAGACATATGGGTGGTTACTAAGGGGTAAAAGTATTTGCTAATCCAACAAATCACCTTCAGATGGCTTATGCAGTCCATGGCTCCGTGGTTTTATTGTTATGGGCCCTAATGAAAAATCTGAAATAAGGCTCATGACCTACAATATACCCATTTAACCGCTTCAACCCCCCTAGCTTAAACACCCTTAATGACCAGGCCACTTTTTACAATTCCGCACTACACTACTTTCACCGTTTATTGCTCCGTCATACAACTTACCACCCAAATGAATTTTACCTCCTTTTCTTCTCACTAATAGAGCATTCATTTGGTGGTATTTCATTCTTGCTGACATTTTTACTTTTTTTGCCATTAATACAAATTTAACGACATTTTTGCAAATAAAATGACATTTTTCACTTTCTGTTGTAAAATTTTTCAAAAAAACCTACATTTCTATATACATTTTTCTCTAAATTTATTGTTCTACATGTCTTTGATAAAAAAAAAGTCCAATAAGTGTATATTTATTGGTTTGGGTAAAAGTTATAGCC